>OX596287.1:7425000-8025000 GCA_951394225.1 Harpalus rufipes | reverse complement strand
AAAACACATTCGGGATTGTCATTAAATGATATATTATATGCAGGTCCCAATTTACAAACTAATCTTTTCCATTTATTAATAAAATTTCGATTATTTCCTTATGCAATGACAGCTGACATTAAGCAGATGTATTTGCAAGTCGGAATGACAAAATCACATCGTAAATTTCAGAAAATTCTTTACCGTTTCAATGAATTTGAGTTAATTCGTACCTTTCAATTTACTACTGTATCATTCGGAATTAAATCAAGCCCATTTTTGGCTATGAGAACTATACGTCAACTAGCGAATGACGAACGTCATAACTATCCAGAAGCAGCAAAATGTGCGGAATGCGATTTATATATGGATGATTTTGTTACTTCAATTCTAACTTATAACAACGCATATTCATTAATTCAACAATCAATAAATCTATTTTCAGCTGGAGGCTTTGATTTAGTTAAATGGACTAGCAACTGTACATCACTTACTGACAATCTCCCTAAATCTCATAAATCAAATATAGACCTGTCATTAAATGAACAGTTAAAAATACTTGGATTATCTTGGAATCCTAAATCTGACACGTACACATTTATAACCTCAAACACAGACACATTCAAATGCACTAAACGTGTCATTCTGTCCACAGTAGCAAAACTATCTGACATATTAGGCTTCGTGTCCCCAGTAATTTTGTACGCAAAGTTACTAATAAAGGAGTTATGGAACGCAGGAATTGGTTGGGATGAAATTCCTCCATCTCACATTAGTAATAAATTCAAAAAACTGATGGAAGAATTTCCACTTCTCGCGAAACTAAAAATTCCGAGACATATCGGAATTTTTAAAAACTGTAATGTGAACTTAATCGCATTTTGTGACGCTAGTCAACAAGCTTATGGTTGTGTTCTTTATTTACAAATCATTAATCATAAACATGAAATTGATACTCAACTGTTATGCGCAAAATCAAAAATTGCACCAATTAAAACCACTACTTTAGCAAGGCTAGAGTTATGTGCTGCTGTACTTCTTTCCAAACTTGTACGTAACGTGTATGACATAATTCAGCCACGCTACCCAATAAATAAAATCTTTGCATTCACTGATTCTATGATTACCCTTTCTTGGGTAAAATCTTCCCCACATAGATGGTCTGTCTTTGTAAGCAATAGAATTGCACAAATACATGAAAATCTAAGCCCTGAATGTTTTTATCATGTTTCAGGGAAGGAAAATCCTAGTGATTGCCTTTCCAGGGGATTACTACCCTCCCAAATGATAAACCAAAACCTTTGGTGGAAAGGGCCAGCATGGATTAAAAGTCCAACGAAAGATTGGCCACTTAGTTTTATAAATACATTACCATATGAACAAGTACCAGAATTTAATACAAAATCATTCAATTCAACAATTTCAAATAAACCTATTCTTTATGAAATGTCCATCCGAATATCAAATTTGAATAAGTTACTTAGAACTATATCTTTCATATTAAAATTTGTAAAAAAAATACCACTTGGTGAACAAATAACAGTGTCAGATTTGAATTTAGCGGAAACTTTCATTATAAAAGCATTACAACAAGTTCATTTTATAGAAGAAATTGAACAATTAAAAAATAATCAATTTATAACAAAAAGTAAACATGTTTCAAAATTATCTCCGTTTATAGACAAAAACGGAATTATCAGAGTTGGAGGTAGACTGTCAAATTCAACTTTGACATTTGAAGCTTAACATCCTATTTTACTTCCAAAACGAGATCACATAGTAAATTTAATTATTGATCATTACCACACCAAAAACTGTCATACAGGTGCAGATCTTTTATTATCTATCATAAGACAAAAATTTTGGATCTTAGCCGCGCGGAGCATCATAAGAAAACGAATCCGGGAATGTAACAATTGTTTCAAAGTTGCACCTAACAATGTACTTCCAAAAATGGCTGATCTACCTGAAAGCCGCGTTTGCGAATCAAAGGCATTTTTACATACCGGTGTTGACTTCACAGGTCCAATTAAAATTACCCTTTCGAGACGTAAAGGCCAACACTCCCAAAAGGCGTATATTTGTTTATTTATATGCTTAGCTGTTAAAGCAGTACATATAGAACTAGTGCTTGACTTAACAGTGAATTCATTTATAAATGCGTTTAAAAGATTCGTTGCACGTCGAGGCCCAGTTAGTTGTTTGTATTCAGATAACGCAACCACTTTTATAGGAGCAAAAAACAAGTTAAGCGAATTATATGAATTTCTACAAGCAAAATTATTTCGTGATTCTTTAACAAAAGAACTTAGCAATCAAAGAATTGAGTGGAAAACCATTCCCCCTCATTCCCCTAACTTTGGAGGCTTGTGGGAAGCAAACATAAAAAGTTGCAAAAAACATCTATATAGAGTCATTGGTGCACAGTTAATAACTTACGAAGAACTAGTTACTTTGTTAACACAAATAGAAGCTATTTTAAATTCAAGACCGTTATGCACATTAAGTGCTGAACCTAACTTGGAAATCCTTACACCCGCACATTTTTTAATGTCAACCCCACTACAACAATTACCAGCATACGATTCATCAGTTAAACCAAACTTGATAACTCGTAAAAAATTGTTGGATAGTTTAATTAGTTCATATTGGAATAAATGGAGGCTGGAATATCTAAATACATTACAAACACGACAAAAATGGTCGCAAACCAATAACCCTATAAAGATTGGCCAAGTTGTCATTGTAAATGAAATAAACACATCACCAATACAATGGCCATTGGGAATTGTTGAACAAGTTTATTATGGTAGGGATGAGATTGCTAGAGTGGCTTTAGTAAAGACGAAACTCGGTTCATTTAAACGGCCTGTCTCCAAGCTTTTTCCCTTACCCAATCAATAAACGATTGTTATTGTTTAGTTCATCATTTTATTATTTATTTAGTTACTTATTAATTAATTGTTGCAGTATATTTATTTGTCAAATTACTCTTGTCTATATGACAGCTCTTGTCAATATTAAAACTCTTGTCAATAGGACAGCTCTTGTCAATATGACAGTTCTTGTCAATATGACAATTCTTGCCAATCTGACAGCTCCAGTCAGTATGACATCTCCTGTCAATCTGACAGTTCTAACTGTAATAATTAAACCACCTGCTGATTATAATTTCGACCTAAAACTGAAAGCTGCATTCTGTCGCTGCGGGAAGATGTTTACGCGTTTTGAAAGGCTGGTTCTGAATCAAGATTGCGTTAAGAAAATAATAAATCAAGACCTCTATAAAAAACACGGATTATTATTGTTGAATTTTGTTTAAAAAACAGTTTGTAATATAAATAGACCGAAAAAATAATAAAAAATAAATTTGTTCTGACAACTACACGTATTTTAAAAATTCTAGTAAAAATTATAATTTATATTTACAATTTAAAGAAACTATTTTTACAAGACGTAGTAGTGGAGTGGTCTACTACGTCCATAAATTCCTACTAAAGCTAATTTCAGGAGTTTACCTTAAACGAAGGCAGTCTGGTTCCTAGTATACATCTACCCATGCGAGTGCTAGTGCTAGTGTAGTGTTAGTGCTTCGTTATTCATCGTTATTCTTCAAGACGTCAAGCAATAGACTTGCCGCATCTTCTCTGCAACGATTTAGCGCTCTTGCTATCTACTAGTGGGCAATCTCGGAGTCCATCAGCGATCTCCCGATCTCCTAGTATAAGATATTCGAAGGCCGTCAATGCAGCATCTCTCCTCTGCAACGATTTAGCGCTCTTCCTATCTACTAGTGGGCAATCTCGGAGTCCATCAGCGATCTCCCGATCTCCTAGTATAAGATATTCGAAGGCCGTCAATGCAGCATCTCTCCACTGCAACGATTTAGCGATCTTCCTATCTACTAGTGGGCAATCTCGGAGTCCATCAGCGATCTCCCGATCTCCTAGCATAAGATATTCGGAGTCCGTCAACGCAGCATAGAGAAACCAACTCTTATTATCTTGGTCCCGTCGACAGTGTGTCCTCGACTATAAAAGGTACTTGAATTAATATTTTCTTAACTATATCAACCATACAGAGCCAGCCTTCGTACTCACCACTCTGGTCCTTCGAGTAATATCTTATCTTTAAGTTTAGTAATCTTCATTACAGTCCATATCTTAATTTAATTACTAAACAACAACAAATAAATGAATTCGTTATTATTTTGAGGGACGCTAAAATGAACTTCAAGAAATTTATGAATATTGAAAAAAATCGAAATGTATATACATATTCCCAATTTTTTTTACCCTTCTTTTAACACCCTGTATAATGAACTTTATAAAAAAAAAAAATTAAGCTATTTTGTCAAATGCATAGGATATTAGTATATTATTTCTAACGACAAGGGAGATATCGAAGACGGCGATTTCGATGACTCACCTGTATACAGGATACAGGTGACATTGAAAAAGGGCTACTCAAAATAACTTTTTTATTTATAATTATTTTTTAATGCTTTTACATATTTGTAAACTAGGCTAAGGGGCTCACAAATCACGGTATTTGGCATGATGGCAGCGCTTTAGGTTTAACCGGAAGTGACATTAACTTTCATATTTCAAATGGGACATCCTATTTATTTTTATATATTTGGAATCTACGTAGAATTATGAATTCAACAATATGTTTGAAGTGTATTTTTATTGAAGAAATTAATTACAAGAACGTAAGAGAAAATGATGGATAATTAACCTGCTAAGCTAAGCTGTGAAAACAGTTGAGATAATATTAAGTAATATTTAAGTTAATTTGTAAGATTCCATATTTTGATAAAGATGACAAAGAAAGATGAAATATATATATATACAGGCTGAGTCACCGAAATCGCCGTCTTCGATATCTACCTTGTCGTTAGAAATACAGCATAAGTTTATTAACAGAATTTATTCGTCTACTCAAGGAGCATAACGTAAAATTATTTTCACATATACAGGGTGTTGCATTACGGCCAGATCCATATGTTACCTGTGATGTACCCAAGTATTATGGAAAAGACAAAGTAACAGAGTGGCTCAAACATGTGCCATCTAAAATAGGTCGGACTAGGAAACATAATATTACAACACATCTTCCAGGTGTGAAATCTATTGCAAGAGATGCAAAGTCTCCGTTGGAATGCTGGCAATTATTCTTTCCAGACTCTGCAATTCAAGAGGTTGTAGACAATACTAACATCTATTTGACAGAGATGCGTAAAAATTATGGTAGGGAAAGAGATTGCTCCAATACAAGCTTTGATGAAATAAGGGCTCTTATAGGACTACTTTACCTAGCTGGAGTAAAGAAAAGTCAACATCTAACTGTTGCAGAGATGTGGAGCGAAGATGGTACAGCTCCAGAGTGTTTCCGTGCCACAATGTCAAACAGAAGATTTTACCAATTACTACGTGCATTGAGGTTCGATGATATCGGTACCAGAAATCAGCGTAAAACCATTGATAACTTAGCTGCAATAAGAAAGCAGTTTGAGGAATTTGTCGCTCGTTGTAAGGCAAATTATCAAATAGGTGAATATGCAACAGTTGATGAGATGCTCGAAGCTTTTCGAGGACGTTGTAAATTTAGGCAATACATTGCCAACAAACCGGCCAAATATGGCATAAAAATATATGCGTTAGTTGACGCCAGAACTTTCTACACCTCCAATCTAGAAATATATGCAGGGCAACAGCCTGATGGGCCATATAAATTGGACAACAGGGCGGCCAGCGTCGTCAAGAGAATTATCACTCCCATTCTCAACACAGGCCGGAACGTCACCATGGATAATTATTTTACATCAGTGCCTTTAGCACAAGATCTTGTAACTAACCACAGAACAACTATTGTTGGCACATTACGCAAGAACAAGAGATTCCACCCGAACTACTTGACATAAAAGTAAGACCACCCCATAGCAGTATGTTTGCGTTTTCCAAAAAGAACGTATTGGTGTCGTATGTACCAAGGAAAGGTAAAAATGTGCTTTTATTATCGACGATGCATGACGACGACGCCATAGACCCTGAGTCAGGAAGCCAAACTAAACCAGAAATAATTACATTTTATAATTTGACAAAGGGAGCAGTAGATGTCGTAGACGAAATTAAATCTCTGTATTCCGTGTCGAGAATTACTTGTCGTTGGCCTTTGACAGTTTACTTTTCTATGCTGAATATTAGTGGTGTCAACAGCTACATTGTACATAAAGCTAATAACAATGAGCCCATCGGAGAACGCCGTGTATTTCTAAAGGAACTAGCCCTTTCTTTAGCGAAGCCGCATCTTGTAAATCGTTCTAAAATTCAGAATATTCCACTAACTTTGCGAACCACAATAGCAAGAATAGCTGGAGTTCCACTTGAAAATCCCAATCAACCTACACCAGAAAATTCGCTGTTTTGCTATTTATGCCCTCGCCGAAAAAATCGCAAAACTAAAAAGAATTGCAATTCGTGTAATCGGCCAATTTGTCCAGAACACAGCACACATTTTTGTCCGAATTGTCTGGCTTCTCCGGAAAGCTCCGACGAACAATGAAAATATGTTTTTTTTTATATTAAAATTTGAACATTGTTTAGTTTTTAAAAAAACTACTTATACTAACATAGTGTATTGCTAAGTGTGTAACTCTACATGTTTTCAACATATTTTATATTAAATTTCTAATAAAAAAAATATCAAATATATATCCTCTAACATATTATATATTGCAAACTCATTTGAAACCATAAAAACATTTGTTTTACTTAAAAATATAGGATGTGAGAAAAAGTCTCACGCGCGACCAATGGCGGGAAACTGACTCTAGCGACTAACGCCGGGTTAAGTAAATTAGTTTATTAATATGAGTCTCTCGCAAGAAGAACTTACGAATATGGTGTATGCTGGTCAGGCCAGGCGTCACCTCACGGGCACTCAATGCTGGCGTGGAGAGTGTGCAAGAAGAACTTACGAATATGGTGTACGCACTTGAAACAGCGGAAACAAACTCTTTTGGCATCAAGAATTTATGCACAACGGTTTCCAGGAAGACGACATCCAAATCCGCGTTCTTTTAAAAAACTAAGGGAAAGGTTTGAAAGAACTGGTCATGTTCAGTACGACAAAAGAGGGTTTCTTTCCGCTTCTCTAAGTGCGTACACCATATTCGTAAGTTCTTCTTGTGAGAGACTCATATTAATAAATTAATTTACTTAATCCCTCTGTTATTAATAACAACCTGGCTAATGAAAATACTATCATTACTGCAATTGTTTCTTATTCAAACAACAATATCAATGGCGTGGTGTGAGTATAATATGGTGTGCTCGCTAGCCGGTTCATTTTCGTCCGTCTTGCGCATGACGTCAGCAACGAGGCAAACCTCATTGCTTCCCTTATATTCATAGTTGTTGATAGCATACCGTTAGCATACGAAGTTTATATTTTCTAGACATACTTTGTTTCATTTTAAATTTGTCACGTATATATAATGCCACATTGTGCTATTTTTGGTTGTAATAACCAAAATAAGAAAAAAGAAGCAGCAGATATAAAATTTTACACATTTCCAAGCAATGATGATCTGGCATTGCAATGGATTCATGCTTGCGGTAGACAAGATAAAGTGAATCGTAAAAACGGTAAACTTATATCATTTTAGATCAAAAACTGTAATAACACATAAATAATTTCAGCTGTTATTTGTTCCAAACATTTTGAAAGTAAATGTTTTTTAAGAAATTTGAAGTACGAATTGTTAAATATAACACCGCCAAAAAAATTTAGGAATTTAAAGTGTGATGCCATCACAACTTTATTCCTTCCTAAAAAAAGTACTAATGTTGAATTAATAAGTTCTCGATCCCGAAGAATTCAAGCCAGGAATGATTTTGAAAGTCGGCAGGCTATTATTAAAGAAATTTTGTCAGATTCAAATAACTTAAATCTCGAGCAGATGGAATCTCAAGCAGTGGCGGAACAAGTTGAATATTCTTCTATTAGTATGTGAGTAATTTTATATTATTTTACATTTCCACTATTTATTAAATAATAATTTTCTACAGGGAAGAATTAATGGAAGAGTTAGAACATATGAAAATCAAAATAAAATCGTTGGAAAAAGAAGTGGAACATTTAAAATCGAAAAATGAAGAACTGACAAAAGATAAATTAGCGTCTGATACAAAGTTATCAAAATTAAATAGTGTATTAGGAAATATTTTTACCTCAGGTCAGATTAAACGTTTAACTCATACTGATAAAAAATTCTCATCTTGGAGTCCGGATGACATTGCATCTGCAATTTCCCTAAGGAGTGTAAGCCCCAAGGCCTACAGGTATCTGAAAAACAATGGATATCCTTTGCCGGCATTATGTACGTTAAGAAGATGGGCTTTGAATCTTGAATTAAATCCTGGCATATTAACAGACGTTATTGAACTTATGAAACTGAAATCTGCAACTTTAAGTGTTAATGAACGTTTATGTTCATTATCGTTTGATGAAATTTATATATCCAATAAGTTATGTATCGATCAAAAAGAACAACGAGTACTTGGAACACACAAAGCATGCCAGGTGGTAATGGTAAGAGGCATCTATCTCTTTGGTCACAGCTGAATGTTTCTTATAAAGAAAATTCTTACTTTGCCCATCCTGTTATTTCAAGCTCGAAAATATTTGTGTTTGCAGACGTGCCACATTTATTGAAACTCTTGAGAAATCATTTTATTGACCAAGGATTTTACATAAATGGAAAATTCATTAACAAAAATTGTATACAAGAAATTATTAGGTCTTCAAGCAATGATCTGAAAATTGCCCATAAAATTAATGAATATCATTTGAACATTAAAGGAACCGAACGTCAAAAAGTTCGTCCGGCAGCGCAGTTATTATCAAATACTGTTGCAAAAGCAGTGGAATGGTGTGGTTTGCAAGGTTTCCTAAAGAATATAAACTGGGAAGAAACAAGTATGTTTTTAAAACTTATAAATGACTGGTTCGATATTTTCAACGTTCAAATGAAATACGGTGCCCATCCAGGAGGTAATGCCTTGAGTGTCGACTTGGAAAAACAATTATTGATTCTCAAAAAAACGTCTGATACAATAGCCACAATGACTGTTGGAAAACATAAGACTCTGTTACCTTTTCAGAAAGGAATTTTACTTAGTAACAAGTCGTTGACGGAACTCTATCAATATTTAAATAATGAATATAATTTGGAATATATTCTTACATATAGACTTAACCAGGATATTCTGGAAAACTTTTTTTCGTATATTCGCGGCATGGGGGCAGCCAATGACCATCCAACGACCCTTGATATCAAATATAGATTGAGATGGTACATTCTTGGAAAACATTCACGTGCAATTTTTACTTTGAACAAAAATACTGAGGAAAGTTCCGAACCTTGTTTACTTGATCCATTGCAAAGACAAAATATTCATCAGGATATGGCTGAAAACGAAATTTGCATCTCACAAGAATTTTTCAGCAATGTCATTCTGGATAGCGATTTGAAAAAATATAGGAATCCATCAATTGACGTTGAAAATATGGATTTTTCTAACTATACATTTTCGAATCCAGATCATAATTTGGATGAATGTAATCATTTGCTAGAAACAGATAATTCGGCTATTGTTTCTGAAAATCATGAAAAACCCTTGAACTTTGTAGGTGATAAAAAAATGGCTGACACTATTTCTAATGAGGGACTTCAATTTATTGCTGGATATGTAGCGCACAGATTTAAGGATAAATATCCAAATTTAAATTTGGGAACCAAGACAAAACATATTCAAACAAGTAAAGCTCCAGACTGGATAGAATTTTTATCGAGAGGTGATCTTATACATCCAAGTGATGACTTAATGGAAATGGCCCGTTTGATTGAGGGAGAATTTCAGAAATTTCATAAAAACTTCTTTTCCAATGAGTGTCAAATTTTTAATAAACTGCTAGAGAAAATTAGAATAGTCTCTGGTGAAAGAACAAACAAATTTCCTGAAGAAATTTTATTGTGTTTCATCAGAACAAGGACATATATCAGATTACGACATCTAAATAAAAAAATAAGTTTTGAAAATTGTAAACGAAAACTACAAAAAAATGTCCAAATTTACGAATAAAAAATAAAAATTGTACATATAACAATAAAATTTTGTAACTTTTTAATTACCTTTATATTTAATTTTCTCTTGTTCAACTTCGGGGTGTAGAATTAATTTATTCAATACAGAAAACACAATGTACCTAAATAAGTATATAATTTTTCTGGAAAACTTCTTGTAAACAAAAATATTATTAAATAATATGAACTAGCGTTTAGTAATGATCACAAAATTAAATAAATGAACAATATATAATATCCGAATCACTGAATACCGAATGTAATTTAACTTTATTCTCTTTTACTTAAAAACAGTCAAGTAAAATATCTCATTTTAAAATTATTTTCTATACATATGTAGGTATTTTCTTCATAAATGTGTACATTTTTTTATTTAATTCGATGATATTTAATAGGAGCTACCGTCTTTGAACCGGTCTTGCTTGAAATTTAATAATAATTCAAAAAAAATAGTTGCATTTCGTTACACTATGCATTGTCACTAGCGTGAGTGCCTCGTTGCTGACGACATAGCCAGCCGCCTGCCTGCGCGTAAGCACACCATATTATACTCACACCACGATCAATGGTATACTAGATTTAATTTTTAAGTGAATATATAAATTTAGAGAAAAATGGTGAAAATCTCCAAAATTATTGGTTTTAGGCATAGGATACCCTGAATAACATATGAAGATAATACAAAAATACATACAAATGAATAATAAAATATAGGATGTTCCATTTGAAAATGACGAGTTATAGTCATTTGCAATTGAACACATTTGATTCGCTTTATTGAACTGCCTGTATAATTACATTTAAAAAAAAATATGTCAGAACATAGAGTATAATTACAGTTATACAGAAAAGAAAATTCTTAATTCTTACTATTAAAATAACTTCAGTAAGCCTTTATAAAGCAATGCGTGTATTCGGTCTTTTTTAGAGAAAAAAACGGAATAACTTGGCAACGCCGTGGAAAACTAAAACAAAATTCATATGTTCGTATAGGTGAATAAAATACAATTCAAAATATATAAAAATATATAGGGTGTTCCATAAAAAAAAAAACAATTCTCGCCGAGCCGTCATGCAACACCCTGTATATGTGAAAATAATTTTACGTTATGCTCCTTGAGTAGCAGGGCCGTCGCCAGGGGTGGGCCAGGATGGGACCTTGCCCACCCCAAAAACATCTGTGCCCACTCGAGTGCCCACCCAGATTGTTTCACATAAATCTTTATTATCATTTTATATATTAAAACAAAATTATAATATTACGAAATATTTCCACCAAAAATGATAAAATGTAAAAAATTAATATAAAGTAAATTCACTTATACTGGTGGTACTACACACCACCTACGCTGATTCCATGAATTTGTCTCTTTCTCTTCTCCCCGTTTACCCAATATATTTTCTGATATGCTGTTACCAATTCATTCTTGTCTCTAATTAACTGGTCTACTGTCGTAAGTGCGCTGCTGCGCTGTGAATATATACAGTGCGTGCGCTGCGCAATTCCTTCGTTTACGAGTTCGGCGTAAAGCGTAGTGTAAAAGACAGCGATATTATTTTATGATTGTGATTTGGTTATAGTTTTTCTTTTTATCATTGAAAGTTTTCCACAATTTATTATGAATAAAAGAAATATAACAGATTATTTTACAAAAACTGTGAGCAGTGGCAGTAACACAAAAAAAATTAAAACAATACAAGATAACCAACTCCAAGCGAAAGTGACACTAAAAGTGTTTCAAGAGCCCTTAGTGAAAGTGATCCAGACTTAAACATTGACTTTGACTTTAGTAACATTAATTTGGATGACAATAATTATTATTCTGCTGACGTAGATTGCAACAGTAGTGATAGTGATTCACTTTCAGATCAAGATGAACATTTTGACCATAACTTGATGTTATATAAAGGTGATGAGGATGACGAACTTTCCCGATTATCTAGTAAATTAGAAAGAGAAATTTCAAAGGTAAGAATAAAATAGTAAATAGTAATTTATGTAACAAGTATCTAAAATGTAGGTTTATGCAATGTCCTCATCTGTGCTGTATAAAATATCTTAATCACTTTTTGTGTATCTTTTTATACAGGGTGTCCTTTAACTTGGTGCACAAACTTTATATAATAATATAACGCAGTGAAAAATGAGTTTTTACGAGATTTACCTTTGCTATCTCGAAAACTATAAGAATTACGATTTTGATTAATTGAGACTTTTTGTTTACCTTTGAGAGGTAATCTTAGATGGCCTTTTGTTATTTTATAAAAATCAAAAGTGAAATGTTGTGGCGACCTTGGTCAATATTTAATTTTCATATAACTACGTAACTATAAGAAATTGAGAAAAATGTTTCATATAAAATTTTATTGTTTTTTATAGTCTTTTTACTGACATAGACAAAATTTTATTCGATCGTTATCTTTGTCAGTTTTTCTTAGATTTTTCGCTTTTCTCGGAAACAGTTGAAGATCATTCCTATGTTGATGAAGCTTTTTTTATTCATTTTGGGCAGTACTATATGCCCTTAAAGTTTTTGCTCGAAGTTAAGGGACACCCTGTATACACGAATAATATCCCATTATCTTGTTACACCCTGTATAACTTATCACAGCATTTTATTAAATCTGTTATCGTAGTATCGACTCCAAATATATAGGTGTTCAAAAAATAGAGGTCACGGATTTAAGATTTAAGGGTGAATAATACATCATTTAATGTGCGGTCATGCTCACCGTAATTCGGTATAAGCTAAACGTTTGCACAACTGCACAAGGAGAATTTTCCAAACCGGGTGATACCAAATAGAAGATTAAATTTATAATTGACTATTTTCCATTGTAAACGGCCGCTAGAATTTTTTGTAATGTTAAAAGTATGAGTTTTATATGACACAAATAAAATATTAAAATTGCTAAGCTCTGAAACGAGGCATTTCCGGACATATATGTTTATATGAACTTTTTTTATTGTTTTGAGATATATTAACCAGCCTTAAATCCGTGACTTCTATTTTTGAACATCCTGTATGTATATATTGAATTTAAACTAGGTTTTTTTGAAAAACATGCTTTCATGAAAATTACATAAATTATTAGACATTGTATATAATATTAAATAAATATATTTGGACTATTCAATGTCTGGTATAAATTTAATTATTTAAAATTCAATGACGTTTCGAAAAATTGTAATCTTTTTCCGTCGTCAGATACCAGACATTGAATAGTCCCGATATATTTATTTAATAAATACATATTTAGGTAATTCCTGGCCCGGTGGACCTTTCACAAGAAATTTCTGATGATCCCAAACAACCAAAGCTGAAGGTATATCCAAGGACAAAATTTAGAAATAAATGGAGATCCTTTCGTTCATCTTGGTATCAACAACATAAATGGCTCGAATATAGCGTTCTTGAGGACTCTGCATACTGCCATCCTTGCCGTTTTTTTTCTAAAGATCAGAAGGAACCTAACATACCTTTTATTTCAGTGGGATTCAAGAACTGGAAAAGGGCAACTGAAAAGGATTCTGGATTAACAAAACATGAAGCAAGTACTACACACAAACAATGTGAAATTGCCTGGACAAACTATTTAATAAGAACTAAAGAACATCAAACAGTTGCGGATCAAATAAATACAGAACATATGAAGCAAGTTATAGAAAACAGAAAATATTTAAAAATAATTATAGAATTAATACTTTTTTGTGCAGTACAAGGCATAGCATTAAGGGGTGACGATGAATCCGAATGTAGTACAAATAAAGGAAATTTCATAGAACTTTTGTATTTGTTGTCATCTCATAATGAATTTATAAAAAATAAACTGAAAAACGTACCGAAAAATGCTAGGTATACACACGCATCAATTCAGAATGAGATTTTGCATATTCTTGCTGATCATATTTTAAAAGAAATTAGCGAGGAGGTAAACAGTTGCAATTATTTTGCAATAATGGTTGATGAAACAAAAGACATTTCAAAAAACGAACAATTGTCAGTTGTCATTAGAT
Source organism: Harpalus rufipes (assembly GCA_951394225.1). Lineage (NCBI taxonomy): Eukaryota > Metazoa > Arthropoda > Insecta > Coleoptera > Carabidae > Harpalus > Harpalus rufipes. The sequence continues at coordinate 8,010,850 of OX596287.1, read as the reverse complement.
ATTTGTACAAGGGCAACGTTTATGAACGTTTCCTAGGTTACGTAAAAGCTGAATCCCTTACGGCTGCTTCTTTATTTGAATATATGAAGAAATGTTTAGCAAAATCAAATATTGATATTCAGAAATGTATTGCACAAACTTATGATGGCGCGAGCACAATGAGTGGACATATATCAGGGGTTCAAACTATTTTTAGGAAACAAGTTCCTCAAGCCATATATACACACTGTTTTAATCACAGATTAAATTTAGTATTAGTTGACACTTGTAAATCGGTTACTTACACAGAATCATTTTTTGCTGTTATAGAAAAAATATATGAATTTACTTCTGGATCAGATGTTCATTCTCAATTTATAAAAATTCAAAAAGATATAGATCCAAAGCAAAAGCCAGTTGAATTAAAAAAAAATTGTTACACACGATGGACAAGTCAAGTATATGGCTATTTAGCGATCAAAAAAACTTTGAGTGCAATATTAATTTTACTAAACAAAATTAGTAATGAAAAAGGGGAAAGAAAAATTGATACTTTAGGCCTTTTAAATCAAATAAATTTTATGTTTATTTTTAACTTATGTTTTTTTAACAATATTTTGTTGAATTTTAAAAGAGTCAGTGATTTTTTACAGTTAGTGACAGCTGAGTTATCTCAAGCTTTTATACTCATTGATAGTTTGAAAGAAAATTGTATACAAAAACGTAATTTTGATTTAAACGAAACGGGAAAATCTGACTATGATTTGACCTATCAAGAAGCAGTAAATATATGTAATGAGACGAGTATAGATATTTTACTGGAAGAAAAACAGAAGCGAAAAATAAAAATTCCTTCAAAATTTAAAGACTATTTGTACACGGGAGAAGCGACATGCAGCGGAGATAGACACGATATTAAGGATGACATTTACTCGTTTATAAAACGGCAAGTATATATTCCTACATTAGATCGCGTCGTGAAATTAATCACCGGTTTACTGACAATAAAAATATTTTAGTAAGTTTAAGTTCATTGAATCCTAAAAGCAATAATTTTCTAAACTATGAGAATATTAAACCTCTGGCTGAACATTACAGAATTGATATAAATTTATTACAAAACGAACTACGAATTTTACCAAATACTGTTAAAAAATATGAGGAGGAATTTAAAATTAAAATAGAAAATATAATGCATTTTTTAAATTTATTAGAGACCTACAGAATTGCTTTTTCAGAAGTGTATAAATTATGTGTAATTTCTGTTATTATTCCCGTTTCAAGTGCAGCATGCGAAAGAACTTTTTCATGCTTAAGAACCTATTTAAGAAATAGTATGACTGATGAGAGGCTTGCAAATTTAGCTATAATAAACATTGAAAGGCAATTGGCAAAAAAATTAAACTTGGACAAATAATAGACACATTTGCTTCAAGGCATCCTAGACGTATAATTTTACATTAAATGGCATTTTGGGTTTTTGTTTTTTTTTTAATGTTTTTAATATCCTTTTATTAAGGTTTGTTTAAGTTTTATTTTAAAAATGAACTTTGCTTTGTAACCTGTAAAATATGTTTGTATTTTTAATATATTTGTATCCGTTAGAGTATAAATATTTTTTTATTGCATTTTGTGTTTTATTTTTTTAACAGCCAAAGTTTTTTATATTTTTGTGCCCACCTTAAAAAAGGTCGGGCCAGTCTGTGCCCACCCAAATAAAATTGGCTGGCGACGTCACTGTTGAGTAGACGAATAAATTCTGTTAATAAACTTATGCTGTATTTCTGACGACAAGGGAGATATCGAAGACGGCGATTTCGGTGACTCACCCTGTATATTATGTAAGTAATTCTGAAGTAAATTTAAAATACTATTACACAATGTTTTATATAGACTATATTATATTGATATTTTGTATTAAATAAGTAGGAATACACACATATATATATATATATATATATATATATATATATATATATATATATATATATATATATATATATATATATATATATATATATATATATATATTTATCAAACAACAATAGGGTATATTTGAAGGTATACATTGACCTATATAAACCAATACTAAAGCATAAAGTGTACATAAATTTCCCATATTATACAAGTATTAAACATTAAATATTAAGGATAGTGGGCGGTTACAATTACAGGGTGCAGTTTTTTAGTAGAAGACGTAGAAGTAACTAATTCTGAAGAAGGAATTATGAATCGAAATATTAAGCTGAAAAATCATAATTAAGGCACGGGAATATGTGTCTATAAATATGGCGGTAAAAGAAAAGATATTTTATTTGAAGGTACCGACCCACTAAACATAATATTGTCGCATGCAAGTAGCAGAGATGTTAACATCGCAGATGTGACATAAAGAGTTTCATCCCAACAACATCTCATAGAAGTCTCTGTGACTGCTAATGTCCGCTCTTGGTCACAAACATCCTGCTGAAGTTTGATTTAAGACTTCTTAGTAATGTTTTAAATACAACATTTATGAAACATACATACTATATCCACGTTACATTGTATAGATGTTATTATTAATTTATATATATATATATATATATATATATATATATATATATATATATATATATATATATATATCACATGAAAAATTCCAGTTACTGTTATTAGTTTGTTACAGTAATATTTCCTTAATTTAACATATTCAACAATTTCTATACAATTGTACAGAGTTGTGATAAAAAAAAGTACAAAGAATATACATGTATAAATAAAAATATATGTGAATTTTACAGAAATACATGAATAATGCACTTATTTATCACATTGAAAATTTTCAGTTACTGTTATTAGTTTATTAAATTAATATTTCCTTAATTTACCATATTTAACAAATTCTATACAATTGTACAAAGTTGTGATACAAAAATACAAAGAATATACATATAAATTATCGAGAATTTAATTTATATAAATATAATTATATGTGAGTTTTACAAAAATACATTAATAATGCACTTACTTATCACATTGAAAATTTTCAGTTACTGTTATTAGTTTATTAAATTAATATTTCCTTAATTTACCATATTTAACAATTTCTATACTTATTCATTTTATAACAATTGGGTTATTAATATGTATACATTAATTTACTGTGAATGAATAATGAGAATTTGTTTTTCCACGTGTAATATGGAAATAAATACATTTTCAAGGAATATCATACCCATCATCACTTTCCTTATTTATGTATAACATATGCATATATAATTTTCATATAGAAAACAGATTTCCAAATATTATTTAATAAATGATAGCAAATGAGCAATTCATATTTTCAATGTAGTGATTAATATAGTATTGTATAGGTCAGTCGTTAAGTTAGTAATTTCGTTTATTATTAACTACTATTTACTGCAATTTATACAAAACAGAATATTTTTAACAATATAGTAAAAGTAAATAATTCGCATATTACATCTGTTTCTTTGCATTGTAATATTTTTCTATAAATTTTGTATATTGTTACAAGATAAATAAATGTGTGATTTACAATATACAATAATATAAAAGTTCAAGTAAAACAATTAAGTTTAATTTTGGTAGTGACGAAGAGTTTTGAATTCTTCGTAACTATTTTGTTCCTGATGTGATACACCTTATTGTTTTATCATAAAAATTTTAGGATATTTCACCATATTGAATGTATAAAAACAAAAATATTACAAACAATAGTACATCATTATTGATATGTTGTATAAATGCTGCAATTCACAGCATTGGGGGTTCAATAAATAAGTATTTGTACGGTACAATGATTAACAAAGAAACTTACTCGGAAGAGAACTCTGGTTGCACCAATATAAATTGGTCGTGATAACACACAAACAGATGATGAATTCAAGAATAAGTGTAAAGTACACGAACAAGGATGAATTGTTCGGGTTACTGCCCCGTGTGTTGAATTCTGTAGTCGGTATGGAGAAAACGTAACTAAGTTGGTCGCAGGAAGAGCAGAAGTGATGAATTTTGGAGCCAATATAATGTAGATGTCCTACAATATTTACAAATATTTATGTTTTGTAACACATCATATTGAAAATACTTACGTACTGTTTACATGCGTTGTGTATACTTCCAACGACTTTCTGTAGCGATCAGCAACTAATTGTTGTATGGGATACAAAGAAGCATGAGTACGTCTGTCTTGTCCTTTCTGGGTCTCGTTTCGTCCAAAGTTTCTGAATGCCAACGTCAAACTCAAATATTCCAAATTCAAATAGAAGTCGAAAATGAGAAGCGAAGTCAAATATTCCAAGAAACACTATATAAATGCACACAAACTCACGAAAAACAGAATCAGAAATGAAACATTATTTTATCACAATATTTCATGTTTTATTCAGCTCTTTACAATTTCTTGGCATTTCTCGTTTCAAACTAATTTAATTAATTAGGTAATACACAACGCAAATTACCTTGAAAAAATATAATTTTTAAATTTGGGACTCGTGTGCCATCTAGCAGGCATAAAAACATTTATAGTAGTGATGACCAAGTCCGATAGTTGTCGCTAGGTGAGTACCAAAACCGTACATCTAAGTGAAACTTCCCGGTATTCCCTGGTTGACAGACACACTATTACGCAACACATTCTATCATTTAAACCGACAATATCTCATTATCGTAGAGAACATGCACCCAATAGGCTGTATTTACCTAGTGACATTTCTGTAACACTTATGTACAAAGACTTTCTACAAAAACATTCAGATTTAAAATTAAGCTATGAAGTTTATCGGAAGCATGTTCAAAGTCTTAATATATCTTTTGCAAAGTTAGGTTGCGAAGAATGCTTTGAATGCGAAAAGTATGACCTACATAAAATAGAAACTAAACATGATGGGAATCAAATTGATGAGTGCGATCTATGTAAAACTTGGTTAAAGCACAAAGCCAAATATACTGCAGCCAGAGAAGAATATAAAAAGGATAGTGATATCTCTGCAAACATAGAAAATGGACTATTTGTTTCTGCCGATCTTCAAAAAGTATTTTTTTCATAAAGAAAAATATATAAAAGTTAATTTTTAATCTTTAATTTTAGGTGATCATGCTACCACGAGCTGAAATGTGTAAGGAAGTAATATTCATTCCTCGAATTGTGGCATATAATGAGAGTTTTGTTCCAATAGGAAAAAATACAAAATCACTAAAGCCAACATCAATTATTTGGCATGAAGGTTTATCGGGTAGAAACAAGGAAGACTTGGTTTCTACATTTTATGCTTTTCTTTTGAATAATAGAGATGAAGAAACTGTGACAATATGGTTAGACAACTGCTCGTCCCAAAACAAAAATTGGACTCTCTTCTCTTTTCTAATATACATCGTAAATTCCCCTGAAGTAAATCTAAAATCACTAGAGATAAAATATTTTGAACCGGGACATACATTTATGTCAGCAGATTATTTCCATCACCAAGTGGAAAAGTCTTTAAAAAAAACTGGCAAAGTATACGACTTTAATGACTACAACATGTGTACAAAAATCTAATTCAGGAAAAGTTAATGTTATCCCTATGACAATCAAAAATTTTTACACTTGGAAAGACTGTAGTTCAAAATATAAAATACAGAAGACAACCCCAAGACCTTATTTACATGATATTGTCCAAATATCTTGTTGTAGGGGTAACAAGATTCTCAAGTACAAAACAGAATTCTCTGGTGAATTTATAGAACTTAATTTTTTAACTGCGAACTATTTTAAAACAGGTATAACGAAGCCAGAAACTGTAAAGGATTGTCGAGGAATTACTCTCGAAAGAAAGGAAAATCTATTGCTGAAGCTGAGACCAATTATTCCAGCAAATAGAATTCCATTCTGGGAAACTTTGCCAGTTTCAAAAACTAATGTAAATGAAGATGATATTTAATTTAAAATTGTATTCACATTATATGAAAGTCCTAACGGACAATAAAATTGTACAAGTTAATATATTGTTTTAATTTTCCTTAATTAAAACGTCCTATGTAGCAAATATCAAATTATTTCAGCTTTTTATAAATTCGTAAATATTTCATAAAATTTGTATTGTTTTTTTATAGTAGATTATCGAAATAATAAGTTTATAATTACAAAATTTAGGATGGCATTATATGAAACAGTAAAACCGAAATATCTCGAAACTTCATTTATGCACTTAGGACATTCTTACTAAGCAGGGCAGTATATATATCGTCAGTGAAGTGACAATACCTCCTAACTAACACTTTTGTCGAAATGACGATTTTTATGTCAAACATATTGTAAGATTTGTGCGCATGTCTTGTATAACTTTTATCTACAAATAATTACGAATAAACCCAAAACCAGGAGACTAACAATACCTCCTATCTACAAAGCAATATTCTAAAACCTCCTATCTACTTGTTGTTATGGTAAATGTTCGTACATCGATTGTCTTACAGTTGCAATATAAAGAAAAGGACTCATCAAATGAACGTTAATAATATATACATTTAATAAAGTGGCTAAATAAATAGTTGATCATATTTATTAATTGTTTTTGTTAATTAATTTGGAAAATAGTTTTGAGGTGATGGTAAGTTAACCTATTATTTATTACTTTACCTTTTTCTTTTTTAATATACATATTAATATAATTTTTTATTTACAATTTATCTTGTTGAAAACATTTTCATACAATTTGCACTCATATTTACAAAATTCAAACGTATAATTTGATACTTTTAAAATATTTATGATGATAGGAGGTATTGATATCGTAAGTTGATTTTAAGTGGTAGTTAGGAGATATTGTTTTTTCTTTCAGAATAAAAAATGAGTTCGCGAACGCTTAAAATCCTTCAATTAGCTACTGAAAACATTGAAAATAAACAAGAACCAGAGGCCAGGTTTTTGCAAATTGACCAAAATTCAAAAATAAATTTGGATAACGTCCCTATTGTATTTGAAAATGATGTAGTTTTCAAAGAATGTAATGCGACTCTAGTTTACGGGGTACTATCACCAGTAGACTGTAACTTAATGAAAAACGATACTTCAGAAATAGCTTCGTCTCTTGAAGACATACCAACAAATCCAGGCACTAGACCATGTATGCCAAGCACTTCTAATGAACTTCAAAACTCAGATCCGACTACCGACGACTCAGGAGACCAGTATGAACCTGAAAATATCCAAAACACCAGCAGTGACTCCGAATCTGCTCAAGACGAACACCGAGAAGATAATGGCATACTAAAGGAAGTTCGCGAAGAAACTCTATACGGAAATATGGAAGAGGAAAGAAAGCGTAAGAAAAATGGACTAAAAGAAACTTGGATAAAAATTAAAAATGCAAGACTGCGCGAAAAAGGAAAAGAATACTTGGGATATACACGTGATAGAGACAAGAAAGTTAAACAAAATATAGTGAGACCAGAAAGAAAAATGGGAGATGCGTGCAATTCACCTTTTTGTAGAAAATCATCGAAAAGACATTGTCAAAAATTTTCAAATGAAAATCGAACTGAAATATTTGAAAACTTCTGGTCTCTTCTGAACTGGGATCAAAGAAAAGTTTTTGTTATCTCTCATGTTCGAAGAATTCAGACTAAGCGAAAAACAACCACAATAAATGAAGTATCTAGAAGGGGAGACACTCTCACGTATACGCTTACTATTAACCAAGAGAAATTAGAAGTATGTAGACAGTTTTTCTTGTCCACCTTGGGGCTTCGACCATTTACTGTTCAAAGTTGGGTTAAGGACGCTAAAAATGGTATGAAGGAAGAAAAAAGACAAATAAATGAGAAGAGGAAAGAAAGACATCCAAGAATACAAAAATTTTCTGTGGCAAAACAATATCTAAACACTTTTTTGGACCAGCTACCCAAACAACCGTCTCATTATGTAAGGAAACACACAAGCAAGCTTTACTTGGAGGAACATTTCACTTCTTTGAAGCAACTTTTCGAATTGTATGAATGTAAATGTAGAGAAGATGAAATGACTCCCTTATCCAGATGGGCCTTCAACAAAGTTTTTAATCAAAAAAATCTTAGCTTGTTTGTCCCCAAGAAAGACCAGTGCGACATTTGTCTTGAACACGAACACGGTAATAAATCAAACGAAGATTGGACTAAACATATTGAAAGGAAAAATGCGGTTAGAAACGAAAAAGAAAAAGACGTTCAAGAAGCTAGAGATCAAAAATGTGTTTTGTTGACAGTTGACCTTCAAGCTGTTAAATTAGCGCCTATGCTTAATGCAACAAAAATTTATTTTAAAACTAAGTTGTGTTGCCACAATTACACAATTTTTGATATATTCACCAAAAAAGTTACATGCTATTGGTTTACTGAGTTAGATTCTACTCTAAACGCGTCTACTTTTGTCTCTTGTCTACTCAGCTACATTGAGATAAATTGTTTACCGCTAAGGCTTCCAATTGTTATCTATAGTGATGGCTGTACATTTCAAAATCGAAATGCCGTTCTAGCTAACGCACTGCTAAACTTTGCGATGTTACACCAAATAACTATCATTCAAAAATTTCTTGAAAAAGGACACTCTCAAATGGAGGTGGATTCGGTACATAGTTGCATCGAACGTAAACTAAAAAATCGGAAAATTTATCTACCAAGCGACTATATACGAGCGACCGAGGAAGCAAGAAGATTTCCCGAGCCCTATAAGGCGATAAAGTGCGAATATGATTTTTTTAAAGACTACTCAAAAGAACAATACCTACGCTACAAATCAATAAGACCGGGAACTCGAAATACGGATCCAACAGTTACTGAAATTGTGGCCCTTAAATATAACTCTAACGGTGTTATTGATTTTAAAATTAATCATAACGAGGAATTTCGTCCTCTTCCAACAAGGTCGAAAAAAATAGACCCAATATCTGAATATCCGCAAGCCCATAAGCAAAAACTTAATATAAAGAGGCAAAAGTTTTTACACTTGCAGGAATTGAAGAGTGTAATTCCGCAAGATTGTCATGCGTTCTACGACGCAATTTCTTACGAATGATTTTTTTTTTATTTTATGAAATTTATAAAAACCGCGATTTAATTTGTGGATTTATTTTTTATTAGAGTAGTTTAACATTTTTAATGATAATCTATTTAACAGGTTCGAAAATCAATGCGTTTTAGTGTATTTTTCTTACGTTTAATATCTCCTATCTACAAAGAGTAACAACCTAATACCTCCTATGTACAATATATTTTTTTCAATACACAAATATTGCTAAGTTTTGTGTTTATTTAATTTTTGATCTTTTTTAAAAACCTTTACCCATAAAATCCTTCTTCATGTTGTTTTACTTAATAATTATAAATTAAATCAATTTTTTAATATCTTCTTGACCACCAATTAATAACAAAAGAAAAAGTACCAATTAGAAAAAAACATTTATTTAAACAAGGTTAATATAGAACTATTGACCTAAAAAATTAATACACTATTCAACGTTTTAATTATTATTTGTTATGCAAAATATATGTTTCTTTTGCAGGCTTTTCTTGTTATATCTGTAGATTTCCATTTCAAAGTTTTTAAAACTTTTATTTTAATAAATATTTTTATAATAAAATTTTTATGGTCATCATTTTTATTTAACCATATATATATATATATATATATATATATATATATATATATGGTAAATAAAAATGATGACCATAAAAATTTTATTATAAAAATATTTATTAAAATAAAAGTTTTAAAAACTTTGAAATGGAAATCTACAGATATCACAAGAAAAGCCTGCAAAAGAAACATATATTTTGCATAACAAATAATAATTAAAACGTTGAATAGTGTATTAATTTTTTAGGTCAATAGTTCTATATTAACCTTGTTTAAATAAATGTTTTTTTCTAATTGGTACTTTTTCTTTTGTTATTAATTGGTGGTCAAGAAGATATTAAAAAATTGATTTAATTTATAATTATTAAGTAAAACAACAAGAAAACTTATTCGGAGAAGATTTATTTTATTAAAATACATTGTTTTATATGCGGAATATCTTAAAAAGTTGCTCTTTTAACAGTATTTAAAAATTAATAATTTTATGTGCGTCAAATTATCGGATGTGATTTTAACAGCCCCGATTCAATTCAATGCCGCTTGGTAAGATGGTAAGCACCTTATTTAAAAAGAATAGCTATTTATGATGTGTTAAAAGTGGCATTTTGATTTGTGAGAAGGAGATTTGGAGTAAGACGTGAAGCGGATGGTCCAAACTTTCAAATACATATCCACTGTAAATAAATTCATATAAAAACATTGCTCGATTAAATGATAAATGAATGCATATCCCCTGTGAATTCATATTAAATCGTTTCTATTAAATGTTAAATGAATTTTTATTACAAATGTTAAACAGATTATGAAAGAATGTAAGCTTATTTTTTAAAAATAAATTTATAATTAAATTAAATATCTCTGAAGAAATGACGAAATAGGTTTAACAAATTCTCATTATAAAATTGTTTGGCTCCGCCCGATGTTCCGCCCGGCGATGTGTACTACCATGCTGCTATCTTGTAGCGAATTAGACACATGCATAGTATGCAACTACAGCACAGATGGCTCCTACTCGTACAGAATTAAAATGTGTTACGCGGATTGACTATAGCATTGCCAATCTATATATATATACTATTTAATCAATGGTAGTAGACTGTTGTTGACATGTCAGTAGGGTAATAATATTTATTACTTTACAGATACAGTAATTACTTAGTTACCCGCCATCTTTTGTATATGTAAACAAAAGCTTAATATCCTGAAACCGGTAAAGGATCTTTCAACATAAATGTTAATATTAATTTAAATAAATATTATATTGTTAAATTATTTTAATAATTAAATAATTTTGTAAACTTGTTTCGTATTTATATAAAAAACACTCAAAAATCAGTAATAATTTCTTCTTGATTTATTAATTCTCTCCCGGAATCAGTAATGCCGTAGATTATTTATTTCATATTACCACAGTAATAAGTATATTATTTAAAAAAAAAAAACAGCAACACTGCGAATTGGATGATGCAACAACAGTGAAATTTGCATCAGTTGTAGTAGAAGGCTTGGGAAAGAAATGTGTGTTTTGTTTTCAACTATGCCGTAATCTGATTTTCACAATCGTCAGCTAGAAATGGTGCCTGCACGTGTCTTGGATACTGTGACTGTTGAAGATCAGAGGTCGTAGATTAAGATCGAAACTTTACGTGGCAGAAACATAACAGAAATCCACAGTGCTTTAAGGTGAAGTTTGCGGTGAGTTAACAGTGGACCGTTGTATAGTTGCTTGGTTGGGAGTTATGGTTGATGGTGTTGATGTTGTATGAAATCACACTCCAACGAGTGGAGAGGATCAAATTCCCCACAGCCAAAAAAAAATCGAAGAGCTAAATCAAAAGTCAATGATCTTTGCTTATTATTACAAAGAAATCATCATGACAGACAAAGTTCCATGTAGAACAAGTGTCACAGCAGTTTATTTTCGGACCTTCATGCAAAAACTGCGCAGAAAATTGCACTAAACCCGACCTCAGTTGCTCGAGGCTGGGCCACTCTCCATGACAATGCTCGCCCCCCACATCGGGAATGTCGTAATCGAAAAACTGTGTGAATACGGTTGGGAAGAGTTCCATACTATGGAACGCCATTTTAGTCTTTAATCTAAAATTTTATTAATAAAAATTTAAAACAACAATCTCTGTTATTCCTTCAATTTCAATGTTACTTGTATTTACGTGAAACAATAAATAGGTTTGTCGTTAAAATTTTGTTAATAAATTTTTTTGTTCAATTAAATTGTTTCTTCAGTAGAGCTGCTACCGCACATTCATAATAATAACAAACATATAAATCCAAGATTTAAAATTGCCAACAAATATTTAATACAAATAACATTTTAATTCAACAATCATAATAATAACAAACATTTAAATTTAATACACAAGTTGTAAAAGAAATTTTTATGTATGCAACATTTTAAATAAACAATCATAATATTTCACAGTATTTCAAATTTAGAATAAAAATTACCAACAAACATTTTAATTCATGTTACATTTTATTACAACAAACATATTAATAACAAACACATAAATTTGCTTTTTAAATTATAAACAAACAATTTTGTTCATGTAACATTTTAATTCAACAAAAATAATAATGCCAAATATTTAGAATTTAGAATTTAAATTATCAACAAACATTTTAATTCATGTAACATTTTAATTCAACAATCATATTAATACATTCACATTAATACAGTCACATAATCTTTGCTAACAGAACCTTTGTCACGGGTAGAGCACAGGGTGGAATAATTATATTTTATAAGAAAAATTTAAATTTTGAAGTACTGTTTGCAACAGATTTTTTAATTTTTTTTCGTGTTATTTGCAATAACATGAAATATATTATTGGCGCAATCTATTTAAAACCAAATAATGAGTGCTCTATAGAACTAGAATATTTTGAAGATACTGTTAATTATATCTGTAACAATTTCCAGGAAAACGTAGTAATTGGCGGAGATTTTAATGCTAGATGCGGAAAACTCAACCAATACGATGAGTAAGATACTATTTTCAGTCCCCACCTAAGCCATGTCAGAGAGTCAGAGGATAGCAAAGTAGAAAAACGTGGTTCTAAAATTGTGGAAATTATGGAAAAAGCTGGTTTTATTTTGGTAAATGGAAGAAGTCAAGGCGATAAAGAAGGTAAAATAACATGTATAACTTTTGGTGGTCGCAGTGTGGTTGATTTAATATGGATAAATCATTATAGTAGTAAACATTTCATAGACTTTACTGTTTTTGACGATGTCCACTTCTCGGATCATTTTCCGTGCTCAATTATATTGGCGGAATCGCAAAACCATTATTCCCCAAATACAATAAAAACCTGTACGATACAGGAAAGAAAGCCGCTCAAATGGAACAATCAATCTAAAAATGTATACGTTGAGACACTAATAGAAACCGCTGTTAATGCACCCTGTTTAGACAATTCTAATTGTGATGAACTTTATTCGTTCTTTGTATATGGCATTTATAATGCAGCAGATTCCGCGAAAATGCTCACTATAGCAAAAAACCAAACAAATATTAGCAACTACAAACAGAAATGGTACAACAAAGATTGTAAACAGCAAAAATATTTTATGAAAAAATACCATAAACAGTTACGCGCTAGTAATTACGATATCCAGGCTAGGGAACAATACTTATACAGTAAAAAAATATACAGGCAGACTATCAACAATGCAAAAAAGGAATACTTTAATAAACTACGGTTCACATTAGAACATTCAAAAAACCGAAGCGATTTCTGGGATGCAATCAAACCATTTAGGCATAGTAAGTTATCATACGCAAATACCATACCAATTAGTGATTGGGAAAATCATTTAAAATGTTTATATCCCCAAAATAAACCGGAATGTAATATAAAATTTCAAGATGCACGTCATCCACTTTTAGACAACCCTATAACGTTTAATGAACTTTTGTCAGCTATACAAAAATTAAAGATTGGTAAGAGTCCGGGAAGTGATCAAATCTCGAATGAGTTCTTAAAAAATTTGCCAATACCATGGAAATTGTTTCTCCTAAATTCATTTAACAAAATACTAGCTACTACTCAGATCCCAAACGAGTGAGGCAAAATAATCCTTGTTATGCTGCACAAAAAAGGCTCTATTAGCGACACAAATAACTATAGGGGTATAGCTCTGATCAATAATATAGTAAAACTTTTTACTTCAATATTAGCTAACAGGATATTAAATTGGGCAGAATCCAACAACATTCTACCCGAAACGCAAGCGGGATTCCGAAAAAATCGAGGCTGCACTGACCAGACTTTTACTCTTCACAGTTTAATAACAATATCTATCAGATATCCACGTAGCAAATTTTTTGTTGCTTTCCTAGATTTCAAACAAGCCTTTGACTCTGTTAACCACGAGAAACTTTGGTCCAAACTTTATCAATTAGGCATGAGCTCACTGCTTATAAATACGCTCATATCATTATACAATTCCGCATCCGTATTCATTCGCTCTAACAATGAATATACTCAAGCTGTAGATGTTAAATCAGGCGTCCTTCAGGGAGACTCCCTTAGTCCCCTACTGTTCATTTTATATATATCCGATTTTGAAAAATATTATAGAACAAAAAATCACTCCGGTGTCAGTATCGACCAAAAAAATGAAGTTGTAGCTTTATTTTATGCAGACGATATAGCCCTCTTGTCGCACTCAAAGATAGATTTGCAACATAAACTTAAAACACTTGAAGGTTATTGCACGGAAAATGATTTAACACTAAATGTGGACAAATCAAAAATAGTGATTTTTTGTTTAAGTGGAAGATTTAATGCTTTGAAATCTCTTAATTTCACATATAAAACCGAAAAAATAGAAATTGTCAAAAACTTTCACTATATGGGTGTTGTGTTCACAAACAATGGTATTTTTAAAGAACAATTACTATTTTCCAAGGGAAAAGCAAATAAAGCTCTAAATTCTCTAAAACAAACACTCATTAACTGCAAGTCTAATTCATGGGAGGACAAAATTACCCTTTTCGATTCAACGATTCTAAGCACACTTCTGTATGCTTCAGAAATCTGGGGATATAAATACACACAAGAACTTGAAATGATACAGACATCCTTTTTTAAGTCAATATACAACTGGCCGCGCAATACTGCCAGCTATGTTGTTCGACTAGAAACAGGTAGATACCCATTAAGCTACATCATATATAAATCTATGCTTAATTTCTGGATTAAATTATTAGAGATGCAGGACCACAGACTACCAAAAATGTGTTATGACCGTCTTGTCACATTGGCTTCTTCGAACATAAGAAATCAAAAGTCGAACTGGGTATGTCACCTCAGAGACCTTTTACATGGCTTAGGCTTCCAGGAGATCTGGAAATCTCAGAATGTGGTCACTGTTAAAAGTAATTTGGAAACCATCCTAAATGCTCTTGAAAAGAATTTCAGAAACCACGATTTCATGAAAATGACAGCCTCTCTAAATCACTCTTGCTATCAATATATCAAACCTCTATGGGGCACTGAAAAATACTTAACGACAAAAACAAACATAAAATATTAAGACTTGTTAGCCAATTCAGAGTAGCAGGAGCGAGAGAAGCAAAAATCTACTTTGACAATAGAATATTTGTTTTCAACAAAGAAAAAAATTGCGATCACTGTAATTTAAATAATTGTGACAATATATTTCATTTTCTTTTTGAGTGCCCTATGCATAAAGGCGTAAGAAGCGTTTATATCAACAAACATGTAAACTATTTTAACAGTGAACACATGTGCCCGGTTGCAGAAACGTTCATCAACGCTTTGTTTAATTAACGGACCATCAAAACGAACAAATTCGAATCAGTTTTCTTGTTCTTATGACATTTAAATCATTGCTGTCAAAAAATCGCGTTGCATTTGTTCGTTTTGATGATCCGTTAATCAAATAAAGCGTTGATGAACGTTTCTGCAACCGGGCGATTCTGTTTAGCACACTCCTCAAAATAGAAAATACCCGCAAATTATACGATGTTTTTCACTATATTTTTTTTGCTCTAAAAGAGCGGAAATTCTCTCTGGAAGAATAAAAATTCTGTTGTTTGGCAAAGGCTGTGTGACTGTTCATGAATGCAGTTTGGCAATGTAAAACTTATAAATGTATAATGCAGGAAATTAATGTACATTTTATACCTTATAATTGATCTTTATAAACTAATGTTCACTTTGGGCTTTATTATTGTCTTGGAAAAGCATTGTAAACTTCAAAATTTATTATTGCCTTATATACACAAATGTGTACCCTCTACTTTACTATTATTGTCTTACATAAGATATATAAATACCTATATCTGTATAACATGAGAAATCAATGCACACTTTATACTTTACTAATGTTTTATACAAACTAATGTTCGTTTTTGATTTGATTATATTTTGCTGCTATGAGAAACATGTATTTTTAATGTTATTATTGCTTCATATAAGCTAATGAAGACTTTTGTCTCTATCATTATTATTATTTTTATTATTGTTGTTTAATACTTGTATAATATGGGAAATTTATGTACACTTTATGCTTTAGTATTGGTTTATATAGGTCAATGTATACCTTCAAATATACCCTATTGTTGTTTGATAAAAATATATATATATATATATATATATATATATATATATATATATATATATATGTAAATATGTAAAATTCGTACGTGAAAAATGAACGTACACTCTACATTTTATTATTGTTGTATAAATTAACCAACCACTTTGCACAAGATGTAATTCTTAAAGCAAATAAAGATTATTATTATTATATTATTATTATTATTATTAATACATTTTATTTTAAATTTAGATTACAATAATCAAGAAACATTTAAATTCATCAAACATTTTAATACAACAAACATTTAAATTCTATAATTAAATCGTTTGTTGAATTAAAATGTTTCATGAATTAAAATGTTTGATTTAAAATTATCAACAAACATTTTAATTGGGCGCTGCGGATTGCGGTGGTCTAACGTACTACATCATTGTGCTGTGTAAGTGGCACTTCTGCCCGTTCTTCTGTGGTTTATGGCGCAGGCGTCATTTTATTTCATCGTAGTTGGAGTGTTTAACAGTTTTTGAGAACTTGAAAACATTCTATAACTAGTCCTTATAATTATATAACCTTAGTTACTTTGAATGTTATTGTTAATTATAGTAAACAATTACTTAGTGACTTGGTGTACTTGTGGTGTACTTTTAGCTTCATTAGTTTCGTTTTAATTATTAATCAGGTATGTTGGATTTAGTTCATGAAATTTTCTTAGGGCCGGTTTTTCAATCTCCTGGTAAAGATGTAAAAGCCAGATAAATAAAAAATATCGGTTAAAGTTGAATATACGGTCCCAGGCAATGCCAATACATTTAGAAAGTGGTAGGTTACGTGGAGTTAAGAAGTGTCTATACTCTGTTTGAAATATCGAAATAATTTTGACAGATAGATTCTTGTGATACAAGTCATTCTATTGGTCCGGCTCCAAAATTATCCTCCAATTAAATGACATATCACAAGAATCTATCTGTCAAAATTCTTTCGATATTTCAAACAAGAGTAGTCGTTTTAAAAAAAGTTTAAAAAATAAGTATAAGGACTCGAGTTTTGGGGTGCATACTCAACGCCCGAATATTCAAAACCAGAATATTCAAAACCAGAATATTCATGCACCGAATCATTCAAATCCCGAATATTCAAAACCAGAATATTCATACACAGAATCATTCAACGCCCGAATATTCAAAACCCGAATATTCAAAAACCGAATGAAAAAGTTTAGGCTACCTGTCACTAGATGTCACTACGAAAGCTAGTTCAACGCGTGTTCAATGGTGGTGCAACATATGCGTTGTCGATAATCTAGTGAACTTTAATTTGGTCAAAAGAAAGTAAGTGGACATACGTCTGCATTCAATCCATTCAACTGTCCACAGCAACTGTCAAAAGTGACAGCTATGCTAGTAAATAAGGGAACATATACTAAAAAAACAAATTAATAAATATATTCCAAATTAATAACATATGTTTGGTGAACGTTTATTTCTTTTAGAACGAGTTAGCCACTATTTGATAAGGTGATTACAACAGGTATCACAAAAATTTGTGTAAAATACTGCCAAATAATTTTTTTAAACAATATTAGCTTACTTACAATTTATTAATTTTATTTATAAAATGTCTTTTACAAATAGGAGATTTGTGTCATATGTAGCAACTTTCTGTTAAATTGATATATGTATATCTTAATTAATTCCACTTGTAATACTTTGATGATTTAATTGTGGAGCAAAGGAATGTCAGGAATGTAAATAAATAAATTTACTCATTTTTTAAAATAAACGAACACATTTTATTCAAATATATACAAGCCCAGGTTCATAATAGTTAGCCAGCTAACATTTTCAAGAAGTTTTCCACAAAATTCTTTCGTTTACTTCAAATATAGACTAAAAACTGTGGACCAAAAGACGTATGATAATAGCTCGACCGGCATTTAAAAGGTTTGGCACAAGACATATGGGACAATAATCTAACAGAAGAATTTGCAGGGCTTGTGAATACAATGCCTAATAAAATTAAAGATGTTATTTATAAAGGCGATATAACCCCTTCCCCCATTATTAATTGGTGGAGTACTTAAATAACATATACAGTTTTTGTAAGTTTAAAATCTATATTATAAAGTAGAGGATAGAAATATGTCACCATTTTTGTAGGTTTTATAATTTGTTTATAGGAAATGTAAACTGATTGAACTATTATGAGCCTCGGTTGGTATTCACCCTACAAAATTGTATGCACCTCTTACAGAAAATACGTTTGTATTTGACATAAATAATTATTTTATAAAGTAACTAAAGTGAACAAAAAAAAAAACGATGAAGTGCTGCTGATGAAGCAATTGAAGCTATGGAGATGATCCAGCCAAAAAGTCTGTTGTAGCCAGCACAATATGGTCTGTTTTCTGTAAATACCTATTTTGTATAAATTCCACATAGAATGTTTCTTGCAATAAATATATTTCCAGTACAATTATTTCTCAAACATAATATTCTGACATCTGCCCATCAATTATATTTACAGAACAGATTATGTTTCCATAGTGGTGTATAGCAAGATTTATGAGACTTAATTTCTTTATAATAACCAAAATCTATTCAGTTTTTCATTTGGAAGCAAACTCAAGTATATACAAAAATTATAATTGTAGTATTGTAGTTATCGAACCTGAAAATATCAACACACACATACACACACGCACGCACGCACGCACATACGCACACACACACACACACACACACACACACACATACATACATACATACACATACATACATACATCAGATATAATTGTAAAAATGGTAAAATCGTATTGCGAGACCCTAAAACGTGCTTATTCATAAGAATCTCTCCATCGATTTTTTTGACCAAAGACAAAGGTTTGTTCGTTCCGCTACCCTGCATCTGCCGCAATCCGCGGAGGTGTAATTTGCTGTTCTATCCAGTGCATGGTTAACTTGAAACTTACTAGATTCTGTTCGTTCCATTTTTCCAGTAACTTGGGGTAAAAGGCCGAGGTAGCTGGTAGTAATAATTTTTACAGTGACCCATAACTATTAGGAAAAAAACTGATATTTTTCTATAAGTACATGCTATGTAATGTTAGAATTGAAATAAATAAATAAATGTCATTGTCATATAAAAATAAACATATCATCACGGCATATTACCCATTGCTGGGTGTCCCAATCTGCTTTGTACACAGATGTCGGTAATGATGAAATATTTGTACCATGCGGGTGCTTTCAGATTCGCGACCAGGCACATGGCCACGAAATTTATAATAAAGTAAATTTATTTGATAACAATAGTAAACAATTAAAATAGTGAAGAATGGAATACTATATTTTATTGGAAATAGTCACTAAATTGTGCAAACATCGACATTAGAAATTCAGTAATTAGCACTAAAGTAATCCATTATAAGACGATTTCATACAAATGTAGTGTTGCCAACCGTATGATAATATGTGTAAGATAATTTGGGCAAGTGTATGATGTACAATAGTAAATTTTTACGTAAAATGATAAAAAATATGTGCAAGACGAACGAACTAAATAATTCCGATAAACAAGTTTCAGATAAAACATATAATTTTGAGTGTTCTCTACAATAACTTCAGTGTCGGAGATTAGCAATATTGAATGTCAAACTGACATATATAACCTATAAAAATAAATATTCCTGTCGGTTCTACAATTTTCCGATTTCAAATAAAATTTAATATGCACCTCTGCACTGAAGTTCCTTTTTATTACTCATATGCTTTATTTTCCTCGGCTATAAGAACCACGGCAAATAAATTCCACATTCGTAATAAAAATAGAACTTCATTGCCTTGATACATAAATAACTACTTACTAAGTATCCTTTACAAATATAATAGAACCTGAAGTATTTTCTAAAATAAATAATATGGCGGAAACGGATTGAACAGAAAAATAATTTTTAGTCATTTAAATTATTACCACGGCGATAGGCAGTAAATTGCAAAATACAGCATAGCGGACCAAACAAACCTATTTTCCTTACCTAAAAGGTGACGGAAGGTAATAAATGGAAGTAAAAATTCTTTTCAAAAAAATATTTGGGTGGCTCTGAAAGGGCCGATTTAAATATGTAAAAACACATTTTACATATGTATTGTGGCGGATGTGGCCAGTTTGTGGTTACTGTAAAAAAACAAAGATATATTTGTAAAAAATAATTTAAAATCAAATATACTATAATGGTAATTTTATAATACTAGCGACAATTCGTGCTCTATGAATTTTTAGATTAACAGTGTAAATGAAAAAGTTGTTAGAATTAAAATCTACGTCGAATTTGTTTATTTTTATTGTTTTATCTTAATATGATATTCTACGTTTTTTCGCAGTACCAATAAAAAATACATTTTAAAAAATCCTTTGAATTGAAATAATATCTGCCCTGCACAATAGGCTAGGCAACGATCTCTATTCTGCGTCCTAATTACATTAGCACACTCTGCACACATACACAGGTGACCGCATTGGAATCACAGTTGTTCAAATATTAGGACTGGTGTTTTATAAAAAAATAATAATATGAATGAGAAGTTCTATACAATACATCAATATTTGCAAAATTTCTGATGCTTCTCCTTCTCCCTAACTAAAAGTTACTAGAGTTAGTTATAGTATCGTTTATCTGGAAAATGAAATAAAATGTGCTGTCAAAATAAATGCCTAAGGCCTCAGTCTTTAATAATAATAATGTTATTCCGCACTACGAGCACATTTTCATAACAAAAGCGCTTTTACGGAGCGCACTTTCATATTGTATTCTTATGAGGATTGTGCTCCATAAAAGCGATTTTATTAGAAAAATGTGCTCGTATTACGAGCCACGCGCTACAGGTAGATGCATAAATTTTTTTTGGAAGATATTGGCAAATACAAGTAAAAAAAAATCTGATGTGGCCAGCACATTATCTTCCGTCAGTTCTATGTACAGAATGTCTGCCGTAAGCGGGCCACCATTCCTAACTTTCTTATTTGAATATATTTGGATATTTCATTAAGAATACGAACCAGGTGGAAAAATTTGGAACTAAAAACAAGGGAGCAATTTTATTTCATTCGTATGTTTTTACATACGCACCTAGTTTATATAATGGAAAATAGATAATAGAACTAATATTTACAATTAATTAAACTACTATTATCCAATATGTGCTCTCCCTAAGAAAAAACAAATCTGTGATCATAACCTAACAACTACTAACTAAAGTATTTAAAATGAAAAATAGTAATTAATCTTCCGCTACAATTAATAAAACAGGATACAAGCCAATATACTCTACCTAAAATAATAATAAACACTGAGAGAAAAGTCAAAATACAAGAAGAATCAAAGAAAAACTCTTAACAGCAATGATACGCTTATGGAAGTTACACAAATGTGCAATGTGCCCCCTTGTTGAAAGTTTAACGTTGGTGGTACACAACGCCATCTCTACATAATGAAATATCCCAATAGCAAAAATGTTATATTTGTATTTAAATAAGAAATATAATATTTAAATTTGAAATAACTCTTTTGTTTTTAATTTTAAAGGCATAGTAATAATGAACTTTTATATTCAGATAAAAAATTCTTTTAAATGGTATCACTTTCAATTTAGCATTCTATTAAAAAAATGTTATTTTGTTGAATAAGTCGCGTATTTGATGTTCAATTGTTTTGCATTTTTCACCGTTAAATTTTTCATATAATATCGCCTAACTTTGTCCATTTAACCGTCTTTCTATATCTTCAAATAAGAAAGTTTGCAATGGTGGCTCGTTTATGGCAGACACCTGTACGTATTTTACACCAATTCCATACAGAAATTTCCTTCTAAGAGATCCTATATTTCCAGTACATTGCCTTCCGTCAGTTCTAGGTATTTTGTACAAATTCCATACAGAAAGTGAAAGTTTGTAACAAAAGTTTATATATTTCCAGTAAAATTATAATACAAACATGCTATGTCAATTGCACTTGATACTGACCTATTTGAATCAGAATTTTCTTAATATAGTAGTTGTTTCCATGGTTATAGCATAGCTTGCTGCTTATGACATTTAATTTCTTTATAATTTTTTTAACTCTATGTTTATTGAATTTGAATTATAAAATGCAATCAAATCGTATATAGAGAATAAAATTTAACAGCGCTTGTTCAAGAAAAACTGCAAAATTCTTCAAATGAGGGGACTTTCGGTTGAAGAATTATAACCAAACTCTAATCACGTCTGCACATGGATGTAAGGAAGAGAAATACGTAAAAATCGTTTTTTTTTTGGAGTTATCGCGGCTGAAATTATCGTCACACACACATACAGACATCATAGTAAAATCGTATTCTAGGGACCCTGAAATGTGCTTAATCATTAAAAACTCACCACCGAGTTTTTTGAATAAAGACAATACCTTCTTTACCTAAAGGTGACGGAAGGTAAAAACAATGTAATATTATTAACACGCTTGCGAAATGAGAGCGCCGAAGGAAGCAATTTTTTTATCGTTATTAACTTCCATGTATTATACAATTTTAAATGGCTCCCATCAAACCCAAACCATAACAAATACAAGCTATCAGTGTCATGGTGGCCACTGTTTTCAAATTTCACATGGTCAAAGTGCTTAAGTTACCGCTGCCATATATGATTAGCTTTACGTAGTCGTGCCATAAATACTGTCCCTAATACAAGGGAGGCTTATTCTACATAAAAAAAGAAATCTGATAAAAAATGAATGTGATTTTATTGTTACATAACTATTAATTTAAAAAAAAAATACTCAAAATGACCGGATCGTTCTTTGACACACCGAAAGCGGTAGTCCAAAGGATTGAGGTCTGGACTTCCAGAGGGCCAATCTTCAACGACAATAAATTCCGGTAAATTTAGCTCTAACCAGCGTTGCGACGACTTCGCTTTGTGTGCGGGCGCTGATTCTTGCTGAAAAATCCAGTGCTTACCAGCGAACAAGGAATCATTCAATGGCTTTACAACTTGCTCTAATATGTCGCTCTGGTAATTTCCTGCTCGCGTTTTTACCCCTTGTTCGCAGAAATGCAACTTCATAACACCGTCATACGACACCCTCCACCAAACCATCACTGACGCTAGGTGGTGACCCCTTTCTACCTTCGGGATTTTCTCTGCAGCTTCCCGAGAGCTATGGGTATACATTCAATCATTTTGGCGGTTAAATTTTTCTTCTACAGTGAAAAATTTTTCATCCGTAAAAAGAATTTGCCGATGACTTCCGTTTGCGTGTCGCTGGAATAACATCTTAGCTCTCGTGGCTGTTAATCGCTGCCCTGTGCTTCTGCGATAAGTTCCAAGTTTAAGATCTTTCAGAATGCGTGACATGGTTCTAGCGGGGAACTTCATTTCCCTAAACATGATTTTCTGATTCCAGAGTGAATTTCTCCAAATTCTCTCGCGAACAGATTTGACGGCTGCTGGATCCCTAGTTGTGCATGGTAAACATACTTCTTCGTAATTTTCAGAAGTTTTAACAAATTGAAAATCTCTACTGATGTTTTGTTGCACTTGTATAGCGCAATCACTGCTACACGGTTCTTTTTAATACCCCACTCCATGTTTACTTCATGAACCAAGTAGGAACGCATGAACTATCGGTTTGAAATTAATGATTTACAATATTTTGACAGATGAAAAAAACAAATGCTCAAGGCACTCTTAATTTTATTTTTATATATTTTTATACTCAAGGACAGAATTTATGGCACGACTACGTATTTGAATAAAGATGTGAGGTGCAACAAAAAAATAGAGCGACTTTATAAAAATATATTTATTTTTAAAAAATTAACCAGAATAACAACTTATGAAAGAAACTTAAATTAAACAGAAAATAAAGAAAGTTACTTATTAATACCTACTTTAATAATTATTTATAGTATCTCCATCCGTTATAATTTTAAATAATTACCTGGAATTATTAATATTATACCTTGCAATATTTTTGTCAATGGTTTCCAACAGATTTTCAATTGTATTAAAGATCAGTGACTATTTGCAATTTATAGACACATATTCAAATCGGCTCATTACTCCTTTTTCTTTCACCACTCTCACACGGTTATAAATAGGACAACGCAGTTTCGAAATATGAGTTCAGCATGAAATTCTCTTTCTTATTATGTATTACACGATTTGAGTGAAAGAGTGGGTCACAAATAAAACACACTTCAATTCCAAAGAAATTTCTGTAATATTTTGAACAGATTCATATCGGCAAATTTCAAACCTAATAACCATTCCTCAGCAACAATCGTGCAAATTCATGAAAGGAAAAAAAATCATGTCGAATTCAAACCATGTTATAATGTCTTTAACGGTGTCGGATTAGTGGATGAAATATGAGAAATTTGCTGATTTGGCATTTTCTATCATTTAGGGAATTGTTACTACATCATGAAATAATATTAAAATAATTTTAGAAGATAGTGGGCTCGACATTTCTGAATATTTTTACATTATCAAAGTTGTTTGAATTTAATTCAAAGCACTAATTGTCTATAAAAAGAGCGAAAATAAGAGGTGTCAGAGCAGAGCTTATACGACGCCAAACCAAAATTAACAACGATTTTATGTGTATTATAGATTGCCATGTAGACATAGCCCATAATCATCGATGTTTGATAGAACTTTGCATTATTCACGGCTCTCGCGAAACGATTTTTTACTATAATCTTTGTAATCAAACTATGAATCTGTATTGAGAAAAATAACATTTATTTCGTGTTATTATAATATACATACTTTATAATATTGGCACTTCGTGTAGAAAATGTAACTGTAATTGTTTATTTATTAAACGGTAGAACGGTTTATTATTCAAAAAATGTTTTAAGTTCCACATATTTTCCGTAGACATGCCTATACTGTACCTATTATCTAGATTTCAGTTATTCAATCACATCGTATATAATTATCGATGAAGCTGTCATTTTTGACATTTGAAAACGTATGTTTATTATTATTCTCATCTAAATAAATTAAAGTACACTACAATATCGACAATGCATACGTTTCGTAGTGACATCTAGTGACAGGTAGCCTAAACTTTTTCATTCGGTTTTTGAATATTCGGGTGTTGAATATTCGGGCGTTGAATGATTCTGTGTATGAATATTCTGGTTTTGAATATTCGGGATTTGAATGATTCTGTGCATGAATATTCTGGTTTTGAATATTCGGGCGTTGAAGACATTCCCGAGTTTTGTGCGTTATGTATTGTTTATGTCAAGATTTTTTAAAATTCAGAAAAAAAGCCGCTGTCACGGCTAGACAGAGTGATCAAAAATGGCTGAAGCGTGCCGCTCCATACGATTTTGACATTTGCCGCTTATTTAGTATAACAGCATTACTACTTGGGCGTACTATTCGAATTTTGCTAGCTATAATAAGAAAAATCTAAAAACCGTCTTTTTTACGTTCACCCGAACTAAAATATGTTTCAGGAAGAAATTTGTCACGCTCTTCATTAAAAGCCACAATGAAAAGATTTTTCACGAAGATATGCGAAACAAATATCAAATGAATCAACGTACGGCAATGACATTAATCAAATGTCATGCACTTGTCATCATCTATCATATGTGGAATAGTTTTGATGAATTATGGAAAATTGAAATATAATTTTGACATTATTTTGGAACAAAATTTGTCACGTGACCTTCAACCATTTTTGATCACTTTGTATTTCGTTCCAAGTTCATTCACATTTCTAATTTTCAAGATGGCTACTGGGACCGTATCTTCAACTTTTACCATTTATTTGGTTTTTCCGAAATCGACACTAAAGTCTACGATAACACTCCGCGAAGTTACCCAAAATAGTAGCTAAAGTAAAACTTTACAGACTCTTGTCAAAATTTAACTTTACGTACTCATCTGTCAAATATGAATTAACCTAAATTTCTAACCTATAAAAAAATAATACATATTGCAAACTTTCTTTCACAGGATATTCTGTGTTCACACACAAATCAACTCTATGAAGACTAATCATTTTTAAGTTAGTGGTAAACTGGAATGTCCAAAGAAATAAGTGATGTTTGTGCTGTTAAAGTATTTGACAGATCTTAAGACATTTGACAGTACTTTTGTTACAACAACCATCTCCATCGTAACGCTAGCATTCAATTGATCTAACGTCTTACAAATACATAACACAACAGAATGCTATTTATTTATATTTTTAATTAATAATTTAACGATTTCGGAAAAAATATAATGTATACCTCAGCACTAAAGTATTTTTTTATTACCATATGGTTTATTCTCCTCGGCTATCGTCTCGTAGAATAAATTCCATATTCGTAATAAAAAATTATACTTTAGTGTCTAGGTATACAAATAACTATTGTTTGTTAAAATTTTACCAGTAGATTGATAAACCAGCCCTTAATATTCTATTTTCTATAAGTACTTGTTTGTTTTTAGATGATAACTTTTACGAAATGACTACAACAGGTAACTCAAGTCGTCTGCGAGGACTAATTTCTTCTGCAGCAAATGCTGCAACGTCTGATGATGAAGATTTTGATAGCATTTTAAATACAACTAGAAGATGCTTTCGCCCTAATCAGGTTATGAGTAGAGGTAGAAGAGCTTTTCCCTACTTTACTAGAAAGACGTTTCTTCTTAGAAGAGCAAATTCAGACTATTTTCCTATAAAAGGTGAATGTGAGCATTTAACAAAAGTTGGAATGGGTAAGTAGATTTTTAAATTTGAATTTTTCTTAGTAATATAAAAAATATACTAAGGTATTGCTTGAGTCATAGCATAGATAAAATAGTAATAGATCGAGTACATGGCGCAATGAGCGACGAGAATTCAGAACGTGCTCCGCATTCGCTTGTTAAAAATATCATAAAAAATCGCAAAATTTAAGGAAAACAGAATATAAGAGTTTGATCAATTCTATATCTAGAGTTCTTAGTTTAGTAATAACTGTCATCTTTAGTTGCTTGTAAAATGAATAATAGTGATTGAAAAAAGAAGGCACAATAGAGTTGAATGAGGTAGAATTTGCATCCCACGACCGTGCTGCTATCTGTTATTCACATCCCTTTCGGCGACTGCCATTTAATATACAGTGGCTAATAAATCTGTTATATGTTTTACCTGTGGTCATATTCTACCTTTTGTGTATCTCTCTGGAGTTATGGTTTTTCAAAAACTACAGAACAGAAAATTTTCATATTTTGTATTATACATTTGTATCCCCTTGAGATGTGCTGATTAGTCATTGGTGATAATCCATTAACCGGAAGTGGTAGTTTACTTGAAATCCAAACATGATTTTTGAAATATCTCAGTAAATAATGGTTTTATTGTAATATTAGTTAGTAGATAAAATATGTTAAATTTTATTACCTACAAGTTTTGTTTGAAACTTTTTTCTCTTACTAGCACGAGCACCATTCAGAAATTACAACACGTTAAAGAAATATTTAATTTTAACAAATTCGTTTAAATCTGCTGACCTGTGCTTATTGAAAAAACATTACCTTCCGTCAATTCTATGTATTTTATACAAATTCCATACAGAAAATTTCTTGCGAAAGATTTTATATTTCCAGTACATTACCTTCCGCCAGTTCTATATGGTTTTATGTATTTTGTACAAATTCCATACAGAAAATTTCTTGGAAATGATTCTGTATTTCCAGTAAAATTATAACACTATGTCAATTGCACTTCACATTGACATCTGTCTATTAGAATTTTCTTAATTATAGTAGCTGTATCCATGGTTATTGCATAGCTAACTGCTTTATGAAATTTAATTTCTTTATAATTTTTTAACTCTATATCCATTGAATATGAAGTATAAAATGTAAAGAAATCGCATAGAGAATAAAATATTCTTTAATGTTTATAATAACATTAACACGTTAGCTGCCGCATGACCGCGGGCGAGTCATTTGACGCATCGACTAATACGCCGGTAGATGGCGCATCATAATTGCTTCTACGCCGAACAAACTTAGCGACTTAATGGTTTACAAAATTATTTAAAAAAAAAATTATAATTAAATTAAATATCTCTGAAGAAATGACGAAATAGGTTTAACAAATTCTCATTATAAAATTGTTTGGCTCCGCCCGATGCTCCGCCCGGCGATGTGTACTACCATGCTGCTATCTTGTAGCGAATTAGACACATGCATAGTATGCAACTACAACACAGATGGCTCCTACTCGTACAGAATTAAAATGTGTTACGCGGATTGACTATAGCATTGCCAATCTATATATATACTATTTAATCAATGATAATACTAACAAAGTAACTAATCCTGTAAGTGTGTTGTTATTGGTTATGAACCTTTCAACCATGTGATATACATTGTTGATAAAATATGTGTATGACATGTACTGTAGTTGAATAAAAGTAAAAGTTATCAACACTTAAATAAATTAATTAAATTTTATATTTCACCTGACAACCCTTGTTTGAATTTGCTGATCTCATATGAGATCACTAGGAACATTCATGTTGAATCTTGTTTATAGTGCTAGTCTACAACTGCGCGCAGTGCAGAGACGTACTTTGATTATTAGTTCTCATTTTATGTGTAAAAATGAGTTCATGTGTGCGAAAGGCGTTAACTCTTGATGAATTAGAAGCGGTAGTCAATGATGAAGAATTTTGGAGAGATATAGAGTGCGATGCCCCAGTGAAAATTGTTACTTTACTACCTGAACCGTACGAACTAACAGATGAAAACGGGGCTAACGA
The DNA here is from genome assembly GCA_951394225.1 of Harpalus rufipes. Classification (NCBI taxonomy): domain Eukaryota; kingdom Metazoa; phylum Arthropoda; class Insecta; order Coleoptera; family Carabidae; genus Harpalus; species Harpalus rufipes. The sequence goes on along the minus strand of OX596287.1, from coordinate 7,981,875 downwards.
TGAAGAACTCGGTAATGTGAATGTAGCTGATGTTCCAGGCACACTAGAAGTCCATTGTATCCGCAAGAAAGAACAAGAAATAGGAGAGTCATCGTCAAACAAAAGAAGAAAACAAACCATTATAGCACTTGGAGAAAAACCGAACCTATTACACCAAGTGGGACAAACTAGGTTTTAAATCGAGCGAAAATTTATCTACATTGAAAGAAAAGTTGACAGGGAAAACACCCATAGAATATTTTGAAACATTATTTTCGGCTGAAATACACTCTTATATCCTTTGTGAAACTTTAAGGTATGCAAAAGAAATAAAAAAATATATAAATTTCAGCGTTACAATTGATGATATAAAAGGTTTTATTGGTATACTATTATTTACTGGATACAAAATGATACAATCAGAAAAACATTATTGGTCCGAAGACATGGATTTGGGTGAAGAAATAGTGAGAAATGTCTAGAAATAAATTTCAAAAAAGTCATAACCTTCATTTTAACGATAATAAATTAGCAAAGGATAACATGGAAGATAAGGGATTTAAAATTAGACCATTTATAGATTTATTTAAAAGTTCTTTCTCTCAGTTCGTCATTTTTGAAGAAAATATTGCTGTCGATGAAATGATAATAAAATATTATGGACCCAATAGTTTGAAGTAATTTATTAGAGGGAAGCCCATACGCTTCGGCTATAAATTTTGGGCTTTATGTGGATCGATTGGCTACTGTTATAAATTTTAATTTCTATTGTGACAAAGATATTACTAGAGATCCAGGAGTACCTCTACGAACAAAAGTTGTATTAGATATAAATATTATTGACGATCCATGCAGCTACGCTGTTTATTTTGACAACTTTTTTACAAATAATAATTTACTTATTGAACTAGCCAAAATGAAATTCAGAGCAACCGGGACTATGAGAGAAAACCGCACAGAAACTTGCACTATTACTGCAACTAAAATTCTACAAAAACAAAATCGTGGTAGCCTTGATTATAGATTTGATACAAATAATGAAATATTAATAATGAAATGGAACGATAACAAATGTGTAATGGTAGGATCTAATTCTGACACAGTGGAGCCATTCAAAAATGATTCTCGCTGGGACAAACACAAAAAAGAAAAACTCAGGTCAGACAACCCAGAGCATTGAAAAATTACTACAAATTTATGGGTGGTGTGGATCACCACGATTGGCTAGCTGGTAAATATTCCACCAAAATACGCGGTAAAAAATGGTACTGGTCACTATTTACTAGATTTTTTGGGTATGATCACAGTAAATTCGTGGATATTATACAAAAAGGTGAACGGCCCTAATGCTATGAAATTGCTTGAATTTAGACGATATGTGACTCAATTTTACTTAAAAATATCAAAATCAAAAATTGGTCGTCCTGTAAATAGTGGGAAGAAAGATGGAAATTTTAACATACGTACCGATAAAATTAATCACTTTATATTACAACGAGAAGAACAGCGGCGTCGCCAATTTGTAGGATGTAAAAGCAGACCTAGAATCTACTGCGAAAAATGTAATGTAACTTTGTGTGTGCAATGTTTCAAACCTTATCATTTACAGTAACAATGGGAGTTCATTTTTTAATTAATACTTTAATGTAAGCAGTTGTTTGATATGTTAACTACTAGTAAATACAATAAAAATAATTTTGAGAAATATCTACATAAAGTGATTTTTTAAATACATGTTCCCAGTGATCTCATATGAGATCACACAATACCCTAAAAGCTATAAATATTTTTTTTGCACATTCTGTTTCAGTACTTACTGGTAAGTAAATTTTTATATAAAAATGTTTAATTTTTAATTAAAAAATAAGTTGGGACTTAATGGGTTAAACAAAACCGTATATTTGGATTTACAGAAACAAATATTGCTCAGTAGGAAAAATTGGAAGAGTAAAGTAGGTTTCATTCAAGAAATAGGTTTGTCACCTTGTTTCACTCGTTTACAGACAGAAATGCAGCTGAGATATCTAATTTCATTGAAAAACAACCCTATCTTTTTGTATTTGGATTCAACTGGCAGTATTTGCAACCGTCCACCGGGAATTGAAAAACAGGTTTATTATTACGCTTTAGTTTTGAAAAGCAAAAAGTCTCCATTATCAATTGCTGAATGTATGTCATCAAACCACAACATCCCTACTCTCCAGTATTTCCCATCATTTCTTTATGATTTAAGTAAGGTATATTTTGGCAAAAAATATTAATTAGTAAAATTGAAACCGATTTCAGTATGGCGTTGATACAATAATCTATTCTAATATCGTTTAATAAATTTAATTTAAAACTGTACTTATAGAAATGTGGCGTTAGTAAATGGTGTACGGGATATTGATGACGTTGTTGTATTACATCAGTGGCGGATTTAGGGGGAGGCCCCAACAAAAAATAAAAATCGTTCTTTTCAATTAAAATGGTTGACAGATAACCCTTGGCTACCTTATAGTGAATATGATAACGGTGGCTATTGTAAAGTTTGTGTCTTCTTTGATAAAGAAGAAGGTTGTCGTAGTGAACATCAGAAATCATTAACATTCGTAACAAAGCCAATGAATAAATTTAAAAATGCTATACAAGATATTAAAACGCATTCATCTAATAATTATCATAAAATTAATTATATAAAATATGAAATTTTTTTAAAACATTTTCATAATCCTGAATATAATATCGCTCATCAACTGGACACAGAAAAAATTGAATCATTTCTGAAAATAAACAAAAGTTAGTGCCAATAGTTAAAACAATTATTTTTTGTGGACGACAAAATATACTTATGAGAGGGCACCGTGATGATGGATCCATAGAGCAAGAGTTCAATGAATCTGCAATTCATAACCAAGGTTTGAAAGAATTTACGTAAATATTATTAAAAATCACATATTTATTTCATTATTGTTTTCTTTTATAAGCAATTTTAGAGAACTTTTACAATTTAGAATTGATGCTGGTGATACACAATTACAAAATTTCTTACAAAATTGTCCCAAAAATGCTTCATACATCAGTAAAACATCCCAAAATGAACTTATTAAATCTTGCGGCAACCTTATAAGAGAACAAATTATTAATGCAATTAAAAAGGCTAAATTTTACTCCATTTTAGTTGATGAAACTACATATGTATCGATATCAAAACAAATGTCTCTCTGCATAAGATTCTTTGATGTAGATATGAATATGTTGCGAGAAGAATTTATATGTTTTTTAGAAGTTGTTGATTTAACTGGTATTAATTTAGCAAATACAATTAAAACTGTTTTAACTAATCTAAATCTTGATTTTTAAAATCTTCGAGGTCAAGGGTATGATGGTGCGGCCAATATGTCCGGGTCTTTTAAAGGTGTCCAATCATATATACTTAATGTGCAACCAAAGGCGTTGTATACTCATTGTTATAGTCACTGTCTTAATTTAGAAATATGTAAAGCATCAACTACCACATCTATATGAAATGCTATCGGAACAATTAAACCTGTAACTTCATTTTGTCGCGAATCCGCCAGAAGAATGTCTAATTTGAAAACGAATGCTGAGGAATTAAACTTAAAATTAACTAGGATTAAACCGCTTTGCGAAACCAGATGGATTGAAAAACACGAAGCAATTTTACAATTTTCAAATCTATTACCTGCAATTATAACTTTTTTAGAATCTATTGTTCTTGACAGAAGATCATCGTCACAAAATATTAGTACTGCAAATGCTTTTCTTTCAGCATTGAAGAAGACAGATTTTATTGTTTCCTTATTAGTAATGAATGAATTATTGTCGACAACAGTTACATTATCCAAAGAACTTCAGTCTGTTAATTTAGATATATTACGTGCATATGATATATGTAATAAAAATATAAATCTTTTTAAAAATTATAGACAAAACTACATTTCAAGATTCAGTGAAATTTTCGTAAAAGCACAAGAAATGGCGTAAAAGATTGATTGTGAAATAAAAATTTCAAGAATTGTCATTAAACAGACATGCCGTCAAAACTTAATAGACACAAATCCTGAATCATATTTTCGTAATACAATATATAATCCATTTCTAGATCACTTTATAGCAGAATTAGAAAGCAAGTTTTCAAATCGAGATACGAGCACAACGCATTTATTCAATCTAGTACCAAAAAAGTTAGACAAACTAAATATAGAATCCGCATTAAGGGCAGATGAATTTTATATAGATGATTTACCAGGAACCCTGCCAGAAATAAGAGCATAGTTTGAACTTTGGATGTTTTACTGGAATACAAAAGAAGGATCACAGAAGCCATCTGCATTAATAGATGCTTATTTGGAAACCAGTGAATATTATGCAAATATTAAAATATTATTTCAATTGCTTTTGTGTCTTCCAGTGACGACATGCTCGGTTCAGCGTTCTTTTTCGACACTACGATTGTTGAAAACATACTTGCGTTCAACGATGACAGAGGAAAGGTTATCAGGACTAGCTTTATTATATATACATCGCTATATAATATTAGACCCAGTGGAAGTTATAAATAATTTTGCATTATCGAATCCACGAAGAATGCAATTACGCGATATGTAGATATAATATACAATACAGGATGTAACAGAAATAAGTAGGGGAGACCCTTGTACTCTGGGACAGCTTGTACTTTGGGACACACAAGTTTATTATTGTTTTATTTGAAATTGAGCACCAATATTTCTATCAGTTATGCATTTGTACACTAGATGTCTATACGTGTTATAATATAGTGAAATTCCAGGAGCCATTTTATGTTTTATAGGATTGGCAGTGAATTATTATCTGAGAACATCGAACTCGTTTCAATCCAAGGTAAGCTAAATTATTATTATTTGCTTATGTTATCTTGAAGAGCAAATATTAGATTATTTATTTTCAAAAGAATTTGTGTTTTAAACTTAACCTTTTAATAAAACTAAACTTTTAAAAAAATAATAGCTTGGCTTTTACTTTGGGACACGTCCCAAAGTACAAACCTTATACTAAAATATTTTATTCATCATATGAAACTTTAATTGCAGATGCCAAGTGGTGTTGTCGAAAAGCTCATGGAGCCACATCTAAATAAGGGTCATACTATTTTCCTTGATAATTTTTACACGAGCGTTCCCCTTGCCGAATTCATGCTAGAAAAAAATACACATATCGTGGGCACTCTTAGGAAAAACAGAAAAGGTAACCCAAAAGATATTGTAACGAAAAAGTTAACCAGAGGAGGGACCATATGGAGAAGAAAAGGTAGAGTTGTAGTAGGAAAATGGCGTGACAAGAGAGATGTTTTAATGATTTCCACTTGTCATAAATTTTCTATGGATGAAACAAAGAATAGGAGAGGTACAGGACTTTTAAAACCAAACATCGTAGCTGACTACAATAAGCACATGTCAGGTATAGATAGAGCTGACCAAATGTTGTATTATACAACACCACGCAAGACCATAAGATGGTATTTGCAATTATTTTTCCATCTTCTGGATATTTGTATTTGGAACAGCAAATGGATTTATGACAAGATTTTAAAAAAGAAAATTAGTTATTTAGATTTCAGAAACAGACAAAGTATTTCTCGCAGCTCCACTGAAAAACACTTTCTCAAAAAATTAACAAAGAGGGTTCGGTGCCGCATGTGCCAGAAACGGGACAAAAAACGTGTTCAAACGTGATTTGTTTGCAATTTATGTCGTGACGAGCAGAAAAAAGAAGTTGGTCTCTGTCCCGACAAATGTTTTGCTCAACATCACATGTAATTTTCTTATATCATGCAATAAAGTTTTAAAATTGATATTTCGCTTTATTTTTTTATTACCCTGCGACAATTTGCGCGTAATTTTACCCGGCTCAAATAAGAGACAAGCAGTCTAGTTTGAGAAATTATTACCAGAGACCACCGTCTCATTTATGAGCCGGATGTAAATATGAACCAAATAGTACTTTTTTTTCAAAAATTTATACTAAACCTGTCTAAATTGAATATTTCCTATAATATTTTACAGAAAAAAATTTATAGTCAATTTTGAAGGTTTTTCTTCTTATGTGGGTAGCGAACGTGTTAAACAAAAAAAGGATTAAACCAGATGAAAAAAAATGTTACTGCTGCAGCACGCTTAGTTTTAGAAAATAATTTCAGCGTGCGGCAAGCTGCTGACCACTATGGAATATCAAAATCTACTCTTTCAAGACATATTCTTAAGCATAAAGCAAGCGGAGGCGAAGAATTTATTTACAGTGCTGCTCAGAATGTTAAAAAAGTTTTAACAGAAACGCAAGAAAATGAATTAGTTGCGTATTTGTTAGAATGTGCTAAGATGCACTTTGGTTTATCAACCCACGAAGTAAGAAAACTAGCATTTAACTATGCTGTAGCTAATAACATGAAATATCCTGTTTCTTGGGATACAAATAAAAAAGCAGGCAAAGAATGGTTTAGGTATTTCTTACGAAGACATCCACGAATATCATTAAGAAAACCACAAGGAACTAGTTTGGCAAGAGCAACTTCATTTAATAGAACCAACGTAAATACATTTTTTGATAAACTTGAAGATGTTATGCAACGCTATCACTTTTCTCCGGAAAATATTTACAATGTTGACGAAACGGGTATGTCAACTGTACATACTCCAGTTAGAGTTATTACAGCAAAATGGTCTAAACAAGTTGGTAGCATGACGTCAGCTGAGCGGGGTATAAATGTTACTCTTATAGCAAGTATTAACGCAATTGGCAATTCAATACCGCCTATGTTTGTTTTTCCGCGAGTATATTTCAAAGATCACATGCTGAACGGTGCCCCTGTAGGAAGCATAGGAAGTGCAAATCCAAGTGGGTGGTCAAATAGTTCAATATTTATTGAATATCTACATCACTTTATTAAACACGCTCATTCTACCACTGAAAATAGAGTGCTGTTGATTATGGACAACCATGAGAGTCACATCTCAATTGAGGCTCTAGACCAGTGTTGCCAAAGTGGTCTATATCGACCCCCAGGGGTGTATGACAACCTGCAAGGGGTCTACGTCAGCGAAAAAAAAATTTGGGGGTCCATGAAATGAAAATGGGGGTCCACGATAGTGGATCTCAACATACACTGATAGTACCTATTTACTTACATTATACTATCTTAAAATATAAAGACATATACATTATTTATAAAAGTACCTATGAAGTAAAAAAAATATTACATATGTTTATAAAATTGTGTAAGTTGTAGGATGTAGGCATTCGCTTTGTAGTCGCAATACATTTTGAACTTGTAAAAACCTGCACATAATAATATACCAGTATCATCTTGTTACAAGCATACGCGCAGTCTCAAAGAAACATCTTTGTAATTATTAATGTCTTTGCTCAGAGCTTCGCGAACTTGCACTGACTTGTTCAATTCGTCACTCTATAAATACGAATGTGAGACAAATACGTTTATTCGTTTCCTGAATCTTGAAAAGGAAAAATATAAACTGGTAGTTTATCACACAAATTATAGTGAATCAGTGTTATTTTGTTTGAGAGTGCCGGAGAAAAGTAAGTACATTATTTTTTATTAAATTTTAGTTTTGTACTCGTAGTTATACGCCTATGCCTGCCATAAAATCTAAGACCATACGATTTAAATTTGACTTTGATTTTTTAATATACAGCTGCTGGACTTTATGTCTTATTTAAATAGATTAATTTTGCCCACAGATGACTGATGCCATGTCCGAATCTAAAAAGAAATGTAGACAGTACAGTGTTGATTATTTGAAGTTTGGCTTCATTCCATCATTGTCGGGCAAACAATTGCCTATGTGCCTTTTATGCAATAAAGTTTTGGGCAATGACGCTATGAAACCATCTAAGCTGCAGGATCATCTGAGAAGATGTCGCCCTGATAAAACACATAAAGATTTGAAATACTATCAAACACTCAAAGATAAACTTCAGAAGAGACCCACGCTGGACAGAATGTTCGCTTCGACGTCACAAAGAAACGATGATGGTTTGCGGGCGTCTTACAATATCTCGCTACTTATAGCAAAATCCGGAAAACCGCATACTATCGGAGAGAAGTTAATTTTGCCAGTCATTGAAAAGGTTTTAAAAACTGTTTTACACAAACCTGCATCTGATATCATTAAAAGAATTCCCTTACGCAACAATACTGTTGAAAGACGTATTGATGAAATGAGTTCTGATATTGAAAGCTTCTTGTGTAATTATTTGCAAACGACCCATTTCTCTATACAACTGGACGAGTCAACTTTACCTGGTAATGCAGCATTATTATTGGCATATTTTCGTTTTATTATGAATCAAGAAATATACGAAGAACTGCTCTTCGCAAGAACTTTAACCACCGACACTAAAGTGAATCAATATTTCATGTTTTGAAGGATTACTTCATTGAAAAAGCAATCCCTTTATCAAATATAATATCAGTAGCTACAGATGGAGCACCTGCCATGGTTGGACGTTATCGTGGATTTATAAGCTATTTAAAACAAAATGTGTCAGGGGTGTTAACAATACATTGCGTCATCCATCGACAACATTTAGTTGCTAAAAATTTGAGTGTTACATTGCATAAATCTCTTCAATTAGTCATTAATGCAGTAAACCGAATCCGAAGCAACGCGTTGAATACGCGGTTATTTGCGCAGTTGTGTGAAGAAAATGACGAACACTTTCATCAATTACTCCTTCAAACTGAAGTACGCTGGCTGTCGAAAGGCTTATGTTTGACAAGATTTTTTGCACTTTTTGAGACTATTTTAGAATTTCTGGATACTAAAGATAAAATTTTAAAAGAAAATTTAATGAAGTGGAAAACAGACATCGCCTATTTAACAGATTTGTTTACAAAATTTAATATGGTTAATTTGCAGTTACAAGGCGACAGTCTAAATTTGATTAAAACAAAGTCCATCTTATCAGCGTTTCTTGCCAGAGTTAAACTAATGAAGCAAAATATTGGACGGGGCGAATTTTCCCAGTTCCCTAATTTGTCACAGACAAACTGCCAGGAAGACGACGTTTCAACATACGTTCAACATTTAAATGCCCTCTATTCAGAGATTTTGAAACTAGGTTTGAGGACGTTTTGACTATGGTAATATCACCGTGGATAATTAACCCATATGGTGACATAGAAGAAACGAATGTCATAATACAAGAGGAACTGACTGAACTAAGTATAAACGAAGAACTTAAGGTTCAGTTTAAAAACGGATATCAGCAATTCTGGCTGCAAAACAACATACACGTTACTTATCCCGTATTATGGAATATAGCGAGGAAATTTTTAATTTCCTTTCCATCGTCATACCTAGTGGAAAGGGGGTTCAGCGCTGTTACCAATCTCCTAACGAAAAAAAGAAACAGACTGGACATCATTAGCTGAGGAGATTTAAGATTAAACCTTACAAAATTGACGCCAAATGTTGATAATTTATTATTAAAGCATCAGGTCCATCCTTCTCACTAAAAACATTTACTTATTGCTTAGTTTATTTTATGTTACGTATATTTTATATAACAGATACAAAATTTTATTTTGAGTAGTTTTAATTTAAATTCAATTAATAAATGTATAAAACTTAACATGTGTTTTTACTTTAAATTTTTTACACTAAACTTCACTACAGTTAGAAATTTACAAAAAAACAATATCAGGTAAGTGGGGGTCTACCCAAAACCGAAAAACATGGCAAGGGGTCTACGACACAAAAAAGTTTGGGAACCTCTACTCTAGACTTAGCCAAAACTGCAGGAATAACGATGTTAACTTTTCCTCCGCATACAAGCCACAAATTGCAGCCACTTGATAGAACACTGTATTTGGGCCTTTAAAAACATATTTTAATACTGCGTGTAATGAATGGCTACTGGTACATTGCGGCACGCCAATGTCAATTTATCATGTGGCTGAATGTGTTGGGAAGGCTTATCAACTGGCGTTTACACCTAAAAACGTCCAATCAGGATTTTTTGTTACAGGAATATATCCTGTTGACAGGAACGTTTTCAAAGATGATGAATATTTGAGCTCTTTTGTGACAGAGAGATTAATTCCACAGACCCCATCTAATTCGGAAGAGCAGCCTCAACCCGGACCATCCAGGGAACATCACACGCCAGAGCAAGTACGACCATTTCCAAAGGCTCAACCAAGGAAGGAAGGTAAAAGAGAGGGTAGGAAACCAGGAAGATGCCGAATTGTTACTGACACTCCAGAAAAAAATGAACTTGAAATGGAGGCACAAATGAAAAATAAGACAAAGAAGAAAGAATTAGCTATTAAGAAAAAGAAGGTTAAGAAAATTTTAAAATACAGCAGTTCTGAGAGTAGTTCAGAAGACGAATTGCTGGAAGATACAGATGATTCTCTAGAAGACATTGAATTTGGAGAAGCAGAGATACAAACAAATAATGAGACCGAACAACTTAAGATTGGCGACTATATTTTAGCAAAATTAGAAACCAAAAGAATAAGAAAATATTACGTTGCTATAATCACAGGCATTGATGACGATACTTTTAATGTAAAATATTATAAAAAAAAAAAATTAACAGAAAAATTTGCGATTGGCGACAATATAGAGTACGAATTGCCAAAGAGCGATGCCATAATTACCCTTGGCAAACCACAAGTAGTTGCAGGTACTGCGAGACAAAATGAGGAGCTTAAACTTGAAATAGACATATCAGCTTATAATGTAGAATAGAATTTGTTAAACCGTCCCAAGGTACAAACATCTATGTCCCAAAGTACATTACAAGGCTTGTACTTTAGGACACAAAGGTTATTACAGAAAAATATTTTTTGTTCTTATGTATTTAATTTTATTAACAGTTTTATTGGTTCCTTCACATAAAAACAAGATTATCTTTTGTATTCTATATTAATAATCAATAAAAATTATACGCTGTAAATATTATCACAAAGAACTTTTTTTTGTTCCAAAGTACAAGGATCTCCCCTACATTAAATTTAACCAGTGACAAAACTCATCGAGAGCTACAATATTTCTTTGTAACTTTTCTTTTTGATTCTTGTTGATATTGTCTTAAAAATCTTCAAAGTTTGTCACAAATTTCATTACATGCCTAAAAATTATTGAGAATTCAAAAAATGTTTCTAAGTAATAGTATTGCTCTCGACATAATCTGCAATCTCACATACTTATTTCTGTTTCAACTGCATACGTCTCGAAAATGGAATATTTTTTTCCGAAAAATAAATTGCGATTTTGAAAAAAAAGTTACTAACAAATATTATTCAAATATTATTGCTTTCACCGAGTTCTGTCACTGGTTAAATTTAATGTATTTATTTCTGTTAGGTACACCCTGTATATGCAATACATACATGTTTTTGTATCATTTTTTTTTGTTGTATTTAGAAGTTTTATATTTAACTGGTTTATTTAATACAATGATATATTAAAAAAGTGGTTTTAACATATGTAAAAGTTTTCGGTTTGTCGTATATTTGTTCCGACTTTAAGAAAACCCTTTTGTACATCAAAGACAGTTCAAATATATTACGTAAATTTGGCAAAAAGTATATGCCTTTAAAAACCAGCAAGTTAAATTTTAACAAAGAGCTCCTCTTTTTATCAGCATTTCAACGAAATTTATGAAGATGTAATCAAAAGAACACCAGTATCTAGTAATGAAAATAATATGTATCTATCTTCTCTTATAAATTATTTGTTAACTGATTTCTTCCCATTTTATCCGATATTATCTGGGGTTATATTAAAGATATTTGGAATCAGGAAACACAACAACGCAATTGTAGAAAACTGTTTCAGAATAGTGAAGAAGGAAACGTTTTCTCGAAAATTTAGAATCGTGATACCAAGATTTATAAGGAAAATGGAAAGTGTGTTAAAAGGCAAGATTCTCGATCAGAAAATTTCATTACCATGCACTAAAAAGAAGAAACAATCGAATGCAAATAAATCCTTAACACGTTGACTGCCACGGCAATTTTCAGAATTCCGGCCTAAAAAGTCAATTTCATTTAATCATATTATTAGAAACTCTAATTATAGTACATAGTTAGGTATCATCAAAAAGCATAGAAAATGTATTTTTTAAAAAAAAAGGGTCTTACGAATTATCTCGTAGTTGGCTTATGTAACAGAAATTTCTTGGCGGAAGCCAACTACGAGTTAATTCGTACACAGACACGCTTAGATCTGTCGCTTCGCTAAAGCTGAATCAGAGATATGCGTCCATATTCGTCAGTAGTATCTCAGATATTGTCGAGTTGCATCACACTTACGTATTTCTTGAGTGTGTTGTTTTATAATTATTGTTATAATTAAATTATCATGAACCCAATATGGGTACGAAAAGACCACTGACTCAAAATGAACTTGAGTACTACGCTAATCACAGTGATGCATATTTTGACGAGATTTTTGGCGAGAATGGTAACGACAGTAGCGATTATGAACCTTCTGAGAATTCAAGTGATAGTGACGATGAAGTCGTCTCCGAACCTGAAGATGATGTTGTTCCCGAACCTGATGATAATGACGATGATTCCCAAGCAATAAAATCAAATGCGAATGATAATTTGTGGACATAAATTGAACAAAATCCTGAATTATTTATTTTCCAAGAAAATGTTGGTGTGAAATTGGATACGTCAAATTTTACAGTGCAAACGCTGGTGGACTTATTTTTTTCGGAAGAGTTTCTTGCATTACTGGTTGAACAAACTAATTTATATGCTGTGCAAGAAATTGCAAAACGCAAAGTAATAAAAAAATCTAACAGGGTATCAAAGTGGACAGACGTCAGTGCTGCAGAGATGAAAGTTTTTATTGGACTTTTGTTACAAATGGGGCCATGTTTTTTTCCATCAATTGAACATTACTGGAGCACAAACAAGCTATATAATGTAATGTTTTGGCGCTCAAAGATGAGTCGAAATCAATTCCAGTTGTTACTTCGTTATTTTCATTTGGTTGATAACTCAATACCATCTGCCGACAATATACAAGATGAGACCAATACTAAATCATTTCAATAATATTATGCGTGAAAACTATGTACCAGATAAAAATATTTGTATCGACGAATACATGATGCTGTGGCGTGGAAGATTGCATTTCCGCCAGTACATAAAAAATAAAAAACAAATACGGTGTCAAACTGTATGAACTATGTGAGTCCGACGGTCTTGTAATGAAAATAAAGATTTACAGCGAAAAATTTGAGGAAACTGGCCATAATTTAGGTCACACTACTGATGTGTTACATTTACTTGAGGACTATCTCAATAAGGCATACATGGACAATTTTTATAATTCTGTTACTCTTACGAAACTGCTAAATACATGAAAAACATGTGTGTGGAACCCTACGAAATAACAGAAAGGGAAACCCCAGAGATGTGGTAAATCGTAAACTGAAAAAAGGGGAGTGTATTTAGCAGAAAAATGGTCCTGTTACTATATGCAAATGGAAAGACAAACGAGATGTCCTTACAATTTCAAACATGCATGTTGTTGAAATGATAGAGGTGTCCAATCGCAATGGAAAACTTTCTATGAAACCGAATGCAATTCGAGATTACAATAAAGGAATGTCTTGACCGATCAGATCAAATGCTGTCGTACTACACATCTCTAAGAAAGACTATTAGATGGCCCAAAAAGGTTTCATTACATATTATAGAGATATATGTATATACACAATGCGCACAATTTTTTCAAAAAGTAACTTCTTCTAAAATAAAACTGATAAAGTTTAGAGAAGAATTCGTCGTCGCGTTGATTGGAGAAGAGATTCAACCAGTTTCGAAAAAAAATTAGATTGCAAGAGCTTCATTATTTAGAGTCTGCCACCTACCGAAAAAAAACAGCGTCCGACAAAGCCATGTCGTATATGCACCCAAGCAAAAAACGCCGAGAAACGCGGTATTTTTGTCCGACATGTGAAGACAAGCCAGCCCTTTGTGTGGAAGATTGTTTTAAAAAGTTTCACAAACAATAAAAATATTGTTTTATTTCTTGATTTTGAATAATTTTTTTATAATTATATTTTCTGTTCATTTATTAATAAATTTTCTGTTCATGTAAGCCAGCATTGATTTTTTGTTCTCTTACCAGAAGCCATCTATCCATATTAGCACTGATATATTACGAGTTTAATCGTAGCTGCACGAATATGGCAAGTAAACACAGTAACTCGTAGTCGGCGTCCTAGCAAAGAACACAATCTACGAGTTATCTCCTAGTTGGCAGTCAACGTGTTAAAGAACGATTCGTTAAATATCACACTGTCGCAAGAGGTATAGAGGAAAGTCGGAACTCCAGAACAGGTTAAGGTAAAAAATATGTAGCAAACTTATGCTATCAAGCCGCAAGGCGGCGTTCAGTGCTCCTTCCTCAACCAGTACACTGCCGTCATAAGCAAAAACACAGTAACTCACAAAAATTGAGTATTTGAGTTAATAACGTCTTCCTAGTCATGTTAACATTTTCTGTATGAAAACTAAGTAAAAACACAGTAAACTGCACGTAAACACGTAAAAAATCACTTTTCAAATCCCCGTAAGTTAACATTTAACTACTCTTGCTAAATAAGAACACGGTATCCAACAACTCATACGTAAAAACACCGCAAGCGCAGTCATTTTACTGTGTTCTAGTTTAGCGCCTAGCTCTTACCGTGTTTTTACTTAGTATTCTTGAGATTTCGTTGGTTGTTTAGAAATTATTATACTGTCAAACACTAATTAATAGTTACTAATTAAAGTAAATTGAAGTGTAACAATAAAACAGAAGACGCATAATCGGTAAGTACATAGAATATTTTACAAAAATGTTTGAAATTGTTTTAAGTAGATGTTATGTCAAACTTACTTATTGTGAATATTGTCTGTGTTTCTCCATATAAACAAATTAATTTGTAATATTATGTACTAGGTTTGTTTAGAAGAAAACAGACATTAAAAGATGGCCAGTCGCGGTAAAATAATGGTTGATTTATGTAAAATACCTCACATTGAAATGACAAATGATAATCAGATAAGTTATAACAACATTAATAATAATAACAACAATCAGCCTTCAAATTCAAAAAGCGAAGTATCCAATGAAATATCTGAAACCGTTGCTGTAGAAAATTACCCCGTACAATATATCATAAATGACAATATTATTATTGAGTCGATACCAGTGATTTACTCCGACATAAATTTGATTGAAGAAAATAACGATTTTTCTAAAGGAGGTAATTTTATTAAAATAAATGAGGTTCTGACGGAAGAAAATGTACCTGTATTTCATTCAAGAGTTGAGCAACCGGATATAGAATTAGAATATGAAACTGAAAATTTATCTGATAAGGTTTATGTTCCAGAAAATTCTGATACTGATTCAGGTACTTTTATGAAATTAATTATTGTTGCCCTAATTATTTGATTCATCTTTTTAGCTGAAGAACCTTTGAACTCACTAGTAGATCAAAATGAAGAAGAGTTATTAAAAGATAAAGCTGAAGAATTAATTCAGAATGAAGAAATTTATAATAACAGTAAGTATTTAATTAATAATTTTGGAATACTATATATTAACAGCAAATTCTTTAATATTAGATGATGAATCTTTGACAAAGCAAGGAAATCCAAGGAAAAGGAAAAAATATAATTTGTCTTTACAAGAAAGAAAAGCTCAAAAGCTACAAATTCTTAAAGAAGTGCACCCTGTGTTATCGCCTTGTGATGCAGTAAAATGCAGACTTAAATGTATTACCAAAATAAACGAAGACAGAAGAAAAAGTATTAATACTCAATTTTGGAGTTTAACTTGGCTACAACGACGATCTTTTATTTTAAATAACTCAACTGCAGTTCCATTGAAAAGGCCTTCACTTTCGTCCAAACGTAAACATTCATTTCTTTTATCCTTCACCGATCAAGACAGACAGCGTCATAGAGTGTGTAAATCATTTTTTTTAACAACGTTAGGATATAAGAAAAGTAATGATTGGGTAGTAAATTCCGTTCTTAGTAAAACTGATACTCAAAAAATTGAACCAGCATCAGACAAACGTGGAAAGCATCCGGCAGTAAATAAAATAAACAGAGATGATATTAATAATCATATAGAATCTTTCAATCCATGTATATCTCATTACAGAAGAGAGCATGCACCCAATATTCGATACCTTCCGAGTGATGTAACTGTTTCAAGTATGCATAATGATTTTTTAGAAAAATTTCCCAATGCTCCATGTACCTATGATCTTTATCGCAAAGTTGTAAAAGATAAAAAAATGAGTTTCACAAAATTAGGCCATGAAGAGTATGAAATATGTGAAGAATTTCAATTGCATGACAAAAATCACACGAAAGATAATATTGATGAAACATGTGAGCATTGTAAAAATTGGTTAAAACATATGAAACGAGCAAATAATGCGCGAGATAAATATAGGACCTGGGCGAGCATAGTTCTCGAAGATGATACTATCTGTGTCTCCGCGGATCTACAGAAGGTGATTATGTTACCACGAATAGATTCATTTAAGAAAGTGGTGTTTACAAAGCGCATCGTAGCCTACCATGAAAGCTTTATTCCCGTTGGAAAAAATAGTAAAATACTACCGTTCGCTGTCCTTTGGCATGAGGCGATTTCAGGAAGAACCAAGGAAGACTTAATAAGTACTTTTTATATGTTTCTGTTGAAGAATAGGGATAAAAAGCGCATAGTTATGTGGCTTGATAACTGTTCAAGCCAAAATAAAAACTGGCCTTTATTTTCATTTCTCATCTTTATGATTAATTCTAATGAAATAGAAGCGGAGTCAATAGAGCTATTTTATTTTGAACCTGGTCATACGTTCATGAGTGCAGATCATTTCCACCATCAAATAGAATTATCTTTAAAACATCAAAAAAAAACTTACGATTTTCCAGATTTTGTAGTAAGGTAGCTGTGAAAGCTGCAAACAAAAGTAAAGTTGAAGTTCATGAAATGAGGTTTAACGACTTTTTCGAATGGAAAGATTATACTTCACTTTATAAAGTTAATAAATTAACTCCGCGGCCATATTTAGCAGACATGGTAAATGTAAAAGCTGAAAGAGGCAAACAAACTATAATGGTAAGTAATCGTGCAAAAACTATATTCGTTTTTTTTTTAACAGAAACGTGTATATTTCATTTTAGTACCGTTGTGATTTTGATGGCGAAATGAGAGATTTAGATTTTCTAAATAAAAAAGCTGTAAGGTTTATGGATAAACCTAAATCAAGAGAGCAATGCTGTGGAATTTCTGAAGAAAAGAAAAACGACATTTTGCAAAAATTGGGTGGTGTGATGCCAAATAACAGAAGAGAATTTTGGAAAAATTTACCAGTTTCTTTAGAAAATATGTAATGATTATAGAATTTTTATAAAAAACTAGTATTTTCAATAAAATAAACATATTATTTGCATAGAAATTATTGTTTCATTTCGTAATTACATGCTAAGTAAAAACATGGCATAAGCAGTTACGGGGTTGTGATTTAGCATTAGCTAAATACCATGATCCACATTTTACTAAGCAAAAACACAAAATACGCTTTTTCTGTGACATAATAAATTATTATATGAATATTTACGTTATAAATATAATTTTATACTATCTTAGCGGTATCCTGTGCAATAATTTTTTTACAAAAGTTAATTTTAACCCTTGGCCTGTAATGTTAAAGTTTTCGTCATTTTTCTCAATTATTTCTTTTGGGTAGTTACTGTGTTTTGGCTTATGACGGCAGTACAGGTTAAGGCAAAAAATATGTAGCAAACTTATGCTATTAAGCCGCAAGACGCCGTTCAACGCTCTTGTCTCCAGCAGTGCGTGACGACACGCACGGCTCGAGCGGATGGTTAAGCCGGCCAATAGGGTGGCATTCCCCTACTACCTCCGGGCATGCACGATAGCCGAGCAGGTATATAAGGGACAGCACGAACAGACCAAGGTACCAACGCCATAAACAATGGCACAGTGATGGCCACCGCATTTTTAGACTTGGAACGCACAAGGTCTAGCACAACGGACTGCTGGCCAAGCTGCTTGGTTTACAATTTCCGCCATATCTTTTACGGCTGATTTCAAGTTTTTTACAAAACCGAAATATATGTGTAAAAGTAGCGTCTTCCATACGTTATGGAAGCTGGCGTCCCACAAGGCAGTACATTGTCTCTGCTGCTGTACAACCTGTACTGCAGCGACATTCCTACGCCAGAACATCCGAGCTGCAAGTTGCAATAGTATGCGGATGACACATCGTGCTGGGCAACAGGACGAACCCCATTCGAAGCAGCACAGCGGCTACAGCTCTACCTCCACCAACTAGAGGCTTGGATGAGATGCTAGCGCAATCAAAGCCAACGGCAGTAAAATGCGGCTACTTCTATTCAAGCACCACAACAAGAAGAGGGAACACGCGATGGTGACACTATGGGGTTCGAGGATTCGGCCTACACGATCCGCAGAATATCTGGGATACAAAATCACGGACACTCTGAACTGGGCGGAAGAAGCCAGAGTGTGCATAAGTAACATGCGCCGCAGAGTAGGGCTGGTCACATAATTACAAGGAAGACTCCGAAGTTGCTCTGCCAACACGCAACTCTACACATACAAGGCGTTCGTTCGACCGCTGGTGGACTACAGGGCGGTGCTATACGCTGTGGCGCCTGCTCATCTCCTACACTGAATCACTACGCTGGAGAGGAGATTCCTGCGTCGGGCACTAGGGCTCCACTGGCGTTTTCCCTCCGCCAGGGTCCACCTCAAGTCGGAAATCCAGCCGATCGCGGACCGCCTTCGAGTGCTGCAGAGAAAATTCGTAATCCGCAACTTGAGAGAAACGTCAGCCAGCGCGGAAATGCTGAAACAACGACTTCCTCTTTTGAAATATGTAACATGACGTGTGCTGAAAAGAGCATGAGCCCTATAACCGCACCATATCTGTTGTTTTATGTAACATTTTACTGTATCAAATAACTCAAATAAAATGATTTTTCAATTCAATTCAGATCAAGGTATACAAGAACCGGTACAAGAAAGCCGAACGTTCCCCAGTAGCCCTCTGGGGGGGGGGCAAGAATCCAACCTTGCATCCAGGTGAAATACCTGGGGTACACCTTCACAAGCACACTCAACTGGGCAAAGGATGTAACCTCTTGCATACGCAGAATGCGACAGAGGGAAGGGTTGATAGCAGCTTTGCGAGGACGAATACGGGGCTGCTCCACGCAGACCCAGATCTTCACCTACAAGATGTTCGCCCGCCCGCTGGTGGATTTCAGAACGGTCGAGAGGAGAGTCGCGTTGAGACTACACTGGAGGCTTTCGTCGTCCAGGGTCCATCAGGTAGCAGGAATGCAGCCAATCCAGCACCGCCTACGTGAACTGCAGCAGAGGTTCGCCACCAGAACTATAGAGAGGTCCACGGCCAGCGTGGAAACCTTCAGGCAGTGCCCACCCCCACTAAAACGACGCCCCAAAATGAAATACAAAAATCCTGTGGTACGTCTACTTCAGACGATGGCAGCTAGCGTGGACGAGGAACCTCTTCTATTAAGATAGAGGGCAGGTGCCACAGGACTACTCTACCAAAACCCCTTGCCATTTTATAACTTGTTACAAATTTCTGCAAATTCATGTAAAATAAATGTTTTTTTACCCGTTATTTAGGAAGGACGTGTGCTGAAAAGGTTTTCAACCCTATAACTGCACCTAAATCAAGTATTGTACAAACTGTATATATGTAGCCAATATCATAATAAAATATTTTAAAATTAAAATTGAGATCAAGGTAGTTCTGTGTCAACGAGCTAGCCAAAAGGTCAGATCTCAATAAAACTACAACTCAAACCAACCGAAAGGTTACCATCGATGACAACAAGAGAAGTGTCAGCATCAGCTTCAAAACGGGGACATCCAGGAAGACTGCACCCGGACTCGTCGTGAAGCCATTACGCTTCGCCCCCCGGGCTCCGCGCTCCATCCGGCCAGTGTTGCCGTTACTGCCATCATCCACGAAAGCACCAGAGAGACACGTCAATCAAGGCAATCCCCGCAAAAGCCCATCACCAGAAACATCCGCCGCCACAGCTCAGTGTCGCCCAAGAAGCCAGCGGCGAAACGTTTTCGACCGACCGCACCAGGTACATCTTTTCCACCAGGTGCTTACCGACTACGGCGGTTAACACAATCACCTGACAGTACACATACCATCAACCGGAGGCGGAACCACCCACGGAATCCCCGCCTGGCCATGATCCACTGTGTACACATCGCCTATGCGGGAGCTATTGACATTCGTACCCCCGTGTATATATCCATCTGACTTTGTGTTTTGTGTTCTTTTTTTCAACTGTTATACGTCGCCTTTGTGGACGCCATTATAGTCCATTTCTTGTGTATATATCTGACTTTGTATGTTTTGTGTTACTATCATAAATGTATTAGACTTGTGTGCAGTAAACCATTTAATATATTTTTTGACTCATCATTACACCAACCTTCTCACTGATCACAAAATATAAAACGTCGGCAGTAAGCGCAACAACGCCGACAAATAAAAATACCTTTCCAGATTTCCTGACTAGCCCCAAGGTATTGAAAATTATGTAATGTTATCTTCTGACTCGAAAAGAATATTTCCCAATGAACGTAACGGTTACTAGACATACCACTAATTTCTCTAGTAACTGATGAAAAATACCCATTCTGGTAGATACCTAAACTTCCATTCATACACTTCAACTACTTATAAAACCAGCGTACCCCTAGTAGATCGTGCAATCCTCTTGTCACACCAACAACACCACAAGAATAATCTGGATGTCATTACCAATTCCCTTCACATGAATGGTTATCCTATTAAATTCAATAAAAATAACATAAAAAAGATTACATGTCATCCACAACAACAACCAACCTAATATACCCCCTACTAACACAAAATACGAGACATACTATTGCAAAATTCCCTTCAACATTAACCTTACATTCAAACAACGCAAATCAGTAGGAAACCTTTTCAGCAAAATTAAGGACAAAAACAATAAATTTATGCAATCCAATTTAATTTACGAAATGTGCTCTGGTGGACCATATTCGTAATAATATGAACCATGAATTCGATTTTGAGAACACAAAAGTCTTAACTACAGAACGGAATCTCCACAAACGTCTTACATTAGAAATGCTACAAATAAAATCTGACAACAAAAATATAAACCACCAAACCGACATAGAAAACCTGAGCACAATATATCACAATTTAATTAACTACAAAATTATAAAGAAAAATTAATATGTTCAAACTACGTTACGCAGATGTATCAATTGTTGCATACTTTCCAGGCTCCCAATAAATAGGAAAATATTTCATGTTTATAGTTCGACGACCCCATTGGTTAGTTCATTAACCCTTGGTACTGTACTTAAGTCATGTTAATCCTTGCGCATTCTTACTTTAAATTTTTTTTATTTTATATCTTTAACTACAAAAAGTGTTTACATACATTCATAATTATTATTTTACAATCATTGACTGTTACGTTTTAAATGTTATTTAATTATTTATGTTTTTATCATTTGACGATCAACTCTGTGAATATTTTATTACTACTGTTCCTCATGGATGGTTGCCATACACACCATTGTTTTTAAACCATTTCTGTAAGTATTTGTACATTAATTATTATCTAAATTTATCCTTTTCTCTCTGTACCTTATTTGTACATTTTTTGTAAATTCTTCACAGTGCCCTGAAGAAGACTACTGTAGTAGTCGAAACGTTGGCTTCGAAATAAAAAAAAATTACATCAGTGACTGCTAGTCCGATCATTTTTTTCCCTTGGGACCCTCACTTATAAAAAAACTCAAATATATATTTCACGATTACAATATTAAAATAATCCCAACAACACAACACACTATTAAAAACTTATGCACAAAATTAAAAGAACCTATTTATAATAAAAACGTAGTATACGAAGTGCAATGTCTTGCTTGTGATGTCATATATTGGTGAAACGACACAGACATTAACCCTTAACCCGAAACATTGGTCTAACAGACCAAAGCGAAAGAATATCTGCTAATCGCGGCAACATTATAAGCCACATGCGCTTGTCCGTTTAAATACCTTCTGAATAGTGTATAACAAGCATAGTCCTGCAGTATCGTTGCAATCGCTAGTGTTTATGGCGTAGTAACGGTAGTTTTATAAACGTGTAGGTCTAGTAAACCAGGTGTTTCGGATTACAGTGTTTTTATGATACGTCTAGGAGGCCACTTGTTACGGATTGTGTACTGATGAACAATAAGGAATTTCATATTTAGTGAATAATAAACAATTAATTTTATAGTAATAATGGATAGAGCAGGACGTAGCGGAACTGGCCGTAATAAAATAGTAAATCTGGCTGACCCAGATTTTGACAACAAAATACAAAGCTTGCTACTTGCCGATGATAAAGATTTATATTTATCAGACCAAGGGAGTGACGAGGACATTAGAGATGTTATAGATGATTCGGATAAAGATGCCGACTATGTAATTCGGCAAAGTGAATCCTCTACCAGCGAAGAATCGAGTTCAGATCCCGAACTTTTGAAATGAGATGAATCCTCGAATGATTTACAATCCAGAACCGACTCTTTACAAGCAAAAGGAAAAAATGGTTTTCAGTGGCAGGGAACGGAGCCTCCGAGAAACACAAGGACACGGACATAACATTATCAGAGGATTACCAGACCTAACAGGTGTAGTAAAGTCCATCCTTTATGTACTTATAATATATTATCCTTTACTTATAGTATATTATTATATTGTATTCATTAATCTATAAGTATATATTCAAATAATTATTCATATTATATATTTTATTTAATCCTAAGTATGATTATGTTAGCATTTTATATCTTGTTCTTTGTTCTCATGTATGTTTCACCTTGTTTGACTTTTGAATTTCAAGAATTGTTTTTCATTATTATTTTCGGACGTAATTCAGCATTTTGTAACTATTTATCATATAATTCGTGTTCAACTGCTCTCTTCTGCTATCGTCATGTCCGTTCTTTGTATTGTTTGTTTCAACTTATGACTCTTGAACATTCTTTGTTCCTTTGTTTAAATCTCAAAATCAGCACTTTTCCCTACCACCAATGCGTGGGTAGAACGCCGCAATAAGGCGAATGCAGGATAGAGAACAGAGAGTACGCGGCTAATCATGAAGTAGTGTAGACTTAGAATAAAACATATATCCGACGGGGGAGAATCGTTCTCCAGATGTAAATCCAACGTAAAAATAAACATAATCACTGTTATTTATTAAAACCTGAATTTTATTTGAGAACCTAAATTGATTTCAGTTATCCAACCAAATAGCCAGTGACGTTTCATAGGAAGGTAACTATTGTATGATCGATAAGTCGTCCGACACCAGCGATTTACGACACAGCGGTAAGCAGGACTCTGCGAAATAGCCCTTCTAAATCAGATATTGGGAATTTGTTGATTAATGATGAGATGTTGGAAGAAAGTGTAGCATGGACAGACCAAAAAAATATTATAATGAGAGAAAAGTTGTCTGATTCGACTAATACATCAAACTACAGAAGTACAAAGTTGAGCTGAAGGCTTTGCTTGGGCTTTTATGCTATCTTCAATTATAAAATCTTCTCATGAAGATTCAACTGTTTTCTAAAGATGTTTTGGGTCGGCCAATATTCAGAATGACGATGTCTTTGAAAAGATTTGAAATATTTTTGTCTTGTCTTAGATTTGACAATAGCATGGATCGCGAAGAGCGGAAGAAAACTGATAAAACAGCGGCTATTTCAAATATTTTCAATAATTTTGTGTCTAATTGCCAGAGGCTATTCACGTTGTCAGATTGAGTAACTGTGGATGAGATGCTACTTCCATTTAGAGGTCACTGTGGTTTTCGAATTTACATGCCTAGTAAACCTGCGAAATACGGCATAAAAATAATGTGCATGACAGATGCTAAGAGCTCGTATTTCGATAATGGGTATATATACTCAGGGAAAGATTCGGATGGTGTTGGACTTTCAGAAGAACTGAAGCTTTCCAAGCCTGCTCAATGTGTCATCCGACTATCCAAGCCAATAGAGGGCTCCAACCGAAATATTACTGCTGACAACTACTTTTCTTAAATAGAGTTAGTCAAAGAGTTGCAAAAACGCCACCTCACTTATGTGGATACAGTAAAAAAAAACAACCGAGAAGTTCCTTTGGAATTCCAGGGTAATAAAAGTATGAGAATTGGTATACTCAAATCGGACATACAGCCAATGCACGTCATTAATAAAAGTAAATAGATGTGTGACGTCATGAACTGGTACGTTTACATAGTTTTGAGAATCGTAATGAAAAAAGTTATACAGGTTGTATACAATTGTATTTCAAACTGCCGTGATATTTTCAAAAAATAATTTTGTTTCACACTGTAATAAATACGATATATTATCTAAATTGTCAATAAATTTTCGTAATATGATTAAGAATAAAAGTAAAATAAAGATAACATTACTAATATCAAGCTTTTATCTGTAATACAATAGTTAAAGTCTAACCAAAGGGGAGTGATTTAGTTCAATATTGTATCATTCATATAATATTTTTCACTTGAACTGAAAGTTGACATCTTATGTTCGGTTATTTATAAATTACTAACGTGTTACTACATCTTCATGAGCTTATTTGGCAATTTAAATAATAACAATAGTTTTATTTAACTAAAACAGCATATAAATAGGAGCACAAAAAATATACAAAATTGAACTATAATATATAATACTGTACAAATGTTATTATTCTTGTCCTGAAGCCATTTTTTAATTTCATCTTTTTTCCAACCTGTATTTGGATTTTTTTCTATTACAGAATTGTGGTAAGCCTTGTCCATTATAATTATTGATTTCTCTTTTAAATTTGGTGGCAGTTGATCTCTGAACCATTTAGTATAATTTTCTTGGTTCATTTCACCATGATAATCTGCATCTTTTGTTTTGGATACGAATAGTAATAATGCATTAAGCACGAAACCGTACTCTGTCCCTGCATGAAGTACAATGTACCTTCAACTAAATTTTAATTACCTATTTGAGAAAGAATTGAAAAATATATTTAATATACCGCTTTTCACCTTCAGTTTTACGTTTTACACTTCTTGTATCAGAATCTTGTCATGATCTGCCACCCGATCCTTTTTGTAGTCTTCAAAAATATTGATTTATAATAAGCAAGAATGGAAATAAAATATCACAACGAAAAAAAATATTTCAAACACGATGCAATTCAAATTGTCAAATAACCTTGAAAGTATAAACCAAGGAGGAACGTATAAACATACAAATTTCAATGTTGCCAAGTGTAGCGACAAATAAACAAATAATATAAGGTAGATCTACATTATTTATATATTATTCATATTATATATCATAAATAATGAACTCTAGTATATATCTTACTAATAATTCTACAAGTCTATACCCTTGTTGACAATTAAAAAAGTCCGAAATTTTATTTAAATTTTCCATATTAGTGATTTTAATGCAGTCAGGTTTTCCTCCTAAGTGATGACGTGCATATCCGATATCATATGTACCGGAAAAAATAGAGCTGTGCTTTTATTATCCTCTATGCATCACACTAAAGACAATGAATTAGGAAAACCAGAAATAATTAAATATAATAGTACAAAATAGGGAGTTGATGTTTTAGACATGAAGTGTGCCAATTATAGTGCAAACCGCCGGACAAGGCGTTGGCCCTTAGCCGCATTTTATAAACTTGTAAACATAAGATCAGTTACAAAGATAATAAATTACTTCCACGTTTTAAATTTGTAAAAACACATTGTAGAAGGTGAAGATGATGCTGGACCAGCATCGAAACGTCGGTCGTAATAAAAAATATTTTAAATAATAAAAAAAAAATATATTAACTACTGGTCCTATTTCGTTGGATCGCTACTACACAACATAATGAAGCAAAAGTTATTCCAGTTGATGAAAGTACGCCTGTGCCAAATTTAAAAAGGAAAAACCTTTTCCCACCTTAACAAAAGATCACTATAAAATTAACCACTTTGTTTTGAATACAGACTCTTGAAATAGCCTTCTGCTACCTAATTGGATGGACGACCAAATAATTAATGAGTGGGGACGTAAGCTGGACGTTTTAAACAATGACGTATAGATTATTCCAGAAAATTTAAATCATTGCCATTGGACATCAATTGTTGTTTGCCCGAAATATAAATGCATATTGTATTTCGACTCCCTTCATGGCCCTGTGACAAAACATATAACGGAAAAAATCTTCGCTTTTTTTAATCAGCAATTTCTCTTTAAATATAAACAAAATATTATTTCAAATGAATGGGTAATTTCTCGCTACATTAATATTCCTAGTCAAAGAGTTAAAGGGCAAATTGGTTATTAACTGTGGGGTACACATATGTGTGTGGAGTTATTTAGTATGTACTGAAAAGACGTACAAGTTTAGTGAAGAAAATATGATTATTAGAATGTGGGTAATGTGGTTAATTATCGTCTGCTATTTGATGATGAAAGTTGTACCATAGCACAGTTCGCTACCAGTCTTTCTAAAATAATATCCGAACCACCACATGGATTCCCATGTACGATACATTTTGTGTCCAAGCTTACGTGTACTTGATTTTAGTTTGATTCTTTCTAAATTTATTTATTAATTTATTATTTTTCAAGTTTTTTAATTTCCCCACCCCCCAGAAGGGATATTGGAGAAAATTAAATCATATGCAGGGTAGTAGATGTGTACGGAATCATATGCACCAAAATATTTCACCGACTTCTTCTGTTAACAAAAGTTATAAACAATTGTTTAGTGAGAGAAGTTCATTTTTCAAGTTTTTTTTTATTGTTTTCCCACTCCCCCAGAAGAGATATTGGTGAAAATTAAATCAGATGCAGGGTAGTAGATGTGTACGAAATGCATATGCAAAAGAATATTTTGCCGACATACCTATATTAATAAAGTTATAAACAATTGTTTAGTGAGAGAAGTGTATTTTTCAAGTTTATCCCCCCCCCCCTGATGGGATATTGAAGAAAATTAAATCATATGCAGGTTAGTAGATATGTACGGAATGTATTTGCAAAAAAAAATACTTCACCGACATCTTCTATTAAACAGTTATAAACAATTGTTTAGTGAGAGGTGTATTTTTATATAGAGAGAGACAAGAGCTAACTTATAGACAAGATGATAAAGTAAGAAGCGGCCGGTGGCCCGAAGAAATGTTGCAAAGACGGTTCCAGGACACCGGTTCGCGTAAGGAACGAGAGAGTTTAGTGGGTCAGAGTTCCATACTATCCATTACCCTATGCTGGCCATCCTCTACCCTTCGGGGCATAATGGCGGATGTGGATGATGTATTATCTTCTATTCACAGAAAAAAAATACATATATTTGGATTGACTTAAAGAGTTTTTGAATAAATATTTATATGCTCAAAACTTAAACAATTGGGATGCTCTATTAAAGCAATTATGAGGTTGGTTTTGCCGCACCCAATTGGACCTGTTACAATATTATATGTTGAATACAAAAGGCTAATGGACACAAGCAACAATACACCACATCTATCATCTCAATTACTAAATGCAGAAATCGATACACTCGTATCTATAAAAATAGGTGCTCCTTTTTAACTATACTCGCGGTCAAATAAGTACGGACTGATGCACAACTTTTTTCCTTCTCCGCACTGTCCATTGCCACGCGGTGTTGCCGTTTCTTCATAACTTAGCATTTTTAACATGACCACTGATTGGCAACAGTGTTGAAACCTCCAGCCCATACTTAGTTAACGACAAGTATAGTAAAATTTAACGTTTTTATCCAATCCATCTGATTAAAAAAAATTAACACCCATAAAACAAGTGTCGAAAACTAATTTCCCATGTTAATTTCCTATGTACACCTTTAAAAAAAGACCCAGTATAATTATTACTAGATCATTAACGATATAATCCAAATGCATCAAGCGTTTCTGATTCTTTATCATATATCATGAACGCATATACATACTCATTACACTGATTATCATATTCATTACATTGATTAACATATTCTGGATTGGCTACTATTATTTTATCATTAGTTAATTCGTTTTTCCTTTTTCTATTCAACTCACAATAGTAATATTCTTCATCTGTGTCATATGTTACAGAGTTATCTATTAGATTAATACGCCCAATTCTCAAATAGCTTTTATCACAACCAAATATATAACGTCCATATGCAACAAAACATTTTGACTTATACATAAATAATGTTTTCCTGGTTGGACAAATAGTTCCCCATTTCATTTGTTTTTGGCTGTCAATTGATTTATCCAATTCTAATTCATCACAAGAGTCATGAGTGTACCTTATAAATAACTTTATTAACTCATCAATATTATCAGTATCCATTCGATACAAAACATTGCCTGTCACATAAATTGCTTGACAGTTAATATTCATATCGTCCCAGTTAATTTTTTGTTCGTTTTTTATAATTTTGATATTATACTTACCACTTAGTTTTACTTCTTCCATATTATCCAATTTAAAATTTCCTGCATTAATATCCATCCTGAGTATATTATTTATATTTTACTATATTTAAATTTTATATCAAATCACAATTTTTTAAAAATCCCTGAAAGAACGAAATATATAATTAAAGCACAATGACAAGTTATTTTAATTACAATGCAATTATTTGATTTATAATTTAACAAATGGTACTTTATAATAACTATATAGGATGTTCCCGTTAAAACAACCAATGCGTTGTTAACTAATAACTTTAAAGAAAAATGTTATAAAATATGATCAGGAATAAGTGGTTAATATATCAGAATAATAACAAATCGAAAATTTAATCACTGGTTCTCAAATAAAATTATATTTTTTTAATGGTAACATATTTTTTAGCCTATCAGACAGGTCATTTTTTCTGATTTCCAAGATGTACAAATTGTATAGATTTGTATAACAATTATTTCGAAAAAATGGTATTACAAATTAGAAGTAATGTTACAATATTGAAGTAGACTATACAATACACAAATACAAATAAATTATAAAGGTGTCAGATAGTTGCTATTTTAGAAATAAGAAAATAACATCTAGCCTAACAGTAGTATCCTCGTATGAAATATACGACTGTTGCTAAAGTTATGTATTGTATAGCCTTCTTCAATATTGTAACATTATTTTAATTCTTAATGCCATTTTTCTTGAAATAATTCTTATATACCCTATACAATATTTATATTGTTGAAATTAGAAATTCTCTATCTAATGGACTAATAGTACATTAGAAAAACAAGTTCCATATGGCAATCTGTTAACGTACGAGTACATGTTTGGCAAACGAGCAGCTTTGTGGCGAGTTTCACAAAGGACGAGTGCGAATTGCCTTATGAAACATGTTTTTTATACTATCTTTTCTATTAAGATAATTTTATAATTTTATTAAATTTTTTAAAAAATACTACCTCAAAAATATGACGGTGTTTTTTATCAGTTATGTTGATAGCCCTTATTCCTGATGTTTTTTTTTTTATATAATATATTTTTTCTCTAGTCATTAGTTCTCCCAAAAAGAACTGGATGTTTTAAAAAAAACACCTGTATATTAATAGCATTTAATTCAAATATAATTTTTTATACACTTGCAGTTTTTTTATTAATATACCTGTAGCGAAAACCGAAGATATAAAATGTATATGTAAACAAAAATAGATAAGTAATAATGGATTTTACGAACTAACGGATCAAAACGAACTAAACAATGTAGTTTTATTTCTGGGGTAATAGAAAAACTTGAATTTAGCTGAAGGAATCACACATACTTTCGTAATTTCCTGTTTTCCTAATTACTTTAAATAAAAAATCTTCAAGAAAAAATTAAATTGTCGATCATAAAATTTTGCATTAACCCATAAGGCAATCTGTTAATGTACGAGTCCAAGTTTGGAAAACGAGCCTCGATGAGAGTTTAACAAAGGACCAGTGCGATAACAGTCCTTATGAAACATGTATTTATACTATTTGTTCTATTCAGGTAATTTTACAACGAGATTTTTAAAAATTACTTGTCAAAAATATGACTTGATGTTGGTAGCGCTTTCCGCTAACAATTGAAATTGCACATTGTGACAGTTTGTGTATTGTGAATTTTGTCGGATTGTATACTTGCATACATTGTATCAAACAGTGCGTTTATAGATCTTCTTAACGACGAGTTATCAGTGCGTTTATAGACTCATTAGAACGCCGAAATAAAATAAAAATAATTGTTCACTTGAATAGAAATTACAAACAATAATATAAATAACTGTTGCTGGTAAATAAGTATGAATTGGATATTTATATATTATTGTCATTTCAGTTGCTTTGTTGAAAAATGCTATGTTATGTACTGTTAGAAGCGGTAACATCTTAGGACAAGGGACAGGGTATGGAGAAGGAAAACAGTTGAGCAACAATCCATACTTATTTGACGGCGACTATAACCTAGATTGATAGATAAAACGCTAACATTTGTTAATTCTTAGTTTCAATTACATGGCTGTCGCTATTTGTGGGGTCATTTTCAACATTTTCACACCTAATTTCTGTACTTACGAACTATGCAAAACAATTTCACTTATTGGTGCAGATGCAGCTCTACAACTTTCATTCGAAGCTTTCTTATCTAAAATAATTAGGGAAGCAGGAAATTATGAAAGTATGATTTTATATGTTAAAGTCCTATGTTCGGTTAAGTCTTGCCGATTGTGAATTTACTGCAAATGCAAATGCCTTTATCAAATGCTATTACTTTTAATTTTTATTAAACAATGAAACCAACATGGTAAAAATAGCTGCTCAAAATTGAGTAAGTTTTGAATGTTTTAGTGAAATGTATACCTACTCGCAAAGGTTAATAAACGGTGTTTGGCCAGCCTAGAAGAGTCATATAATGGATACTCCAGTAACCTTCGAATAGTTGCTCCAAACCGTAACACAACCTGAAATAAAATACATTGATTAACTTGTGGATTAAAAAAATATATAGAAAAATTTAAGTATATGTATATAAAAAAAATATTATTTTTCTAATCGGCTGATATTTACTTTATGAGATTTAAAATTGACATGAACCCAATATATTTTTGGAATCAACTCGTCGAATTGAATCGTTCGGTACCAATTTTAAGGGTAGAAAACGAAAAAAATCTCTATCTAGGGCTTTTTATAGCGGCTATCGCCGTTTACCCTTTCCAACCGGACTCATCGAGCCGCAGTGTTTTACCACTGCCGTACTGGCGGTAGAATTTCAGCCGTTGCTTCTTTTAAGATATGCCGGATGAGTATAGGAAGATGCCCCCCCCCCTTTAATTTTTTTATTATAAGTAATTTTCTATTACTTACAATAAAAATGTTAAAGGGAGGGATCTTCCCAGACTCACATGTATAAATTGCCAGCTTATTGCATCCGAGTGTGATAAATACAACCAGCAGTATTTATTTTTACGACGAATCACACATTGTCGGTAGATGGAAATCGAACACACGGAACATGGTTCGGGTGACGTCACTGCGGACTAGTCGATGTGCGCTAACACGCTCGGGCACTAAGACGTTCTAAAATAGATTTTTTTATGTAAAATGCCTAAATATGTATTTTGGATGGTATTAGAGCCGCATATCCGTTTTAAGCGAACATTTGTAAAATTGTTTGCATAGACTAATTGCATCCAACAAAACTAGTTTCTGTTGAACATTAAATTCCAGTCCCTCCTTCATTACAGTTAAATCCACGTTTGCCATCTCCGGTGGGTCCCCAGTACAGCGGTTAGTATATAAAATTATTCCTTTTAGGGTAGGTTTGAGTATCAAAAGTCATATTTAGACGTTTTATATACAAAATTTTCAATTATAGGCATTCCTGTTTTTTTTTTTACTTCCTCATCTTAAAATTGCTAACGAATCGACTCAGTTCGAGCAGAATCTAGAAGTATATTAGGTTCATAGCAGGTCTTTACTAGTGGTCGACAAACTGTTAATTCTAGAAAGCATAAATATGTCATGTTCGCATATTATCAGTAAGCATAAATAACATAAATAAAATGCATTTTTTCCTAATAAATTATAAAACATTGGAACAGTTTAACAATATTGTGATGGCGGGCGGATGGCGCTAGTGTTTTTCCATTGATTAGGTATTTAACGGTAGGCATGAGAAAAGCGCGGGTCTCGCTTTTAAAATCAGGCAACCTATGAAATTGCAAAGACCTGATACGTCATTCTAATTATTAATCGACTTCAATCACTTGTAGTTTGCGAACTAATTAATATTTAAAGAAAATTCTTTCACTAATACTCATTAATTTACGTACATTTTCGCATTCTTAACTAATTTAATTAAATTATGACTACAGTATATAACGCCCAATTCGAATTGTCTAAAATAAAAATAAAACAACAAAATTAAAATAAAGTTAAATACAATTTTTTTTAATCTACGACTTAATAATAATATGTATATTAAATATGTGTTTTTTTCGTATACCGGGTGGCCCAAGCAAACCCTTGACCCATGACATTGGCATTTAATATGGACAAACAGTTTATTGTAAATAAAAACTGTCCGGTAGAAAATTAAGCCAAGATATTGAACATGATAATACTACATGACCTCCTGTACGTTATTTAATATTAATTACTTTATTTTAGTATTTAGTTTTATGTATTTGCATGTTCTCTTCTTAAATATCTACAAATTTTTCCAAGTTTTTGTGTCTTTTTTTTGAGAATAGTCTATTTCATAGTTTGGACCGCACTAATTTAATGGGGACTTATGATTTTGACGTCATCGGCGACGGATCGGCAGCGGACCTCCCTCTACTCAATTTAGAAAGGGACAAGAAATTTTTAGAAAGAGCGAGGTGATATACCATGGCCGAGTCGATCAAATGCTTTCCCTCTTCAGCACCTCCCCGTTGATCCAATAATTTGTTATTTAGACAGCAAAGTTTGGTTAAGTTATTATGTGTAATCATAGAGTTAAGAATATTTATTCTTAACTCTATGTGTGTAGTGATTGTTATTAATGAAACATTGCGGAATCAAATCTTTCTGATTCTCACGGAGGGAAAACAAATTCGATTTCATCGTTTCAATTTGAAAAAAACATGAACTGCATCTATGTAAACACTACAAATTTCACTGTTGAGAGAGACGGAAAAAAATAATGAAATTTCGTTTAGTGTATATCCACGTCTTAATCTTATTAAAGTCATACATAATTTGTCTCTGGATGTTAAATTATTAAATTAGTTTTCTTTGGCGTTTTTTTTGGAAATATCTGTATTTAAACTTTGGTATAACTGTGGGATTTAACAAATCATATAGAATATTAAAACGTTCTACTAATAAGCCGATGAAATATATAAATTTTACAGCATCAATGCTTAATAAATTATAATATCCAATTATTGACAAATTTTGTTTCATTTCTCGATGTCTCTACAGCACCAAATAACTTTCTTACATAATAATTGTTGACTGTTTGGGTACTACTTTCCTTATTAATCTTTATTTCTGTTTGTGTGGAGTTGTTCTGCTTATTATCAATTTTTATATGTGTTTTTATTAATATAAACTTGTGTCTCTTTATTAGTAGACAGCTTTATTAAAGTTGCTTGAGTTGCTGTACTTGTTTTTCCAAAATAAGTTTGATTATGTTTGTCCACTTTACAAACAGATTTGCGTCATTTTATTGTGATTTTGTACATAATTAAACTTCCTTTTTTTATCACAGGTTCCTGTAAATACATTACTAATTCATATTCAATTTATATTAATCATATTATTTCAACTTCCGTGTTCAGTCTTAGCATGTTTATCACAGACTATCTAACCTAACGGCTTTCTTTTCAAACAATGGTTGTTGTGATCACGTGGGACCAAATATGGACCACGTGATAAACGTCAAACTTAGAGCTAAATCTTGCTCACTACATAACTAATTATTAAATACTTTTTTACACACTAGATGGCGGCCAAAATATTTGAATTGTATAAGTCCCCATTATGGAAGAAATCCTTACAATTAATGCCAAACTGGCTGGACATGAATGAATACTAGGGCTGGGAAAAATAATCGATCAATCAAAAAATAATCAATTACGTTGATTTTTGTTTTCATATAATCGTTTAATCGAGTACCGATTATTTTATACCGATTATCGATCATAGTCGATAATCGATTATTTAAACCCGAAAATTGGTTATTTTATTACCGATAATCGATTATTTTATAACCGATTACCATATATATTATTAGTTTATATTTATTTGTACGAGAATATAATTCCTTAGTCACGTGACATGTTTTCCGCCAATCAACATTCAGAATCTCCCTAGCTACGCGTTTATCACAGCGATGATAAAAAACAAGGAAATTATCACCGTATTTATAGTCGTTACCAAGGGATTTGTTTTCTTTATTTATGACATTGACAGTTAATTTTAAGTATAAAAATAAATAATAACAATAATTCAAACTCCGAAATATTAAATAAAACTCGTAAGTACCATGTTTTAATACAATATGAATATGTATATCAAAAGTTAGGTTAGGTTAGATTGCAAAAATTCATTATATTCTCTCATTAAATATAAGCTCGTGATATGATTAATAATCGAAGATATTGCTCGTGAAACCGAAACAGCACATTTCAACTCGTCCTTCGGACTCGTGAAATCTGCAGCTCGGTTTCACTCGAGAATATCATCGATGATAATCATATCACTTGTTATATTACGTATGATAATAATATCGCAATGCGTCAGGCCTGACTCTGATCCTGATTATTTATTTAAAAACAAGTAATAAACCATTGATATTCAAAGGTTTATAATTGTAAAAAAATGTTATGAATGAAGTAATCTTAGAAATGCCACAATTAAAGTTTCGAATATTTTTAAGAATCTTTTCTTAATAAGTGCATACATGTTCCAATCTTCTTTCTTTTTATGGTCATTTTAATGTAATAAGTATCGGACAATATTACCTAATTTCTTTTTATAATATTTCCTGTAAAATAAATTAAGTGCAATTTATGCAGAATGAAAGAAAAATTATACTGTTTTTACTACGAATAAAAAAAATCTGTTGTGACCAGCACAATACCTCTCGCCACTTCCTTTTTTTTTGTTACATAAGTATAGGGCGCGAACAGTCATGTTACATTGTTGGCTTTGACAAGCAGATGTGGGGGCCCGTTTCAGAATGATAATTAGTAATTATGTACATAGATGTCAAATGTCAGAATTTTTCATTAAAAATTTCAAGATTTTCTAAATTCACGTAGTTAATTTGTCACCAGGAGTGTGGAATTTACTTGTCGAGGAAAATAAACCACATGGAATTGGAAAATCACTAAATTTAGAATGAGAAATTATGATATTTGACATCTATATACATAATTACTAGCTATCATTCTGACATGGGCCCCCATATCTGCTTGTCAAGGCCAACAAAGTCACATGACTGCTCGCGCCCTAATTTATTTAACATTTCTTGTATACCTACACTCTACACCAAATATTATACTTATTCCATATATTTAGATTTTTTAAATTTAAATTCATTCTATGATGAAATTTTGTCCTACTCTTCTAATTTTTCGAGATGTTTCCAATTCATTGTCGGAAGTAACAGTATCTCTGAAGGATATGTGTAATATACATATAATATTAAATATTTAAGTATTAATACATTAAAAGAAATAATATAATGTATGTACTTCCCAGAAAAACTCTTCAGTAATGTCTCCGGATTTCTGACACTGACAATTATCTGTCAGTTACAAACAATTTAAATTTTCAACTATTTTCCATGGCATTCTTTCGACTGTAAAATTTATTACAACAGATTATTTTATATATTATATCTCTTTTATCTCTAAATCTATAGAATATATAATAAAATATTTAAATGTATCAGATAGAGAATTTAATTTTCTTTAATATTACCAAGAAAAAAATTCAAAACATAATATTTAGAAGATTTTTTTTCATGAATCTTCTACTTCCGGTTGTCCAATTGTTACCAAAACCTTTTCAGATCTTCCTATGAATGTCCGATTGGGAAATACGTAGTTAAACATATATAAAGTCTTATAGTTTTTGAGTAATCGTCCTTCCAACATCCCGCATACACACACACACACACACACACACACACACACACACACACACACACACACAGACATCATCGTAAAAATGTTGAAATCGGATTGTAGGGACCTTAAAACGTGCTTATTCAATAAAATCTGGATATGCGATTTTTAGAATGAATCCAATGCCTCTCTTAGCGAGAGGTAAAAAGGTATCCTTTGAAAATATTTATACAACGAATGTTTCATCGGAAAGAGTTTTTAGCAAAGGTGGACATATCGTCTCAGATTTAAGATCGTCTTTAAGAAGTTTCTCAACTTGTATTCCTAGCAGCTAATAAAAAACATGTACCTAAATCAATGGCTTGCGTTACAAACTAACTTTTATAATAAAACAACCAATTTTTCATAATATTTTTATAGGACTTCACGTGAAAGCGGTGGTTTAGTACGGGCCAAAATGTTTAAATCATATACACCTAATTATTAGTTGTTGTCGAAATAATGTAATTTTTATTTTATTTCAATATATGTAAAATAATTCAAATTTAATGCTTTGTACCTATTTTTCTTAGTACAATATATATATCAATACATAATTACGTAATAAAGAGAGCCAATCTTCGATTATCTATTAATAATCAAATAGTCGATATTTTACAGTAATCGATAATCGATTACAGAATTTCATAATCGCCCAGCCCTAATGAATACTTATCATCGGTCAACAGGAACCTTCTGGCAAAGTTGTAAGTTTTATATTTATAATTTACCATCATTTTGCGACAAATAACTGTTTAATAACATTTTCTTGAAAAAAAAATTGATGGAAAAATATCGTTATCTTCGATTTTAAAAGCAAAAAAAAATCATTTTTCCACAAATTATTATTTTTTGGTGATACATAAATAAATAAATCATCACGGCATATTACCCATTGCTGGATGTGCCAATCTGGTTTTGTGCACAGATTTCAGCGAGGATTTCGGTAATGATGAAATATTTGTACTGTACGAGCGTTTACCAAGCGTCACCTATGGGCACCTATTGCTGGCATGGAGAGTGCACCACAGGGGTTAATTTTGTGCCACTAAATTCGATATAATTTTTGGCGTCGGTCGGGATCGAACCCGGGTCCCCAGATTCGCGACCAGACATTCAAATTAACCATATGTTTGTATATAAAAAACTACAAAATCAAAAAAACCCAATAAAACCCAAAAATCCCTAATAAAATCCAGGTGGATTGTATTTTTTTCAACCCTGATTGTAAGGTTATACCAAAAAAAATCTTAGAATGTGCAAAACGATTTTGCTCTATCATTAATATTACACGAGTTGTCCTATTACATTAAAAATAAGACATTGGGTACACGTAAGGTAAATATTTAATATCAATGAGAAATTAATGTTTAGTCTTTAAAGCTCTTATCGCATTCCTTCCAGCACTAAAAGAAATAATATAAACAATTTGTCAGCGCGTCAGCAGTTGTCGAGTTGGATTATTTAAGGATGACGTCATGTAATGGATACGCGAGTGGGAAACATTTACAAACACAACTAAATTGTCTTGAGTTAGTCCCTCAAAGGCCTAGAAGAAGTTCCATTTAACATTTTACCGATAGTGTATCTCTTGTATTACTCGAGATCCCTTATGGTGGATGGTGGTAGTTTTAAATGAGACAGACTATATGGGAAATAAAATACTCATGCATATGAAATTTTTCTGGGAACATTTTTTTTCCTTTCCCCGGCCATAGATATCATTTAACTAATTCAATATAAACAAACCACGGCCTTATGAACACTCAAGGATCCAAAAATTTTCTACTGGTATCATTTTTCATTTCTTGTATAATCAAGAAATTTAATTTAACTAAACGCTACACGCATCGTGTCGGTCGTTAAGAATTACCGATTACTACCTGTACAAGTTTGGAAAACACTGTATAACACTGTGTTATAAATAGTGTGAAGGGACTTCAAAGTTACACCACCTGTTGCCCAAGGCCACAATTCGGTTAAAATCAGAGATGGAAAATGTGACATAACGATACCTGATAACGTTATAATAACATATCATTTCTTTAATAACGTTACAATTACAAAATAAATGTTATGTAACCGTAACATAACAAATAAAAATTCACAATAACTTTACTCAAGTTTACAAATTTTACAAGATTTTTAGCTTTGAATGTACAATTTCCTGATAATTTATTCGTGTTTTATAATAGATGTCACTAGTGGTCAAATTCAAATGTTGAATACTTTATTTTATTTCTAGAATAATAAGTGCTTAAGTTTTTTTTATTTAATTTTGACGTTTTAAACTGACATTATTAACAACATAGCATCTATAAGTAGTAACTGTTTATTTGCTAGTGAATTAATAAAAATTAAGTCACTCACAGAATTTTAACTAACTCTGCAAGAAATAATGCATTTAAAATAACATCAGGCCCGAAAATAGTCCTATAACCAGAGTCTTCATTGGACAGATTAGCCATTACCAATATTTTTCAAGACACAAATGACAGAAAATCAAGCTTGCTTATAATTTATAAATAAATTATTTTACGTCTACCAACGACGATTATGACAATCGCCTACTATTACGGGCTCGTGGTTTAAACTTTCTTTTCATGAATAAACATTAACCTATCTCACTTTTTTCAATTTTTAATGAATTTTTATTACAAACTTGAGAAATACACGGTTATTGTAACGTTATTATAACATTACATAACGTTATTTTGCTTTTTATTACGTTATTTATACCGTTATGTAACGAATTATTTCTTTTTATAACGTTATGAATAATGTTACAATTCGTTAACGTTATCCCATCCCTAGTTAAAATAAATAAGTTTTGTTTCATGATTCCTTTTCGTATGGAATTTTTATAAAATGACCACAATATTTGTGTCATTTCATGGGTTAAACCGCCAAATATACTAATAAATTAATGTTAACAAATAAAATCAATAATAATAATAAAATTAATAATAATGCCAAGTAAAGTCATGTCTTCCAAAATTCTGTTCAGATAAATAAAATTCCATTTCATTTATTTATGAATAATTTCAATTCAATAACAATCAAATTTCATTCAATCAACACATATTTTATTTTAATATTATTGTTAATGACCTGATTAAGAGTGATTATCAAGCAGATGACTAGCATTGTTTTATGTCAGTCAATCGTTTATGGATCATTTTGGAGAAAAATACTTCAAATAAAAGATACGTAGGTTGAATTCATTTTTCTATAACTGTTGTTTGAAGTATTTTTCTCTAAAATAATTCATAAACGATTGACAGAGATAATACAATGCTAGTTAACTGCTAGCTAATCATATTTAATGAGTTCGTATTCATACTACCAACCACTAACTCCACAATAATTATACATTAAGGTTAAGATAGTACGAAATATAACGTTTACTTACATAAAAACTGCAGGAATCACTAAACAATATTACAAACAAAACAACTTTTCTATAATCTTCTCTTGCCCACCTCTTGACAAGCAAATACCACTGCACTAACAAAAACCATCATGTTTCATGTGACACTTACACAGCTGCACAGTGCATAGCTCAACAAAAAACGCTGCGCAGATGCGCAGTGCTCAGTGTTCTCAACTGTAGAAAAACAATTTTGAAATTTAATATTTTAATAAATTTATTAAAGATGAAAAATCTAAAACATGTTTGTTTTTAGTTACGTGTAATGTATTAATTAACTATTAGATATAATACAGATTTATATATAAAAAAATAATGCGTTGTTGCCACCTATGGCAACGAAAGGAAAATCTCCATTTAATATTTTATTTGCAATTTGAAATGTTTTGTGGAAAAATAAGACATAAATGGGAATGTCTTCAACGCCCGAATATTCAAAGCCGTAATATGCATGTACAGAATTATTCAAATCCTGAATAATCCAAAACAGAATCGCGCATCGCCAGAAAGCGCTTCGTCCGAATAATTCAAAAACTGAATACGTGGGCGTATCAAAGTGGAGGTCACTTTTAGTTAGCTTAGGTTTGGGTGGTTTTGGTTTAGTTACGCTTTCGTGCAATGCGCGATTCTGTTTTTGAATATTCGGGATTTGAATAATTCTGTGCATGCATATCCTGGTTTTGAATATTCTGGCTTTGAGTATTCTGATTTTGAAAATTCGGGTATTGAGTATGCAGCCGAAATAAAATAATAATAATAATAGAACGTTTCAATCCAACAGCTATCTCTTGCTTTTGCTGCACATAGTAAGCAAAATGGCGCCAACAATTGCCAGCTGGGCTGTCAAACGAAACGTCAAAAATATTGCAGTCACTAAAATACCCGTATTCTGGGTGAAAATTTGCATCGTTAGCGTTCGACATTTTAGCTTCAATAAAATCTATTGAAAAGTTTTTTAAAGTTGACAGACTTTTCTTACATTTTACGTCTAAACTTGCAAAAAAAACGCCATGGATTCCACTATTTGTTGGCTTACTATGCGCAGATCTCATTGCGCATATATCTATTTTTTAAATTCGAAATGTCTATAGGTAAAAAACCATATTTGGGTATATGTGGTTCTATACAAATTTGATTAAAAAACGACGTTTCGACAGCGAAGTGCTGCCTTCATCAGGTAAAATAATACTATTTCTAATAAAATTTATACAGAACTATACTCAAATAATATTTTATTTAATTGATGTTCGCTTAAAAATACCAAGCATAACCGCCCAATTAATAGATGATACACATATCAAATTTTTTGAATACAAATCGTATTTTTTCTTAATTTTTGTAGACGATTGCAGAATTTTTTGTGTCTAACCTACAGGGAGCTAATTTTCCGCTACGCTCGTGTGATAAACTTCGTACTCGAGTGGTAAAAAGAAACGCTTTCCGATCTAGTTTAACAAATAATTAGTACAACAAATGTGGAATATTCTTGCATTCGTTTCAGAATCACGAATTTCCCACACTTGTTTCAAAAATAACTATAATTAATTTACAAATCAGCTTTTTGTTTGACATTCCTACTTTTCGCATTAGACCGCTATCGACGTTAGTTTGTGACTTTTGCTCAATAATATCAAAAAGTTACAGCTAACCTCTAACATATTCTTTTTTTAGAAAATATTTCATTTTAATGGAATTACAAAAATCTTGTATGGTTCATTGAATTCATTGCAAAATTGTGTTTTTCGTACACCCCGTATAAGTTTTCGAACCCACTTCCTTCATTCGGCAATATTCAAGTCTAGTGCGACAAACACCATCATTTTGCAACTAAACACATAGAGCCCGTATTACACTTCACGATAAATCACATAAATTATCGTACAATAAATCGCACAATTTATCTTGAAAATATAAGCATTTTACACTTCACGATTTTCTATCAATCTATTGTTGTCAAGAGAAGGGCTACCAACCGCATTTGATGATCAGCTAGGTATATTTTAAGGTTAACTTTTTGTTTGTTGTTGTGTTTGCGTTTCACATCGTTCAATATGTCAACCATTATACTGTTGGCACTGGAAAAGTAACCAATAAATTGTAAGAAATCGGAGACAATAGGCAAGTATTGCTAAGCGATATGACATCTGGTGGTAAAATAATGAACTACAGATTGACTTGTTATTAAAGTATGTAATATTAGAAATTTGTTAAATAATATATATATATATATATATATTTGTGTATCTAAATTGACATATTATTGTAACATGAGTAACAATCATTGCTGCTTACTTGAGCGCACATTGTCACGTTAGAAAGGCAATAAATTATGTTGTCACGTATTCCCGCGTAAACGAAAAGTTCGCGTTTACATTAAAAATATGCTTGACAAGATGAAAAAAGATAATAATACAGTCCGTCTTGTATACTTTGAAGATTAATTCATTATATTTCAAAGAAAAGTTTGTTTCAAAACGAGGTTAGTGTTATAAATAAATAAATAAAAATACCATTTAATTTGTTATCTTCATTTCCACGAATACATCCTATACTAATGTTAACATATGAATAAGAAATATAATCATATATTTTTGCTATTTTAATTATTTTTTTGAAGAAATCATCTAAAAAATAAGTGGTTATACAATTTAAGTTAAAGTGTTAAAGTTTTATAAAAGTGTACTTGGAATTTACATTAATTTACCATTAATGGATAATATAAAACCTACTATAAATAAAATAATATAAAAAGAAAATTAAATATAATACTATAGGTACTATGAAAAATAAACAATTCTATAAATTATGTGTTCGTCCATTTGACAGTAGGTTAACGTGATATCTCGTTCGACCTGTAGTTCAAAACTTGTCACCAAACTGGCCAGTCCGCAAAATTCACCAAGAGTAAAGTAACCTTCTGAAGATGATTTCGAGTTTGAAGTAAATAGTATATTGAAGAGAAACATAAGAGCAACGTAGATTTCAAATCTAGTGTCTTTCACATCAGTCGAAATGGCCAGTCCGCAAAATTCACCAAGAGTAAAGTAACCTTCTGAAGATGATTTCGAGTTTGAAGTAAATAGTATATTGAAGAGAAACATAAGAGCAACGTAGATTTCAAGTCTGGTCTCTTTCGCTTCAGTCGAAATGGCCAGTCCGCAAAATTCACCAAGAGTAAAGTAACCTTTTGAAGATGGTTTCGAGTTTGAATTAAATTGTATAGGGAAGAGAAACATAAGAGGAACGTAGATTTCAAATCTAGTGTCTTTCACATCAGTCGAAATGGCCAGTCCGCAAAATTCACCAAGAGTAAAGTAACCTTCTGAAGATGATTTCGAGTTTGAAGTAAATAGTATATTGAAGAGAAACATAAGAGCAACGTAGATTTCAAGTCTGGTCTCTTTCGCTTCAGTCGAAATGGCCAGTCCGCAAAATTCACCAAGAGTAAAGTAACCTTTTGAAGATGGTTTCGAGTTTGAATTAAATTATATAGGGAAGATAAACATAAGAGCAACGTAGATTTCAAATCTGGTGTCTCTCACTTCAGTCGAAATGGCCAGTCCGCTTTTTTTGTGGTCCGTAAAATAGAACTTCCCCGGAAGAAGGTTCACCGTGATTTATCATATTTTAACAAAAATTTTGGTGAATTATTCTGATAGCAATGATGTTAACATAATCTGTTTTAATATTTTTATGTAAATTTTATATTGTTTTTTTGGCTAGGTATACAACGTCATAATGTACAAAAATCGCCCTGTACATTTCCTGCCAAGCACTGTGTCATAACGTACAAATCTAGCCCATGAACTTGGCGCGCGTCAAAGTGTACATTTCTTGCCTTATGCATCGTCATAATGTACATAGATCACCCTGTACATTTCCTGCCCAGCACTGTGTCATAACGTACAAATCTAGCCCATGAAGTTGGCGCGTATCAACTTCGCGCGCTTACATATTTAAAAAGTACACTCCGTCCTACAAATTGTAACAAAATAAAATTATTAAATTGGAATAGGTTAATAATTATAGTGAGCACTGATAGATGTCGCAACGAAATAAATTGTGAAAGTTAACAAACATTTATTAGTTTTCTTGTATTACAGCATCAAAAAATAAATCAAGTATTTGAATCACTTATAATCTTTTATTTGCACATGTATAACAATCTGTAAATAGCAATTATTTATATTATAAATACATGGGAATGGTGTAGCAGTAAATAATATAAACCTACTAATCTATATATACAATAAAGTTTATAAACACATATATTTGTTGCAAGAAACTGATATCAATGGGAATAGTGTTTGAGAAGGATGTATTGTTTTTATTTTTTATTGTATTTAAGGCAGGAGGCAAATAAAACACATTCA
The DNA here is from genome assembly GCA_951394225.1 of Harpalus rufipes. Lineage (NCBI taxonomy): Eukaryota > Metazoa > Arthropoda > Insecta > Coleoptera > Carabidae > Harpalus > Harpalus rufipes. Next base: position 7,937,741 of record OX596287.1, on the reverse strand, counting down.
TCTTTGCATAACTTATAATTAATCTTATTTTACATTATACAATGACAATATTTATACATAGACATAACGGTTTAAGTGTAAAATGCTACTGATAGAAAACAATAATCCTTTTCAGCTGTCTCTTGTATCTCTGCCAATAGTAAGTAAAATGGCGTCTGCAACAGTCAGCTGGGCTGTGAAACAAAATCTCGCTTTGTAACGACTTTCGACAAGTTTCTTAAAGTTGTCTGAGACTTTCCTCATAGTTTAAATCTATTAAAAAAAACACACCCGCGCCATGAATCTTATCACAAGTGCATAACCATGACTCCCGTCAGTTGTTGGCTTACTATGCGCAGATCTCTTTAAATTGAAAAGGTCTATTTCAAATATCTAAACACGATTATTAAGGAAATCCATGTGCAATAGAAATTAAATCAAGACATTCATTTACAATACACGAATTCTGCATGCCACAACGTCATAAAGAATAATAAAAAATAATCGTACACATAAAACCAAGTCTACCAAAAACATGGTTTAAATCTAACAATCTGACTTAACAAAACTATCTTATGACGTAGAAAGAAGCTAAAACATATGTAAAGGAACAGCCTAGATATCAATTAATTTCCAAATTCTTCTAATTTTTGAAGCCGAATTGAGGAAGAAAAGGATTATTATATGAAGATCACGCTGCAAAAAAGAGGAATGTCATTGTTATGTAGTTTTCGGGAAATAAAAAAAAAACAAATTTATATTATATTTGTGTTGTATGGCTATATATTTCACAGGTTAACTTTGAGACTATGATTCTTATTGCATTGGAAGTTTATACATAAAATTCTACCGTATTTGATGTACATGATGTATATTTCATTAAAAAATGTGACCCTTTTTGCAATGTAGTTTTCATATATAATTTTTATTTTAATAATTTTTACCTCTCGCTAAGAGAGCTATTGGATTCATGCTAAAAATCGCATATCCAGATTTTATTGAATAAGCACGTTTTAAGGTCCCTATAATCCGATTTTAACATTTTACGATGATATCTGTGTGTGTGTATGTGGGATGTTGTAAGGACGATTACTCAAAAACTATAAGACTTTATATTTGTTTACGTATTTCCCAATCGGACATTCATGGGAAGATCTGAAAAGGTTTTGGTAACAATTGGACAACTGGAAGTAGAAGATTCTTGAAAAAAAAAAACTTCTAAATATTGATGTTGAGATAGATGTTGGGGAAGAGACGGAAAGATAGGATAATGAATGAAAGAATAAGGGAAATGGCTCGAGTAATAGAAGTTTGTAGAAAGATACAAGAGAAACGATTACATTAGTATGAACATGTCATGAGAATAGATGAAGAATATATTGGAAGAATGAATAGCTTAATTGTAGAAGGTGGAAGAAACAGAGGAAGACCAAAGATAAGATGGAAGAATTGTATTGCGGAACACTTGAGAAAAAAGGAACGGAATGAGGACGACACACAAAATAGAAATGAGTGAAAAAAGAAAATAAAACATAGCGACATAGGAAAAGCTAAAGAAGAAGATGTCAGTGTCAAGGGCAATTTGCTTAGTTTGTTTATGAAGTAATTTAACTGGAAATATAGAATATTTTGCAAGAAAAATTATATATGGAATTTGTACATAATACACGGAATTGATGGAAGGTAATGTGCTGGCAACATCAGCTTTTTTTAAGAAAAACAATTAAGAGCTTCAAATTAAGGTACTTCAGGTAGATCAATTGTAACCAAAATCTAATCAATTGGATGTAAGAATAGGAATAAAAAAATTGTAATTTTTGAAATTATAGTATTGGAGTTATCGCGGACGAAACGATCATCACACACACACATACAGACATTGTAAAAATAGTAAATTCGTATTCTAGGGACCCCAAAACGTGCTTATTTATATAACTCACCATTGATTTTTTTGACCTAAGACAATACCTTTCTTACCTAAAAGTGACGGAAGGTAAAAAACCTGACTTACCAATGCTAGGTATCTTATGCTGTAGAAAGAGACCGAAACATATAAAATGCGGACAACCTACAAAGAAATACTAACGGAAAATAACTAAAACAGGGTAGATATCAGTCATATAATACAATTATTGAAGCCAAATTTAGAAAACCAGGATTCTTTCTTATACGTTAAAACAAAAACAGTATACGAGTATAATGGAAGATAATCAATGGTAAAAGATATATTCAAATTTATTTTAAATAAATATATTTCTTATTGCTGGGTGTGCCAATCTGCTTTCTACACAGATATCGGTAATGATGAAATATTTGTACCGTGCGGGCGTTTACTAGGCGTCATCTCACAGGCACTCAATGCTGGCGTGGGGACTACACCATAGGGGTCAATTTAGTGCCATTAATATTCGAAGGATTTTTGGTGTCGGTCGGGATCGAACTCGGGTCCCCAGATTCGCGACCAAACACTCACGAGACCCTATTTATTTTAATATAAATAGAAATACTAAAATAAATTAATCTAGGTACCTAGTAAATCTTACTGACAAAAATAGTACATTAAAACACAAGTATCATAAGGCAATCTGTTAACGTACGAGTCCAAGTTTGGAAAACGAGCCGCTAGGCGAGTTTTACAAAGGACGAGTGCGTCAACAGGCCTTATGATACGTGTTTTTTATACTATTTTTTCTATTGAGGTATTTTTACGATTAAATTTATTTAAATTGCGACGTCAAATTATGACTAGGTATTTTTTTGTTAGTTATGTTTATGTTGGTAACGCTTCTCGCTAACAATTGAAATTTCATATTTTGTCAACTATTGATTAATTAGTGTATTGCAAGGTGTATTGTATTTATGATTCAAGGTCTGATTCTGGTTGTGAAATTAATATTATATTTTTTTCTAGTCCTATCACCTAAAGAAAGTATAAAAATCCATAATTAAAAGTAATATGTTGAAATATTATCAACAACTTACCATTTTGAGGTTACCTGTCATCTGTCAGTTGTGAAAGCATGACTACCAACTCGAGAACATGAAAGGCGCCAAAAATAGTACGCTTATAGATCTTCTAAACGTCGTGTTTGCAGTACAAAACAGTGCGTTTATAGAAACATAAGAACACCGAAATAGAAAATAGTACATTAAAACACAAGTATCATAAGGCAATCTGTTAACGTACGAGTCCAAGTTTGGAAAACGAGCCGCTAGGCGAGTTTTACAAAGGACGAGTGCGTCAACAGGCCTTATGATACGTGTTTTTTATACTATTTTTTCTATTGAGGTAATTTTACAATTAAATTTATTTAAATTGCGACGTCAAATTATGACTAGGTATTTTTTTGTTAGTTATGTTTATGTTGGTAACGCTTCTCGCTAACAATTGAAATTTCATATTTTGTCAACTAGTGATTAATTAGTGTATTGCAAGGTGTATTGTATTTATGTTTCAAGGTCTGATTCTGGTTGTGAAATTAATATTATATTTCTTTCTAGTCCTATCACCTAAAGAAAGTGTAAAACTCCATAATTAAAAGTAATATGTTGAAATATTATCAACAACTTATCATTTTGAGGTTACCTGTAATTATTTATCTGTCAGATATGAACGCATGACTACCAACTCTAGAACTTGAAAGGCGCCAAAAATAGTACGCTTATAGATCTTCTAAACGTCGTGTTTGCAGTACAAAACAGTGCGTTTATAGCAACATAAGAACACCGAAAGAGAAAAAATACTTTTCATGTTTGAAAAATGATAAAAAAAAATTAAATGAAAACACTACCGATTAAAGAAGTGGCGCAAGCTATCTCGTATATTTGTTGTTTTTTTTGTGTCGGTGCTAGCTGAGAATGACGTATTATGTGCTGTTGGAGGTAGAACGGGCACTCAGCTGTTTACAAAACAAATTTCTCTTGTATTTCATTATGCGAGATTAGTTAATGGTCTTTATAATACATGTGTACTTCAAAAAGAATTTACCATCTGATATCCAACCTCGCTATTTAACAAAAATCAAGTTAATTTGTAATATTGATGATGTGATGAAAGTGAGTTTTTGAAGGATATATAGGATTTTCCGAATATTTTGCCAATGGATATAAATTATTTTGTTACCAACAAAAGCGTTTACACCCAAGAGCAATTAAATACTTTCCGGGGTTTAAAATCATATAAATATTACCGGTGTAGTTGGGTACGCGATATTAATGTGAAGAAATTTGGAAAACTTGTATCTACTAGTAAAAGAAAAGGTGAGTAATCTATTTATATTACAATATATTAATTTAATGCTTTATTATACACATTTTATTACAAAAAAAAACATTGTTAAAAATGAATTTATTTCTTTATCTGAGTATTTCATTATTTATTGAATGTAGAATACATCCTGAGACGGTAGTGATGGAACAACGTAGGACCGTACAAGTCAAAGTTTCTTAGCCTCTTCAGACCATAGCCCAGCGTCAGCTATTTTTCCATGTCTTCCACGAGGAAATTTCCATTTGTTTTCCAAACCCGTTACGGACACATCTTGTATAACTAAAAGAACTGTCGCTAAATGATTGCGTGTTTCCGAAAGACCCGATGTAGATACATCTGCAGTGACCACTGTGAACTCTCTCAGCTTTTTCGGCAATTATCCACACGTCTAATAACTTTTCGTTCAGTATTTGTGAATGCATAACCTATAAAATAATATTACATGTCAATGTATGGATGTTAAATAAATAAATCATCACGGTATATGAGATTTCTGATTCATAATGATTTTATTGTAATAAAATGTGTATAATAAAGCATAAATTAACCCATTGCAGTATAAATAGATTACTCACCTTTTCTTTTACTAGTAGGTTCGTTTTCCAAATTTCTTCACATTAATATCTCGCAGCCAATTGCACCAGTAATACTTATACGGTTTTAAACTCCGGAAACTGTTTAATTGCTCTTGGGTTTAAACACTTTCGTTAGTACCAAATAATTGATTATATCCATTGGCAAAATATTCAGAAAATCCGATATATCCTGCGAAAACCCACTTTCATCACAATTGTGCGGGTCAATAATACAAATTAACTCGATTTTTGCTAATTAGCGAAGTTGCATATCAGGTGATAGCTTCTTCTTGAAGTACACATACATTATAGAAACCATTAAATAATCTCGCACAATGAAATACGAGAGAAATTTGTTTTGTAAGACAACAAACTTATTTCAGATTTTGAATTAGCGCTAAGAAAAACTCGCTTTGAATAGATGGCGTTTTTGTCGCTCGACCTCATTTATTTGCTAAAGAAATGAGTAACAAGCCGGGGGCACTAAGATCAGCTGTTTCGAAGGTTACCGCAACAGCTGAGTGCCCGCGCTCTATTTCAATTCATGGGTTATGTACACTGTTATGTATTTAAATTTGACCATAGAGTTAAAAATATAATACATAGAAGGAGCGTAAAGTACGATTGTAGGCAATGATCTTGATGCCTAGTGACGGAAGGGGAATGAAGCGTCAGCCATATTGTGCAGCCCCATTTTAGCGCGTTATTAAAATCTGTCTATTTTACGTAAAATAAAGTTATATTGGAGTAATAAAACAATAGTAATAGTGTAATTTACTAGAATAAATCCAACGTAGGAAATAAATAATATCAACCGTAATAAAATGTTTTTATTTATACAAGATAATTCAGTAACTAAAATAAAATACATAATTATTTTTAAAATTTAAAGAAATCCAATAAATATAAATATCTGAAACTAGTAACCTTCGAACAGAATTAATTTGTTATATTGTTGTCATCGACTTTGTGATGAATCTTTTATATTTTTTGCAATGTAGTATAGTCGTATGGAAATATATTTTTCTAAAATAGCTTTAATCAAATCAATAATATTGTTTTCCATTGGATTAAATATTTCCTTATTAGGGGTCGATATATTTTTCAAAACAATCAGCTGATCTTCTTGTAAAAAGTTTCCATTCTTTAAAGCACAAAGTCCTGACGACATAGTAGCAATTTTTTTAATATTTCTTCGATTTCTCTGCTGGAGCAGTTTTATTTTCATTTTGTAACGTTGATCTAGTGCCTTTATTTTATTTAATAAAGTAGATTTATTTGGAGATATTTCACGTGTTATTCTTTACTATTTTTACGATGATGTCTGTATGTGTGTGTGTGATGATCGTTTCGTCCGCGATAACTCCAATACTACAATTTCAAAAATTACAATTTTTTTATTCCTATTCTTACATCCAATTGATTAGATTTTGGTTACAATTGATCTACCTGAAGTACCTTAATTTGAAGCTCTTAATTGTTTTTCTTAAAAAAAGCTGATGTTGCCAGCACATTACCTTCCATCAATTCCGTGTATTATGTACAAATTCCATATATAATTTTTCTTGCAAAATATTCTATATTTCCAGTTAAATTACTTCATAAACAAACTAAGCAAATTGCCCTTGACACTGACATCTTCTTCTTTAGCTTTTCCTATGTCGCTATGTTTTATTTTCTTTTTTCACTCATTTCTATTTTGTGTGTCGTCCTCATTCCGTTCCTTTTTTCTCAAGTGTTCCGCAATACAATTCTTCCATCTTATCTTTGGTCTTCCTCTGTTTCTTCCACCTTCTACAATTAAGCTATTCATTCTTCCAATATATTCTTCATCTATTCTCATGACATGTTCATACTAATGTAATCGTTTCTCTTGTATCTTTCTACAAACTTCTATTACTCGAGCCATTTCCCTTATTCTTTCATTCATTATCCTATCTTTCCGTCTCTTCCCCAACATCTATCTCAACATCAATATTTAGAAGTTTTTTTTTCAAGAATCTTGTACTTCCGGTTGTCCAATTGTTACCAAAACCTTTTCAGATCATCCCATGAATGTCCGATTGGGAAATACGTAAACAAATATAAAGTCTTATAGTTTTTGAGTAATCGTCCTTCCAACATCTCACATACACACACACACACACACACACACACACACACACACACACACACACACACACACACACACAGATACCATCGTAAAATGTTAAAATCGGATTATAGGGACCTTAAAACGTGCTTATTCAATAAAATCTGGATATGCGATTTTTAGCATGAATCCAATACCTCTCTTAGCGAGAGGTAAAAAATATTAAAATAAAAATTATATATGAAAACTACATTGCAAAAAGGGTCACATTTTTTAATGAAATATACATGATGTACATCAAATACGGTAGAATTTTATGTATAATCTTCCAATGCAATAAGAATCATAGTCTCAAAGTTAACCTGTGAAATATATAGCCATACAACACAAATATAATATAAATTTGTTTTTTTTTTTTATTTCCCGAAAACTACATAACAATGACATTCCTCTTTTTTGCAGCGTGATCTTCATATAATAATCCTTTTTTTCCTCAATTCGGCTTCAAAAATTAGAAGAATTTGGAAATTAATTGATATCTAGGCTGTTCCTTTACATATGTTTTAGCTTCTTTCTACGTCATAAGATAGTTTTGTTAAGTCAGATTGTCAGGTTTAAACCATGTTTTTGGTAGACTTGGTTTTATGTGTACGATTATTTTTTTATTATTCTTTATGACGTTGTGGCATGGAGAATTCGTGTATTGTAAATGAATGTCTTGATTTAATTTCTATTACACATGGATTTCCTTAATAATCGTGTTTAGATATTTGAAATAGACCTTTTCAATTTAAAGAGATCTGCGCGTAGCGCGTAGTAAGCCAACAATTGACGGGAGTCATGGTTATGCACTTGTGATAAGATTCATGGCGTGTGTGTGTGTTTTTTTTAAATAGATTTAAACTATGAGGAAAGTCTCAGACAACTTTAAGAAACTTGTCGAAAGTCGTTACAAAGCGAGATTTTGTTTCACAGCCCAGCTGACTGTTGCAGACGCCATTTTACATACTATTGGCAGAGATACAAGAGATAGATTAAAAACAATACATCCTTCTCAAACACTATTCCCATTGATATCAGTTTCTTGCAACAAATATATGTGTTTATAAACTTTATTGTATATACAGATTAGTAGGTTTATATTATTTAATGCTACACCATTCCCATGTATTTATAATATAAATAATTGCTATTTACAGATTGTTATACATGTGCAAATAAAAGATTATAAGTGATTCAAATACTTGATTTATTTTTTGATGCTGTAATACAAGAAAACTAATAAATGTTTGTTAACTTTCACAATTTATTTCGTTGCGACATCTATCAATGCTCACTATAACTATTAACCTTTTCCAATTTAATAATTTTATTTTGTTAGAATTTGTAGGACGGAGTGTACTTTTTAAATATGTAAGCGCGCGAAGTTGATACGCGCCAACTTCATGGGCTAGATTTGTACGTTATGACACAGTGCTGGGCAGGAAATGTACAGGGCGATCTATGTACATTATGACGATGCATAAGGCAAGAAATGTACACTTTGACGCGCGCCAAGTTCATGGGCTAGATTTGTACGTTATGACACAGTGCTTGGCAGGAAATGTACAGGGCGATCTTTGTACCAAGGAGGATCAGGAGTGCGCACTCAATGTTAAAACAATAGAACCGTCAAGGCGGCATGTTGCTTAGTTGGGGCCATTGCCGCAAGATGCCTCTCATGGCAGTTTTCTATATTTTTTTTATTAAATTTTATTTTTTTACAATTAAAAATTAAATATATACAAAATATTATTATTTTACATAAATTTTATTTTAACCTAAAGCGTACAATACATCATTTTAGCAAAAAAAATATTATACACAATAAATTATCTACACGATTTTCAAATGAAGGAAATTTATACATTTGAATTTTAATTTAAAAAAATATTTAGTATCAAATTTCTTAAATCTAACACATATAATGAAAAATAATTAATGCTACATTCACAAAATTAATTTGTAGTCTTAAATTCTAAGTTCAAATTATTCACAAATTTAAAGATTATTTCTAAAATTATGGTTGAAAATGAACTCCACTTATAATGTTGAAGAATTGAAAATAAGATACTGAACGTATAGTATACTTTAAGCATATTTAACACGGTCATAAATTATTATTAAATTTGTTAACAAATTTAGTAATAAATTGTGGGGGGGTCTCGTGCGCATGAACCTGAGTGTCTGGTCGCAAATTTGATGACCCGAGTTCAATCCCAACCGTCATTAAAATTATTTCGGATTTTTAATGCTATTACATGTACTCAAAGGCTTTAGGAAACCTAAAAAAAACCTTTTATTTAATATTATTCTTAATTAGAATAAATAAAGTGGTTTAATTACAACAAATATACTTCAATTATAACAGAGAAAGTTTGATTGCAACAATGAAAATTTAAATTTGATTACAACAATAAATTTTGATTATATTAAAAATAATTGATTGCAACAAAGAAATTAAATACAAAAAGTGTAGTCTCCCCCAACAATATATAAATTTAAAAACAAGTTGAAACTAACAGAAGAATAGTAAGAGAAAATCTATTCGGGGAATAATCAAATAGTTTTTTCTCTAAATTAAATGTAATGGAAATACCTTTGGTAGGAAATAATGTTGGAATTGCTCCCGGTTTTAAATAATTTTTCGAAGAATTGTAATCAATCCATTGCTCCTCAAAATGCCCCATACATATCCTATGATTTTCATATACTTTTTCTGGCATTTCTAAAAGCAATGGATTTTTAATGATAGTAATCCACTTTTTGAACAGATCCATCCTTGTTTCAGGTGGTGGAAATCGTACTTTTAATTTCTCGCTAAACATATAGCAAGACGGGACGCAACACGATCTCGGCATCTATAAATTCGAAAGTTACATACGTCTTTATTGTACATTAATGTATAATAACGAAAGAAGTTCTTACTTACCTTTTCATAAATATACACCACTTTAATTAAAGATAAAAAGAATATTTTTTTCCAATTTATTTTCATGACAAATTTTTCAAGAAAAACTTTCGAAACTTCACGTCACGTCACTGTTATGTTGTCATGACGACAGCAATCATATTTCTCATTAGTTAATCAATACACTTTTACGATAAATATCAATTTATTTCGTAAATGAATAGTTTACATCTTTTTACTAGCTTATACATTAAAAAATAATAAATATATGTTATAGTCAATAACAAATACTAAGAAAATTCAAATTTTGTATTACACCTAGTGACATCTAACAGGTAATAAAGAACTAATTTTAGTTGGGGCCATTGCCGTATGATGGCGCCACAAATGACACAAGCTGCTAATCTAAGTGCTTTCTCCTGTTCCTCCTTGCTTTGTACATTATGACGGAGCGTGTGTTCCCGTTTTTTTTACTTTGTAATAAATTGTATTATTACAAATAATGGGCTTATTATTTTTGTTCTAATATGTCTTATAAAAAAATATATAAATATTAATATAATTTCAATGAAAATTTTGGTAACAGGGCATGGCATAATTTGTTCATCGAGCGCTGGCAACACTGAACTAACCTAAAAATTAGTAGTTAAAAGTTTGACAGCAGAAGGTATTTTTAATTTTTTCCAAAAAATCGCTGATTGTTTTAAAGGAAACACCCTGTATATATGTGTACACAGTTGTCAATTCAACAAATTATGATTGTCGGAAAAGTATCGTGTACAACATGTGCTGAAAAGGTATTTCACACTCGTGTGGCTCCCACTGACATCTCTTCCATAGGCCCACAAACGTCTGCATGAATTAGTTCGCAAGTTCTGGTTGTTTTGTTGTCGCTTGTACTGAAAGGTAACCGGTGCATTTTACCCTCCAAACAGCCTTTACACTCTTCAACATACTCATTATATACTGCAATGTTGTTATTTTTAAGATATTTTTTACGAACTGCATATTTTGATGAGCCAATTTTTCGTGCCATTCACTTAGTCCAGATTTTAATTTAACAACATTTGCTGAGCTGCATTTATATCGCACATCCATGCAATACATATCACCAAAACGATTTGCAAACAAACATATTTTCTTCTCTTTGCAAAATTTACAAGACTTGTCATCCGTCACCATGACATAACCTTTTCCTGTTGCACATTTGACAGAGAACAGATTTGTTTTTAAATCCGGAACGTATAATACATTGTTGATGGTTGTATCAACCCAGTTTTGCCCATTATATACTTGCACCGCCACCGGGCCTTGTCCTTTTGCGATAATAGCATTTCCGTCTCCAACAATTACTGACTTTTTAGATATTGGTGAATATGTGCCAAACAATGTTCGATCGTTGCACATATGCTCACTCGCTCCTGTGTATACTAGCCACTGCGATTGTTGCAAGTGTTCATCGAACTCATTCATAGTTACAAATGCGATAACTGTCGTTATTCTTGTTGAACCTGCACTCATTTTTGAAATGTCCCAGCTTATTGCATAATAACATTTTTTTGTCTGACTTATTTGAGTTGTTAGGATTCATATTACTGCTGCACTCATTTTGATAGTGTCCCATCTTATTGCACTTGAAACACCTTACGTTTTTCTTATCTTTTCTTGCAACAAAAGCTGTTGTTTGTTTGTGTACTTCGCCAGCTTTCTCCTATAACCTCTCTTCTTCTACTAAATCTCGCCACTAGGTTATCATAAGTTTGTTTATTGTCTAGCGCCGATTCCTAAGCTGATACAATTTTTTTTCTAAATTTCTGACAACGACATTAATACCTTGGTGATAACAAATTTATCTGATATTTCTTCACTCATTTGTTTGAGTTGATTATGCATTTCTTGTATTTTGGACAAAAATACAGCCATTTCTACACCTTCATATTTATACTGGAAGAAACATTGTTGTAAAATGTGTATACTAGGATCATATTTTTGTTCATAAACACCACGGATCACCCCTCTCCAGACGGGACAGTATGGGTTATTTCCGGCAACCCTAGGGTACCTATATACTCAGGGTATGGCCATGACGTGGCTCGCGTTTCGTCCGCCATTAGGCCCTCTAACTGTCATATTCGTTGTTGCGCAAATTATTAAGTATTTTTGCTTACCGTTTGTATAATGTTTAAATGAAATATATATTCACTTAACGACGAAAATAAGAGTTTGTCTTTGGAAAAGACAAGATGATGATTATTCTCGCAGATTATAATTCTTTACTCCAGCCAAGGAGGAACAGGAGAAAGCACTTAGATTAGCAGCTTGTGTAATTTGTGGCGCCATCATACGGCAATGGCCCCAACTAAAATTAGTTCTTTATTACCTGTTAGATGTCACTAGGTGTAATATAAAATTTGAATTTTCTTAGTATTTGTTATTGACTATAACATATATTTATTATTTTTTAATGTATAAGCTAGTAAAAAGATGTAAACTATTCATTTACGAAATGAATTGATATTTATCGTAAAAGTGTTTGTATTGATTAACTAATGAGAAATATGAATGCTGTCGTCATGACAACATAACAGTGACATGAAAGTTTCGAAAGTTTTTCTTGAAAAATTTGTCGTGAAAGTAAATTGGAAAAAAATATTCTTTTTATCTTTAATTAAAGTGGTGTATATTTATGAAAAGGTAAGTAAGAACTTCTTTCGTTATTATACATTAATGTACAATAAAGATGTATGTAACTTTCGAATTTATAGATGCCGAGATCGTGCTGCGTCCCTTCTTGCTATATGTTTAGCGAGAAATTAAAAGTACGATTTCCGCCACCTGAAACAAGGATGGATCTGTTCAAAAAGTAGATCACTATCATTAAAAATCCATTGCTTTTAGAAATGCCACCAGAAAAAGTATATGAAAATTATAGGATATGTATGGGGCATTTTGAGGAGCAATGGATTGATTACAATTCTTCGAAAAAATATTTAAAACCGGGAGCAATTCCAACATTATTTCCTACCAAAGGTATTTCCATTACATTTAATTTAGAGAAAAAACTATTTGATTATTCCCCGAATAGATTTTCTCTTACTATTCTTCTGTTAGTTTCAACTTGTTTTTAAATTTATATATTGTTGGGGGAGACTACACTTTTTGTATTTAATTTCTTTGTTGCAATCAATTATCTTTAATATAATCAAAATTTATTGTTGTAATCAAATTTAAATTTTCATTGTTGCAATCAAACTTTCTCTGTTATAATTAAAGTATATTTGTTGTAATTAAACCACTTTATTTATTCTAATTAAGAATAATATTAAATAAAAGGATTTTTTAGGTTTCCTAAAGCCTTTGAGTACATGTAATATTTTAACTTTAACTTAGAATTTAAGACTACAAATTAATTTTGTGAATGCAGCATTAATTATTTTTCATTATAAATGTTAGATTTAAGAAATTTGATACTAAATATTTTTTTAAATTAAAATTCAAATGTATAAATTTCCTTCATTTGAAAATTGTGTAGATAATTTTTTGTGTATAATATTTTTTTTGTTAAAATGATGTATTGTACGCTTTAGGTTAAAATAAAATTTATGTAAAATAATAATATTTTGTGTATATTTAATTTTTAATTGTAAAAAAATAAAATTTAATAAAAAAAATATAGAAAACTGCCATGAGAGGCATCTTGCGGCAATGGCCCCAACTAAGCAACATGCCGCCTTGACGGTTCTATTGTTTTAACATTGAGTGCGCACTCCTGATCCTCCTTGACTCCAGCTCCAAATAAAATAGATGACAAATAACAACGCAAAATAAACACAAATTCAAAGCCCACTTTGCTCCCAAAATGAAAAAAATGTCGTTACGCAACGCCTCTAACAGCGCTTGGACGTACTAATATTGAGGAAACCACGCGCTGATTGGACTGTCAGGGCCCTGATAAACACTAGCCAATTTTTCCACATTTCCGCTGAACTGTTGCATGGTATGATATGTAACATCACATCCTCATTCATTCTAGTGACTAGAAGACTTTGAGCCTTAGCATCTTTTGTCATCCAAGCCATTAGTATATCTGCTTTGTCTGCCTCTGGTTTTACATTGATTCCCTCCACCACCTCCAGTAGGTTTTGTCCTAGCAGCAGGACTTTGGTTTGAAACTTCCATACATTCCAGTTCCTGGAACCTTCTAATTTAATAACTGATTGATTATCTTCCATTCTGGTTTATCTTTCCTGCTCGTTTTCCTTCCTTGTTCCAATTTTAAACAAGTATTTTTGATACTTTCGGTAACCTAACCTCAACCTTGTGGCTCACAGCGCGTACCACTAATTATTCTTCTCGATGCAGTTACTTCCCTTATTTGGATAGTGGTTATGTGTCTGGGCCCATAACTTGTTCAATTATAAGGGAAAAAACCAGGTTTTAAATTATAAAATAGTTTAATAGGGGATATTTTGATACATTCCGTTTTCGTAACACATTTTACACAATAAAAAAGTTCCTTACAATTTTATCGCTGTCCTTTTTCATTAACAGTGTTACCAAAATTACAATCTTGAATACATTTTACAATAATTATTACAATAATATATTACAATGATACTTTAGCATATTTTTTGATTGATTGTAAACTGCTATTATATGTGTGTTGTCTAATAATCGGATGCAAAGTGTTTCAAGTGAAGTGTCTGCGTCTATGCATTGATGTGGATGGAATGTTTGTCTTGATGATGGCTGCTATACCGCCAGCGGCATAATGAACTATTGGTCTATCTTTCCTGTAAATTTGGTAACCTTTGATTCGGAGTTTAATTTCCAGTTTTAATTTTGTTTCGTTTAGAAATATTGTCTGTATTACTAGAATTTAGAAAGTTTATTAGTTCCTCTTGTCTACTTTGAAGAGTAGAACAGTTCCATGTTACAATTTTAAGAGACCTAAAAGTCATAACTGTCTAGATTTTGAGTGAATTGAAGTAGGATTAAGCCTTTTTCATTTTTAGTTATTGCTTTTGATAATTGTAAATTTAAGTTTTTGAGTATTCCTAAAAATTTGTTAATATTAACGTACTGTTTAATTGTTTCAGTTCATTACATAGTTTATTAAAATTGTTTGTAGTTAGTGTATTGGGAAGTGTGGGTGAAGGGAGGGGTGATGAATGGCGGTTTCTTACTTTGGGAAGGACGGGAAAGTCATCAATACGGGCGACGTGTGGAGCAGGCTGCGATGTGCTGATGTTGCTGGGATGCCAGGCGTTGCTTGGAGGAGTTGGAGCTGGGACACAGAATAGAGACTTTATAAAGTCTCTATTCTGTGGCTGGGATGTAGCTTGTGGGCTGTTGCGCTGGTTGTTGGTGCTGTGTTTCACGTTGCAGTTCTCTCAGCTTTTGTAGGTAGGTAGAACATTCAATGAAGTTCGCTGGATGATCTCCCTTGCAGCTTGCAGTTAATGCATTTTGCCGGCTCTTCCGGCGACTTGTCACAGAGGTGAGTCAACTGGTCTTTGCTACATTTTAGGCAACGCGCGCTCGCGTAGCAATTTGCTGTTGCGTGCCCCCAGGCTTGACATTTATGGCACTGAATTATTTGTCGTTTCTTGTTGTGTCTTTCCCATTGGATTTTTGTATAACATAATTAACATAAATGTTTAATATTTTTGTCCAAGTGATTTTATTGTTTGTAATTAATAGGTACATTGGTCTTCTTATATTTTTCATTGTTTTCTAAATCAAATTTTATGTCTTCTATTACTGGTTCACTATCTAAACCTTCTATTACGAAGGCGTGTTTTTTTTCATTTTTTTCTGTGTACGTATAAAACTCTATTTTATCATTAATCAATTGATTTTTTATTTTATTCTTATCGTCTATGCTGTTAAAAAATAGATTTGTTGTGTTTGAAAATTTTAGATGAAAGCCCCCGTTGCATTTTTCTTCAAATTATTAATTAATTTATTATGGTCGCCAAACGTTTTTTTAATTATTAGTGGAGTTGGTTTAATTTTTTCTTGTATATTTTCCGTAATTTCTTCTAATTCTAAGTTTTCATACCTGTTTTTAACCTCTATTGGGTTGTTATGTTGATACTTCTTCGTATGGTTTAATTTTACCGCTTTCTAGTCATTTATTGTTTTAAATGAATTTTCTTCATTAACGTTGGCCATGGAATCCGCGGTAGAATTCATATGAGCATCATCTGTCAGTTGAGATGACCGACGTTTTTTCGCTGCTACAATCACTTCTTCTTCTGCTATTTTTGTTGTTAGTTAGTTCAGGGAACACTTTATTGAAGCACTAGTACTATTTCATTTATTTATTTTAGCTGTTTTACTTGACAAAAACGTATTTTTTTGGGAGCGCAAGCAGAGGTAATAGTTTATTTATCACCGTTGCTAGGAAACTAAGACGAGATCGCGTACTTTCAACATGGTATGGCCGTTGACATAAATATTATATTTATGTTTGAATTTCAATCGGTCCCTTTTTAGGATCAACAAATGTTAATTATTTTTTTTATTTTAAATATACTACATTATAAACAAAATACCTTATTTCATCATACTTGTGTATATGCGATATGATATGAGTAACAGTAAATATACTCTTTTTTTTTAATTTGTAGTATTATATCTACCTACTTATTTCAAAATAACATTGGCAATGATGACAATTTTTATTTATTAAATATAATACAACCCAGACACGTTTTTCTAACATTGTAAATTATATTCCTATCCTACCTATATATTCGTGTTTTGTTTTATATAAACATTTTCCACTGATTTTTATAAGATCACTTTCAATAGTAATTTGGAACACTGTACTCTGTACTAAAAAATATAGCTAACAAAGAAGATTATTTTATTTGACAACTTAATTTTTAATTTTATTTTTGTAACATACAAGTATATATTCAGGGTGGTGACTTGGACGACGCAGCATAGGGGTTTCAATGGTACAGGGGCGTGCGGTGAAATTTTGAGGAAGGGAAGCAATTTTTATAAACTTATCTATTTATAGTGCAATTCAATTCTTCTATCTTTCTTCGAAACTTCTGTTATTATGTCTTCATAAAAAAAGGGGAATTCTGACATCTCCTTGATCAGGTTATTTTCAATTGATAATATTGACACTTGAGAAAGTCTTGTTTGTCCAGTTGAATTCCTCACAAAATTCTTTATACGTTTAAGGTAGTTGTCACTCGAGTGTACCTATCAAAAACCTGTTCTATGTTCAAAATAAAAATTAAGCTAATGCAGTTTATATTTGCAATAATCAATATTTTTTAACATTATATTATATACATAGATTGTGTAAAAATTGTTAAAAGCTTATATCAAAGACTGTAACAGACGAATTTACTTTATTTTTCCGTAGAAAAGTTTTTTTTTTGAACTGTACCACTCGCACTAACACATACAAAAGTGTCGTATTCCAATTTACTCACACAACAGCACGAGTGTTGAAAAATAACTGTGGCAACGTCGCACTGTCGCACTTAGACAAGGACAGAAATATTTGGTTTGTTTTCAGTCAGAGCTTGAATTTTAATTTTGACATATGTGAAAATGTCGAACCGTGTACGGTTTTCAGAGGTATAATATCAAAAAACATGATTAAAAAAATTGCAAATAGTGGAATTAATTTTGAAACACTAAGTAGAATATATACAGAAAATGGAAGAAAAGGTGTAATTCAATTTTTATCAGAAATTGTAACCGGCAACACGAAACCACGTATAACCAAAAACAAAAGAATTTTAGACAAAATTGTTGATATTTTAAGTAAAAATCAATAATTTTGTCTGAAATTCAATTTAATATAAACTCAAACTAAATAAATATATATTTTTTAATGTTATATTTGTTTTATATTTTATCTTTGTGCTAAAAAAATACATTAAATAAATATTTAAATAGGTATATATCTTTATTATTTCCATTCATGATTTTTACTTAAAAAATCAACAATTTTGTCTGAAATTCAATTTAATATAAACTCAAAGTTGAAGTTTTCCCACATTTATTGGTACATTCAGGTATAAAAGTAATCAGATGTTTTGAGATATAATACTAGTTCTAAACTACAAATCGGAACTGCAAAATAAATTAATATATTTCTTTCTTAAAATTACGAAAGTAGTATTATACTGTTTGAACTTTTTCATGCTTTTCACGTAAAATACCCAAATTAAAAATATTTCCTTCGAATGTACGGTTGAAATTCCTTTAACCACAGAACACCTCTTATTCGCTAATACCACAGTGGGCGTTGTTAACTGACACTCCATCTGGAGACTTGTTCATGGTTGTCAGGTATAATTCTACCTATTTATCGTATCTTCAGATTATAATTTTCTAGAGGCAATAAAATTAAATCTGTGTGGTAAATAATTTTCAAATTTTTACATAAAATCCGTTAATTGGTTATCTATAACATACTAGTTTTTCGATTCAATGTCATAATTTATATAAAAGTTATAATTTAAAATGTTGTGTTTATTTTGCCATTTCCTATTCTTCACGTGTTAAAAAGGCCAAATTGAATTGCAAATATCTCAGGTACCGCTTGGTCAATTGTTTTAAAACTTGGAGAGCAGGTAGATTATACTTCAGTTGAGATGTACTTAAAATTTCAATTAATTCTGTTGAAAATGATTTCACGATATAACTACCTTAACTCGCACAGTTTTATCACTTCTAAATAAGCTTTTTCCAATTCTGCGTTTTTTAAAAAGTTCAGTAGTTCATTAGCATTTTTTTTTTTCGTATTAATATCTTCGGTTTCATATATTAGGCTAATTATATTCCAAAATTTATTGAATATATTTCTCCCTTGGCTTATGGTTTTTTTAAATTCATCAATTGTTTTGATTCAGAATCCAATATAATTTGTTTTACTTTACAATATATTAAAAACATTATTTGAAAATGGGGATATCTCAATAATATTCGCCCCAGACGCCCCATCAGCCGATATTGTTCGCATGCGCAGAGCTCGCCTACGACATGAAAACCTATCTCTTTTAATATGTGGTGCAAACTAATGCGTACGTATTTACGTATAGCGTATACACAGATCTACATATAAATTGATCAATTTATATGTAGATCTGTGAGTGTATAGTATAAGCAACGCGGCCAGTGTAGGCAGACTGGCGGCGTATGCGCGGAAGGGGTGGCTTACGTGCAACTGAGACAGCCTTTAGAATTATTAAATGAGATGAATAAAGAGAGCATTATTTATTTATCTAATATTTAACTGCACAATTCATGCATTAGGTATTTGCGGCGTTTAATACTTAATATTTTATAATGTGCAGTTACATATTTGCTCCCCTAATTTTAAAGCAAAATTGTATTTAGGTTTTTGCTACAGAAAAAATACTGTATCCGTATATGCTATTGTTTACAATTTTTCAATTTCCGGAACCGCAAAAATAGTCGAAAACAATAATAACAATTTTGCAATCATTTATGCTATGGACAAAAATTTAAACAAAAGCACAAACATCTGTAATAGATTCTTGATGTTTAAACTTATTTTCAAAACGAGGAAAATGAAAACACCTTTATTGTAGTTCATGACAACAATCTAATAGTTGATTACAACAATGTATTTTGACGAGAACGAAATTTAAAATTTCATTAAGTGCCTATGAATCCGACTCTTAATTTATTTAAAGTAAAAGGCATAAAATCAGAAACACATGAAATTACAATAAAAAAAAACATATCACAGCAAATGTTCAAACAAACAACCATTTATAGTTTATATGATATTTGTATACATTTTAACAATAACAAATTTTAAATATTTTTTTAAGTTTACACGTCAAGAATCTAGGATAGATGTTTGCGCTTTTTAAAATTTTTGTTCCATGGCACCAATGATTTTTTTGCAAAAATATTATTATTATTTTCAACTATTTTTACGGTTCCGGAAATTGAAAAATTATAAACAATAGAATATTTGGATGCAGTATTTTTTTCTGTAGCAAAAACCTAAATACAATTTAGCTCTAATATAATTAGGGGAGCAAATAACTGAACATTAAGATTTTACCATTGAAACCCTATTCGCGAGTATAAAGATACCGTATCCATCTGGTGGCAATTTTATAAAGCTTACTATAAAGTACAGATACGGTGTTGTCATTTAAATCGTGTTCTCTTGTGTTGAATTTTTGTATAAAAGCTTGTCTAATCGCAATGGCAAACAAGAAAATTTGTAATACAAATTGCTGCGTATATGGCTGTCATTCAAAGGCTTTTAGAGAAACTAATTTTTCCTACTATCGATTTCCAAAACCTGGCATACGAAAAGTATTTATAACAATTAAGTTTGGTGTCCAAGAATCAATAGATCGTAGATTGGCATGGATCAGAGCAATTAAAACAGGGAAAAAGGTTTCCAATACGATTGTTATTTGTTCCAAACATTTTAAAAAAGAAGATTTCATATTACCAGGTACATTTGTGAATATTTGAAATAGGGTTATATTTTAATTGTTAAAGTAAAATAACACTTTAATGACCAGTACTATTAAACGAAAGTTAAATATCAAATATCGTTTAAATAAATTAAAGCAAAGCGAATTAATGTTTTTATTGCTGTTATATACCCATTTGACTAGTTTTTGTCAGATTAAAAAAAATTGTACTTTTTTATACTATCGGGCCTGAATATTACATATATTTGTTATATAGTTAATATAATTAACTATAATATTTTTAGACATTCAAAAAGAAGAAAATTAAAATGTACTGCTGTTCCGTCTCAACATTTACCAAAAGCAACTATTCCATCGAAGGCAACTCTTCCAAGAAGTAGTCGAATAAATGATATTGAGAAGCACATTGAAATTGAAAATACGCTAGATGCAATTCCAAATGATTCAGGTCCAACAAAATATTTCTCCTGCAAAATACCTATATTCGGAAATGGAATACGAGGCAGCTGCAGGGCTTTTGAAATTAATAGGATTTAAAAATAAAAAGGATGCTTTCGTGCAGGTTAAGAGCGGAGACTTAGCACAATCTGTTGTCAGTTTAATAGATACAGATCAAAAACTATGTTCGTTGACCGGTATTCAAAATTTCGATATACTAAATTCAATAGAAATAATTTATAATAGAACTTTTGAGCAAAAAGTTCATAAATTAACAATAAGAGAAGAAATTATTTAAACTTTTATAAAATTAAAGCTAAATCTTTCGTACAGAGTTTTAGCAATCTTATTTAAAAATGTATCATATTTTACGTGCAAAAATGTTTTTACTAAAGTAACGGAAAGATTAGCAATATTATTGAAAATTTGTATTGTTTGGCCTGAAAAAGAAGAAATTTTGAGGAATATTCCGGTACATTTTAAAGAGTTCAAGAATGTGAGAATTATTCTCGACTGTACAGAAGTACAAATTCAAAAGCCAAAATGTCTTTGCTGCAGACTGAAATCTTACTCGCATTACAAAGGACACAATACAATTAAAATATTACTTGGAGTAAGCCCTGCGGGATTAATAACAGATTTAAGTAAAGCATACGGTGGCAGAACTTCTGATAATGAAATTTTCCGTCAAAGTGAACTGATTGAGAAATTGGAACCTGGCGATGCCATTATGGTGGACAAAGGATTTCGTATTGATGATATTGCGTATTCACATGGAATAAAATTGATTCGGCCACCCTTTTTAAAAAATAAATCGCAACTTTCAAAAGAAGAAGCAGTATTAAATGCGAAAATAGCAAGTCCTAGAGTACACGTAGAAAGAGCTATACGAAGAATAAAAGTTTTTAATATTTTATCGCAGCCACTTTGTTGGCATTTATATTCATTAATAGACTATATAATTACTGTAACATGTGGAGTGACTAATTTGAGTTCACCGATTTTGTATGATGATAAATTTAATTAGTTTTAAAAAGGGTGGATATAAGAGGTCAGGTGATTTGTAAATCTCAAGTTATAAAAAATAATTGTATTTGTCAATAATAATCATATAAAATGAATGATTTTTACTAATATATTTATTTATACATAATTACAAATGTAAATTATATGATTAAATTAACGTATGAGCATACTAAATAATTATTACATTTATTTACGTTTTTAACGAAAAGATTAAACAACTTTGAACTAAGTTTACGATGTTGGTACTTTACTGATTAAATTTTGCTAAACAAATACTTATAATAAAACATGCAAATTAGATATTTAAATACTAATGATTATGATTTTCACATATAACATGAATCATATTATTAAAATATTTTTTTTTTAAAACCATTATCATATTACGTGTGAATTCATAATCAAAGTCAACTATTATGTTTAAAAATGTTTTTGAAAATGAAGAGTACACTATAAAATCACAGGTGGTTACATTAATCATCAACATGCCTAATTGCACCTGACCGTAATACTTATGTTTGGGATTTAAAGACAACCGATTGTTAATAATTTTTAAATACGGCAAATCAGGAAAACATTGTAAGGCACCGCATGTCTTTACTAAAATGAATTATACGTATCAGTAAAAAATATAAAGTTCATTTAACAATGTACCTTTGATTGGACATTTAATTTCTAGCAATTTATACGGCTTATTATTACGTAATATTATGCCATCAGGTGAGTAGCCCAACCATGGATTTTTTTTATTTGTTATTAAGCCACTTTTAATAACAGTACGCTTTAAATGACTGCTATAAATATCTCGTGCTTCATATTCTGTTATAATACCATATTCCATATTTTTGTTGCAAAAACTTTTAGGCCAAAAATATTTTTCCGTTTTCATTGCCCAATCTCCCTTGGAATATGTAAATATTTCATAACACCGGGAACCAGTAATGCGAAATTGTCTCTGTTTTACCCAATTTTTTTTCTCAAGAGTCTCATTTAAAATTTGAAGAGGGTCTGTGTCTGCAAATAATCTATTAAAGGGAAAAGATAATTTGCTGACCAAAAAAAAAGTGTTGTTACATGGTGTGCTACCATCTTTATATTGAATATATAGCCTACATAAATACGTTAGTTTATGCTACCACCCATAAACTATCCCTACAACCCCTAGCAGATAGACTTTACTTGTGTGACTATTACAAATTAGCTTAAATTCAGTGTTTTAATTAATGCTACCAAGTTCATATTGCACACGCTTACTTTAGTAATTGATGCGATTATGCTACCACCCATAAACCATCCCTACAACCCCTAGCAGATAGACTTTACTTGTGTGACTATTACAATTTTGCTTAAATTCAGTATTTTAATTAATGCTACCAAGTTCATATTGCACACGCTTACTTTAGTAATTGATGTGATTATGCTACCACCCATAAACCATCCCTACAACCCCTAGCAGATAGACTTTACTTGTGTGACTATTACAATTTTGCTTAAATTCAGTATTTTAATTAATGCTACCAAGTTCATATTGCACACGCTTACTTTAGTAATTGATGTGATTATGCTACCACCCATAAACCATCCCTACAACCCCTAGCAGATAGACTTTACTTGTGTGACTATTACAATTTTACTTTAAATTCAGTATTTTAATTAATACTACCACGTTCATATTGCACACGCTTAGTTCAGTAATTCATGTGATTATGCTACCACCCATAAACCATCCCTACAACCCCTAGCAGATAGACTTTACTTGTGTGACTATTACAATTTTGCTGAAATTCAGTGTTTTAATTAATGCTACCAAGTTCATATTGCACACGCTTACTTCAGTAATTGATATGATTATGCTACCACCCATAAACCATCCCTACAACCCCTAGCAGATAGACTTTACTTGTGTGACTATTACAATTTAGCTTAAATTCAGTGTTTTATTTAATGCTACCAAGTTCATATTGCACACGCTTACTTTAGTAATTGATGTGATTATGCTACCACCCATAAACCATCCCTACAACCCCTAGCAAATAGACTTTACTTGTGTGACTATTACAATTTTGCTGAAATTCAGTGTTTTAATTAATGCTACCAAGTTTATATTGCACACGCTTACTTCAGTAATTGATATGATTATGCTACCACCCATAAACCATCCCTACAACCCCTAGCAAATAGAATTTACTTGTGTGACTATTACAATTTTGTTGAAATTCAGTGTTTTAATTAATGCTACCAAGTTCATATTGCACACGCTTACTTTAGTAATTGATGTGATTATGCTACCACCCATAAACCATCCCTACAACCCCTAGCAAATAGACTTTACTTGTGTGACTATTACAATTTTGCTGAAATTCAGTGTTTTAATTAATGCTACCAAGTTCATATTGCACACGCTTACTTTAGTAATTGATGTGATTATGCTACCACCCATAAACTATCTCTACAACCTTTGATAGATAGACTTCACGTATGGTTGTTTCTGAAGAAGTACATGAATTTCTAATAACATTTAATCTGTAGGTATTTTTAAAATTTATTTTTAGCATTGTTTATATTTATAGTATTTCAGTAATGTTGTACCAATTTTAATGTTTTCACGATGGTTATGGAACCAGTGATCGCAAGTTGTGCAATGAATTCTCTGTATGATTGAAGATCATTAGTTGTATGGAAATTTAATGTATTATCTGATATGAACTTGGTAGCATTAATTAAAACACTGAATTTAAGCTAAATTGTAATAGTCACACAAGTAAAGTCTATTTGCTAGGGGTTGTAGAGATGGTTTATGGGTGGTAGCATAATCATATCAATTACTGACGTAAGCGTGTGCAATATGAACTTGGTAGTATTAATTAAAATACTGAATTTAAGGTAAAATTGTAATAGTCACACAAGTAAAGTCTATCTGCTAGGGGTTGTAGGGATGGTTTGTGGGTGGTAGCATAATCACATCAATTACTGAAGAAAGCGTGTGCAAAATGAACGTGGTAGCATTAATTAAAACACTGAATTTAAGCTAAATTGTAATAGTCACACAAGTAAAGTCTATCTGCTAGGGGTTGTAGGGATGGTTTATGGGTGGTAGTATAATCACATCAATTACTGAAGTAAGCGTGTGCAATATGAACTTGGTAGTATTAATTAAAATACTGAATTTAAGGTAAAATTGTAATAGTCACACAAGTAAAGTCTATCTGCTAGGGGTTGTAGGGATGGTTTATGGGTGGTAGCATAATCACATCAATTACTAATGTAAGCGTGTGCAATATGAACTTGGTAGCATTAATTAAAATACTGAATTTAAGCAAAATTGTAATAGACACACAAGTAAAGTCTATCTGCTAGGGGTTGTAGGGATGGTTTATGTGTGGTAGCATAATCACATCAATTACTGAAGTAAGCGTGTGCAATATGAACTTGGTAGCATTAATTAAAACACTGAATTTAAGCTAAATTGTAATAGTCACACAAGTAAAGTCTATCTGCTAGGGGTTGTAGGGATGGTTTATGGGTGGTAGTATAATCACATCAATTACTGAAGTAAGCGTGTGCAATATGAACTTGGTAGTATTAATTAAAATACTGAATTTAAGGTAAAATTGTAATAGTCACACAAGTAAAGTCTATCTGCTAGGGGTTGTAGGGATGGTTTATGGATGTTAGCATAATCACATCAATTACTGAAGTAAGCGTGTGCAATATGAACGTGGTAGCATTAATTTAAACACTGAATTTAAGCTAAATTGTAATAGTCACACAAGTAAAGTCTATCTGCTAGGGGTTGTAGGGATGGTTTATGGGTGGTAGCATAATAACATCAATTACTGAAGAAAGCGTGTGCAATATGAACGTGGTAGCATTAATTAAAACACTGAATTTAAGCTAAATTGTAATAGTCACACAAGTAAAGTCTATCTGCTAGGGGTTGTAGGGATGGTTTATGGGTGGTAGCATAATAACATCAATTACTGAAGTAAGCGTGTGCAATATGAACGTGGTAGCATTAATTAAAACACTGAATTTCAGCAAAATTGTAATAGTCACACAAGTAAAGTCTATTTGCTAGGGGTTGTAGGGATGGTTTATGGGTGGTAGCATAATCACATCAATTACTAAAGTAAGCGTGTGCAATATGAACTTGGTAGCATTAATTAAAACACTGAATTTCAACAAAATTGTAATAGTCACACAAGTAAAGTCTATCTGCTAGGGGTTGTAGGGATGGTTTATGGGTGGTAGCATAATAACATCAATTACTGAAGTAAGCGTGTACAATATGAACGTGGTAGCATTAATTAAAACACTGAATTTAAGCTAAATTGTAATAGTCACAAAAGTAAAGTCTATCTGCTAGGGGTTGTAGGGATGGTTTATGGGTGGTAGTATAATCACATCTATTACTGAAGTAAGCGTGTACAATATGAACTTGGTAGCATTAATTAAAACACTGATTTTAAGCTAAATTGTAATAGTCACACAAGTAAAGTCTATCTGCTAGGGGTTGTAGGGATGGTTTATGGGTGGTAGCATAATCACATCAATTACTCAATTAAGCGTGTGCAATAAGAACGTGGTAGCATTAATTAAAACACTGAATTTAATCTAAATTGTAATAGTCACACAAGTAAAGTCTATCTGCTAGGGGTTGTAGGGATGGTTTATGGGTGGTAGCATAATCACATCAATTACTGAAGTAAGCGTGTACAATATGAACTTGGTAGCATTAATTTAAACACTGAATTTAAGCTAAATTGTAATAGTCACACAAGTAAAGTCTATCTGCTAGGGGTTGTAGGGATGGATTATGGGTGGTAGCATAAACTAACGTATTTATGTAGGCTATATATTCATTAAAAAGATGGTAGCACACCATTTAACAGTACTACATTTTTTTTTTTGGTCAGCAAATTATGCAGACCCTCTATTAAACGAGCTTTGACAACATTCTGGTATAACTATTTCATTGTTGGCAAGTTCTGTTAGCAGCTCATGTTCTTTATTAAAATCAAAGGCGAGAGTTATCCTTTTTTCTTCTTCATCTACATGACTATTTTTTCTAAATCTGTAAGCAAAATAAATAAGATATTAAATACACAACTTCTATGTATATTTATACTTATGCTTTGCTAAAGCGGAGTTTGGGTTGTATTCCCGAAACATATTTAAAATATCTTCTGCATTCTGTAATGCTATATCTATTTTACTACTTTGGCGTTTTACGCATTCTGTTTCAACCACGAAGCACAATACAGAAGGAGAGGGCGGTTGAACCTCAAACGTGGCCAGTGTTGCCAACTATAAATGCCCGAATGTCGCTATGTTCTCCAAAAAATTCCGCTACAAGCCGTTACGCCATTATATATAATATTTAATATTAACTTATGCTGTTCATTTAACGCATTCAGTAGATGGCTTTTGCATCAGCGCCAGTTTTAAGTAGCCGAAATTACATTGAGTAAACTTGTCTCTTGGCCAAATTTCAGCTAATCACAGAAGTCAAAACTATGCCCCATTCTCTGCATGCGTAAAAGTGTCGAAACCGTTTTGACACTGTATACATGACGGTTTCAAAACTAAAATCAAACAAAATTATCATGTGTTTTCACAATGCAATGACACCAGTAAGACAAATAAAAGAAATAATTTGCAAAATAAATATACATTCAAAAGTCGCTATTTTCTGTATTTTTTCAATTATCGCCGCTACGTCGTACATCATATTAAAATTCCGCTATTATAGCGGAATTCCGCTACGGTTGGCAACACTGAACGTGGCTACGAAAGTATGCCGAGACAGAGACAAGCGATGCTAAAGAGAGACAACATATAGAGTCTATCTACATCACTGATATGTTATGAGTATTATGGAATAAAAATAAAATATATACATAAATAATCTATTTATTTAAAATAAAAACTATATAAACTAAGATATATATATTTACATTTTAATAATTATTGATAAAGATTTAAAAAAAAAAACTAACTACATACATAGTAATTTTGAATTTTTTCTAAGATCCTTACATTTAGATTTTATATATTTTTGTTGCATATGATAATATTGTCGTATTCGCATGATAATAAATTCGTGAATAATATACGAGAAGACCAATGTTTTGTGTTCAGTACAAGGAAAATTAAAATTATAATTTTCCATTATGGTCAAGATTGTTTCATGATATACGAGTACTTGATCTGAGTCTATAAATTTTAATAAATTATTTTCTGCAAATACACAAAAATTAAAAATATTTGTATTTGGATGTGTTAAAAAACCCCTATTTTTAAAATTTGTTATTTTAGCTTCAGGAGGATAATTATTTTCATTTTTAAGAGCATCTATGCATAATTTACAATTTGTTCTTTTTAATAATTTGTGGACAAGGAATCCTGTGATATAATATAATACACAATTCGCAGTCTCCGGCTTGTAATAACTGTGATCATTATATTCTAAATAGATTTCTTTATCTTCAGAAGCAAGTTCATCTAGTTTTTGCTTTATCTGATCAATGTAAAATTGTTTATTTTTATTACAAGTCTTGAATATATTCTGAAACTCCTGTAAACTTACAATATTTAAATTATCACTATTATCATTATAGGTGGGTGAACAATTTCCATATTTTGGAGGTTTAATAATTTTATAAATACTCAACATCCTATACAGCTGTAAAAATGTAATAAATGTGGGATGATCATTGGCCCCTCCTGCTTGACGAATGGTCCCAAAAAACCTCTGCCAACTTAACAACAAAATTAGCATATAATAAAATTGATACATTGACATCCAGTGCTTTCCAAAATAATAATAATAAATTATTGCAACTAATTTATTAAATTAAAATTTTATGATCGTATGATATCTTTATCATCGTTCATAAAAATTTTAATTACTTTGGAATGATCTGATGTGTATCTAGCTAACTTTGTCTGTTGCCAAAGGGTTACAATAAATTTAAATAAAGTTTATAATAACAAATTCCTCAACTCATTCTTACCTCTAGCACATTTTGATTAATTTTTGCTGTTAATACGTATCTGAAATTACACGAATTTAACAGATATGAGCATAATTCTATGGTGGAAATTAACGTAACACGAAATCCTTCACTTGTAGATTTTGTTAAAAATTTATTAGCTTCAATAATACCTTGCTGTACCATTTTTTCCCATTCATTTAACCAAGTTAGAAAATCTGTTAATACCTTAAATTATAAAAATAATTTGTCTCCTGTAGTTCAAAGTAACAAATGTGTAATATTACCTGAAAGTCGTTACTGTTTTTTCTAATACCTTCAATGAACGTTTTTCTATTGAGTACATCAAACACATCATTTAATTTCTGAGTTACCGCAATAGTACCCTCAG
This sequence comes from Harpalus rufipes, assembly GCA_951394225.1. NCBI lineage: Eukaryota > Metazoa > Arthropoda > Insecta > Coleoptera > Carabidae > Harpalus > Harpalus rufipes. Next base: position 7,908,559 of record OX596287.1, on the reverse strand, counting down.
AACCTTGGAATAAATTTGAATTCTGTTCATTATAAAATTTTAAAGCGGCCACCATAGAATTACTAAAAATCTAACATTTTGTATTAATAAATTTCGCGTAAAATGTATGATTTTTTCTATATACCTGTGTCGCGTACTTCACTCGCATCTTTTGCATATTTGATGAAGAAATATGGTTTGAAGTTATTTTTGGACACACTTTTAGTGATCCAGGTAAATTCATGTCACATTTATAAACGTTTTCGTAAAATTTCCAAGATATAGTACCAGAAGGGGTCTGCAACATATAAAATTTTAATAAAAACAAGTATGAAATACGTTTTAAACATGATTACCTCTAAATTATGCGTTAACATTTTATTTCTAAAATATTTCATTAAATGTGGTGTACCAGAAAAAAAATATAGATATCTGCCGTCATCTAATGGATGCAAAATTTTATTTACTGTGTTGTTTAAGTCCCCCGACACACCAAACTCATTCCACATTTTCCTATTACTAGAAGCTCCATCACAAATAATGCCAACTATTATAGCCCCTGCATTTTCCAATTTTCTAATAATTTCAATAATTTGTAAAGCCAATATACTGCCTTTAGTAGGACCTTTTGAAGCACATACACAAACGGGTTGTGAATAATTATCAGCAAGAGATGAGAACATAAAGACTAGTGCATGGTCTGCTATGTCAGATACAGCAGATTTTTTATTATTGTTCCCAAAGTCCTGTAATCCTTGTAATTTCATACTTTGAACATTTAAATTTACTTCTGTCCTTACACACATTTCATCAAAAATTAGGAGTCCGTGCCGTTCAAAATGATTTTTTTTTTTTAATTTTAAACTAAAAGCTTTCATAAACTCTTCATCAATACCACACTTTAAATTTACTCTACTTAAATATCTCCTTATCGTTCGTGGGCACGGTAGTGGTAAAATATTATTTTCCCTAAGAAATCTATACATACTGGGATTTTTTATATGTAGAAGCAAACATGTTAATAGCCATTCGTGGTTATACCTTCTACCAGATTTGTTTTTATTTTTACAAAAACGTAAACACTGTATAATGAGAAGCTTTTGTTGTTTTGGTATGTTCAATTTTTTTAATTCGGTTTCCAAATTAGTAGTATCAACAATCTTCATCTTAACTTTAAAGCTGTTGATCACCGATTTCAAATTATTTATACTACTATTTAATCTTTTAATTCTTCTCTTTTGATTATTAATAATTAATTTTGAATATTTTTTACAGCAATTCTTACTTGCTATTTCTTTTGTTTTTCTTAAATCAGCTCTTTTTTTCTGTATCCGTAAATTTCTTGAAATCAACTGACAATATTCGCAACTTTCATTAAAATTTTATACAAATCTGGAGCATTTTATATGTCTCCAAATATTAAAATTTTTATCAACATGTGCCGTTCTACTTTTGAATATTTCTTCTTGTGAATAAAGGTTCGTATTTGGTCCACCTCTACACAAGTACAGACTGTTAAATTCATTTAAAATTTTACTAAAATCATCCAAATTATCAATATTTGATTTGAAATCGTTATTTGGAGGTTCTATTATGTTGTCCAAAACGATATATTTTAAATTACAATCTTCATTTAGAACAATTTGTTTCTCAGGAATTGGACGTCCAACTTGCAGCATTACATATTTAGTAAAAAATAAAAACTTCTCAGTTCCATTTGTTATTTTGTTTTGCGCCCATAAATCTGGTACGTGTATTTGTGATTTCCAAATTAAACGAATAATGAATCTTGCTCTCCAGAATTATTATTTTCAATAATACTTTGTTCCTCGTGTTCAGGTGTAATCATATCACACTGATTCGAAATTTCTAAAATAATAATAACTTGTTTGAATTGATAATTTTAATTGTAAGAAATACATACCTGTTACAACTTTCGGCTTTTCTGCAATAGATTCGGGAGAATTTGAGGGCAAATATTTATTAATAATTCTCCTCTTTTTTGTAATTTTTGTCATATATTTTGGACACTTCGGAAAAATACATGGGATGGCATTCGATTTCAGTCTACAACGACCCAAAGGAATCTAAAATTATTTATAAAAATATAATCATTTAATTAAACTATAAAACAGAATTTATCACTCACCGTGTTTATTCCATCACTCCATGTTCTTATAATATCTTCTTCACAAAAATGTTTTTCACAAACAAAGTCTTTCACAGATAAAATTCTGTCCTTTCTGGGAATTTGTCTCTTCCATTTTTCTAACAAATCTAAGTCTTTAGGTACGGAAAACACGCTTATTTTATTTTTATTATTATCATACCCACTGGTGCACATAGGAACAAAACATTTTTTACCCATTTTAATAATTAAATGATTTAAAACTTATTCATATATCCCATCAACACAATATTTAAGCCGGCAAGAAATGAGTCAAACCACAGACAAACAGCAAGCAACAGAACGGGCGCCTAATGGTAATAATTGAACTTCGCTTTCTAATTCGCCCATTTACCAAGAGATGGTACAAAGCGCATCGATATGCATAAGAAAATAGTTTTGATAATTTTTCTTTGGGGGCAAAGAGAAAGCAGTGCACAAAACTATTTTCCGTTACTAAGGGTAGCGAGGACTAACGGAAACTATCGAAAATTAACGAATTCTAATATTACTAAGGGGCGATGAAATAAGACAATAAGAGCAATGAGTAAGTTGTTGATCCTAATAATTTTTGTAGCACGCACAACAATTATATCAATTACACAAATTTTATTTATAAGAAAATAGTTTACGTGTGTTACTCCCTAAATTATTTTAGAAAAAAAAATCATTAAATAAAATTTGAAGAAATCATAAAAGTCTGCACATAAATTAGAAAGCAAAATTTAGTTCTTTTGCTTTGTAACTGCAAAAATTAGATATGGAATTTGAAACCGAAACAGATAGATATGTGTTTTTTTGTAAATGTTTGAAAAATGTTTAATCGAATGTATTTATGTGTACATGATTGTGTGTAAAAATCTGTAATCTTACCCTGAAAAAGAAAAACGTACACGTGTGTACCGAAACGTCGGTTTTGAATATATGCTGTATGACAGATTTCGAGTATTTCTTAGCACTTAATATTAATAAATATATAAATTCTAATACTTGCAATAATTTTAATTAATTTATGAATTCAACATAAAGTATTAATCCTTTGGGTATATGTATAATGAAAAGGATACATTAAAATATGTTAACATATACTTTTGGGGATAAAAAAAATTGCAATTTGAGATTTTCTTATGCAATTTAGGCAGATAATAAAGAGGTATATGTATACACATTGGTTAATATTAAAAATTAATACATATAGATATTAGTCCGCGAGCCAGGGTACAAATTTGGTCAATCATTTCCTCTCGGGCGATAACTTGTAAAATGCTTCAGAGAGTTGTATCATGAAGCTCCGTGAACGTCAGCTGCGGTTCGGTGGGTGGGTTAAGCAGCGGTAGCCTCCCACGCACGTTGAAAAAAAAAATTTAATCATTTCCTCCCGATTGAAAATTTATCAAATTATAGCTAATCCAATATCTTAAAGAAAAAAAAAGTCACCTGACTATAAAGTGGTGGATAATACGTAAGCTGGTCACATTAACATGATAAAAAAATATATAAAAAAGATTATATCATTCAGTTAGAGCATGAAGCATAATGTCGAATAACTTTAGATACGTCATTTCCTCTCGGATAAAAATTTGTAAGCTGATAGTTAATATGATCCTGTAAGTAATAAAAAAAATCAGCTAGCAATATGCCGAGGGAAAACTCGTCAGCCGGTGCATTTAAATAGGCGATAGATGCTTCTGTCTGGCTCCTGCGTTATACCTTTCAGAGCATAAGCTGACAATCTTCCCACCGAGACATAGCCAGCTGACATGTTTATTTATTCACAATATCATATAAACTGTCATCTGATAAATTTTCAATTGAGAAGAAATGACTGAACATATATATTTTTTTATCATGTTCGTGTGACCAGCTGACGTATTATCCACCACTTTATAGTCAGCTGGCTTTTTCTTTTCTTTAAGATATTGGATTATCTATAATTTGATAAATTTTCAATCGGGAGGAAATGATTAAAATTCATTTTTTGTTCAACGTTTGTGGGAGGCTACCGCTGCTTAACCCACCCACCGAACCGCAGCTGACGTTCACGGAGCTTCATGATACAACTCTCTGAAGCATTTTACAAGTTATCGCCCGAGAGAAACTTGGTCATGAAAATCTGTTGCTGGCTCGCGGACTATATATACATAACAAAATTAACTGCAAATATAATTTATATATTTTTGATATGCAAAGCAACATATTTAAAATAAAACTATTGTCATGTACCTATTTAGTTTATTATAACATAAATTTAAAATAAATAAAAATACCAACAATTCATTCAAGTGAAATATTGTTGTATTTTTCATATATAGGCAGAAAAAAGAAAATTTCGTTTTGTAGGTAAGCCACGAAGTATTGCTGCTTCGTAGGTACTAGTTGATTTAATTTGAATGCGATACCACTTTCAATTTGACTATTTTTTTGTTCCTATTTTGAATACCATCGCTCTCCCATTTGCATTTTTTGAACAACTTTGTTTTATAAATTATGCTCAGTAAATATTCTTTATGATTGCGGCAATCTGAGAACCATAATAATGTAATTAAGTTTTAACTAAAACCATGTGGATGGCTTAGAACAGACTTTATTTAAACTTTATCTATATATATATATATCTATATATATTCTATACTAGGTGTTGAAATTGGCACCGAAACTGACCACTTAAAAAGGGTTTTTGGTGGGATACAGACATTTTTTACTCAATTACTTTCTAGATTTAACAAATACCTAATTGTTACTGTACTGCAAAAATAAAAATGTTGCGACTGGCTGAAATATTTATTCACAATCGAAAAAGTTAAGTCGACATTTAAAACCAAGTGCGCCCATTATATTTATTATATTTTATATTAACTAAAAAAATGAAAATTATACCTCACTAATTTCTGTTGGAATAGCGCTCTTCAGAAGTGTTTTCGATGTTTGGTTTGAAAAACACTTCATTAAAATGATGTTCGCATATATATTTATGTGGAGAATGGCAGCATTAATAAATTATTATTTCCGCTGTTTATAAGCCATTGCTTCCTTCTTTCTTCATCTTTTGGCAAACTATAATATTTTAAATTGTCTTCAACAGAAGAGCAATTGAAATAGATACATTTCTTTGGCCGACTCATTTTGCTATATTTTTATTTTTTCTCTGTTTTTACTTAATTTAAGATGATTATTTTCACTATACACTAGCACCTTCAGATTTACAGTACTTAACACTAAACTACAGCTGATATAATATAAAAGGCGTATGTGGAAGGGGTTGAACAATTAACAATTTTCTGCAATGTTATTCGGTGAATTATGAAGGGAGGTTGTGTAATTTACAGTTGTTCCAAGAATCAGTTTTACATATTTGAGCGCGTCTTATTTCGGCACATTTCGTTGACCGTCGGATAAAATCGCCCTTGTTGATTATTTAATTCATTATCATGTACTCTGCAATATATTATTGGGCCACTAAATATAGTTCTGTGGGCTGCACACAGAGGCCGACACTCATAAAACCCACATTTTAGTGGAGTAAATACTACCCGCAAAGCGCCCGTTCTGTTTGCTTGCTGTTTTCTGTGGTCAAACTAACGAAGTAACGAGTACAGCTCACGAAGGTTAGACTCTATCTCCTGTCTCTATCTACGTATTTACTGTTTCACTCACGGCATCAATTGGTTGCCATTTGTATATCATGCCCGAAATACGAAGTTGCATAGACGTGGTTTCAACCCATGGAATTGGTTGAATTTTTTTCAAAATATTTTGTTTTTGTTTCCATTTACGTTTCAAATCAGTGCAAGATAATTTTTCTAATTCGGAAACTTTGTACCTGCAAACAAACAAAAGCCAAGCAGAAACAATACAACAAAAGTTATGCTAACAAATAATTATATTAAAAATCATCACTCCTTGATTACGGACATGCAATAAATTAATATATTATACAACCTTGTACAAAATATCAGCACCGCCGAAATATGTTTACATTTACTACCTGCACCAGCTTTACATGTACAAGAAAATGAATTTATTTTCAAATAATTGTTGGACTGCAAAATAGAACCAAATATCTCATGAGGAGCAGATTGCAGAGCACTAGTCTGGAGACATAAAGCAAAAATGCTTAATTTTTCTTTGCTATACTCTGTAATACCGCATAACATTAGCATTCCAGAGTTTATTAATCTTTCCCCTTCTATAAAAGTTCTAGAATTAGGGGTAGAATCTAAAAAATTCCACATTTCTCTCATGGTTAATTAATTGTAGGGTATTTTCGTCAATATCCATGAAAAATGTTGCTACAACTTGATATATTAAGCACACGTGTAGGAAAAATAATTATATTTACCTCTTCTCAATTACTTAGTAGTATTTTATGAAATTTCAATATAATATTTACCTCTCAAGCTTAATAATGCACACTGATACAGTGGATAACTATACTAGATAGAGCGGCCATATTGTAAACGACTGGGGCGTCACCAACGGTGATTCTACTCGCGAATACTGCGTCGTCTAAGTCAGCGATTCTCAACCGGGGGTCCGCGAGCTAAGCCTAGGGGGTCCACAAGTACCTACCTTACTAAATATCTGTTCCCAATAATTAAAAAAAAAATCACAAACGAAACAAACATAAATTAGTTTGTGAAAATATTTAAAAAAATACTATTCGCATTTTTAGTTAATAGTGAGACATCTGGTGGCGGCCCGATGAACTGAATAGGTCAGCTGTTTTAGCGTTTGTACAGGCAGTAGGCACGTGCTAATATTATTCACTACTGCGAATGCACTTGCGCTAGCGACTGCGTTGCGTTTGAGCGAGAAGCGGTTGTACTCATACATGCTAGTTTTATATGGGCAGCAATATTTAGTGGTTGCTAACTAAAAGAAAAAAATCAAGATTTTATGTTAAAAGTTAAAATGAGCAAACAAAGTACACATTTTGGTTTTATATCAAGAACAGCGAAGAGCCAAGTATATCAAAAAAACAAAGTGAAAATGAAGATGTGGCTGAAATTGGCGGAACAGGAAAAGAAGTACTATTTTCTTCAATACCACTACCTAATAAAGGTAAAAAAAGAAAATATGATTCAACGTATATTCAGTATGGATTTAGTTTCGTTGAAATTAATTCGATTCAAAAACCGCCATGTGTGATTTGCGGTGATGTATTGGCAACGATGCATTAAAACCGGCAAAACTTCTTCGCCATCTAGAAACAAAGACAATGCACAGCATTAAAAGCTCAGAAAAAGATACTAACAACGAGCTTGATAAATCACTTGTTAAAGCATCATTTTTGATAGTATTGCATATTGCAAAAACAAAAAAATTTCACGTTTGCTGAAAATTTAATAAAACCATGCATGATGGATGTATGTAATGAACTTTTTGGAGAATCCTCTGCTCATAAAATTAAAAATATACCATTATCTAATGATACTATAAGTAGAAGAGTTCATATTTTATCTGAAGACGTTACAGAACAGTTAATAAACAAAATAAACTCCTCTGAATGGTTTCATTCATCGTCAACAACTGGCTTCTAAGGAAATGAGACCTAAAGTTTTTGAAGTACTGTTGCAAGCGATTAAAATAGTAAATTTTATAAAAGCAAGTGCAGTAAATTCTCGTCTTTTCACGATTTTGTGTGAAAAAATGGGTTCTTTACTGTGATGGCGGCCCTTGTTTGGACGTCATTTGTGACGGCTCTCCTGTGGGATGAGGCGCCATCTTGTCCTCTCTGCCAGCAAGGTTCGGGTTGCTCGGGCGCCTTTGGCGGATGTTGAAAGAGAGGGTAGTTTGCCGGATAGCTAACTGTGGAGATGGGCTAGGGTTTGTCTCAGAAGAAGCACGTAGTTAAATTAACAAACTACTTTATTATTCCCAACTTAACAGCGGTAAGTAAAAATTGTAATTATCTAATAAAAGATAAAGTACAAACGGACGGCGGCTATCTCTGCGAGTGGTGAATTTCACCCAAACTCGACTTACAAAAATTACGGCGGAGTCTCTCTATCCACGAGAGACGGACGGCAGTACAACTCCACGACGACTCAAGCGTTCTTGCAGACTCGGCCTAAGCGGTCTGTATCACAGCTCGAACCCTAAAACCTCAAGAGAAGTCATTCGGGTGAACTCAAGAACTGACTTCTCTGGACGGTGCGCGGTCTTTTATACCCGGCATTTGGTATAACAAGACAATTCTCGCGTTTTATGAAGAGGGGATAAACTTTACTTTAACATATGACTGACTGATGGCGTTTGCGAACGCTCCTTCAACAAAAACTATTTTAATAGAAATTGTAATAATTTCAGGCAGTCACAGTTTGTCGTAAAACATCATAAAAACATTGTTACAAATATTATAAAATAATATTTTACAATGATAATAAGAATTGAAAATGTCAATGATACGCCACTCAATTCACGGCGAAACATAACCTCTCATACAATGACAGTTCTAGCGATTAAATAAATGTGTAACAAATCCTATCTACAACCAATGAACAGCATAACAATAATATACAACAATGTATACGCTTCATATCATGGTTTTATATTACACAGGTAAGTCAAACATACATTTATTTACAAATCTCTGACTGTTAAAAATTCCAGCACGCTGCAATATATTGTACGATATTACATCGTTGAGGTTAACCTGATTGTTTCTCGACAACAATGCTGAACGAGGTACGTATCGTCACATTACATACTTTGCTTCTTCTGCATGCTGACATACGTTGGTTATTCCGGGGAAAAGTTCTGACACGACTCATTAATATGCGATCAGAAGTACAACAGTTTTTAATAGAAAAAAGTCAAGTTTAGGTACTTATTTTGACGATCCAAATTGGGTGACAAAACTTACATACCTCAGTGATATATTTTCCATACTTAATGAATTGAACCTTTCAATGCAAGGATGGCAAAGTAATATATTTGTTATGAATAACAAAATTAAAGCCTTTAGGAAAAAATTACAAACATGGCAGGAAAGAATTCATAAAGGGATTTATGATATGTTCCCGCTTTATTGTCAATTAATAAATGATGAGGAAATAATATTTGACAAGAAAAAAATGAATGCTATTATAAACACACATCTGCAGACACTTCAAACAAAATTTGGAAACTACTTTTCAAAGTCAGGAGAAATTGCTAACATAAATCAGTGGATTATTAATCCCTTTATAAATCACTCAAACTGTAAACTTTCAGTTCAAGAAGAAGATCTACTTATTGAACTATCCACTGACAGTACCTTGGAAGCGACATTTAAGCTTCCAGCATTTTGGATATGTATAAAAAATGAATATCCATTATTAAGTCAGAAAGCTTTGAAGATTTTGCTGCCATTTTCATCAACATATTTGTGCGAAACTGGCTTTTCTGTAATGACAGCGTTAAAATCGAAACAGACTCCATGTTTCTCTTAACGCATGTATGCGCCTGGCACTTTTGAATTCAATACAACCAAGGATGGATTTATTAGCCAAACCAGTACAAGACCAGAAATCCCAATAAATTTAAAATTTTACTTTGTTACTGAAATGTTTTTTGTGGCCTATATAAATAAAAAATTGTATATATTTTCTAAACATTCCTTGTATAATAATTCCTAATATTTTCAGATGATTTTTTTATAGTATTTAACACGTTAAAGACCACCAATACTACAATAATTTTGTCAGTCCGGGCTCACGTGGGTCGCGGGTGTCCTACATAATTTTGTTACTGTTGGACCAAGTGAGATACATGTAACCCACAACTACTGTATTTTTTAATGAGAATATACTTACTGGTCCCGTTCTTATCGTTTATTGCTATATACAGATGGGCAGTTGATAAAATTTTCTGTATTTTGAAAAAAAATGACATGATTTGAACAATTTTGGCCAATTTTGTTTGTGGTAGCTAATTAAATACAAATCCTCAAAATACGTTTTTATTGAAATAAAGCGTACAAAACTAAATGTTATAATATCATATATAAAAATAAATCAAAAATTATAATTTTAAATGTATTTCATTATAACATGGCATGCAAACAAATGGATTTTCTGGACAAATAGAGCAAAAAGTATTCACTTTTTTTGCGTTATTACGAGCCACACTACTACCTGCACTATCGATCATATATTTTTCGTAACATCTACGGCGGACTTTTCTATTTCTATTGCCAATCATCGTTGTCGTTTCTAATTTATGGCGTACTGCTTTAGATTGTTTTATTGCTTTGGTTTTGTGTATTTATTTTTAGTAAATCCATTGCTATCATTTCTCAAAATTCAGTAATTGAAATATTACTGGATGATTTCGTTTTATACATCATAAAAGCATTGACGATGGAAGTAGCCAGTGATAGTTCAAGGGCTACTTTGTGGTACCATCTAATTGTTTTTCTTATAGGGGTTGAATAACTCGATAGTTGGTCGGATAAATCAATTCCTCCTTTACCAGCATTGTATTCCATAATTAGTTTTGGCTTATATAAATCTTCATTTTTTCTATTCTTCTGTCCTGTTGAAACCTTTTCTATTGTATTGCACGTACTTAGGACTAAAATATCCCGTTTATCTCCCCATTCCATTACTACAATTCCGTCCCCATTTTCTTTTCCTATAACCTCCAGTTTTAATTTTCATTTGTATAGTTTCTTTTGGTATTCCTTTGCGGTTTGCACGAAGAGTACCTAAACTATGTGTCTTGTTTTCTAATAACATGTATGGCAATTCTAGACATGTGTAATAATTGTCAATTATAATTTTTCTTCCTTGTCCAAGATAGTTCCTGCACAAATTCATGACTACATTTGTGCCAAGTGACATTTTGCCTTTATCTGATTTTCCTTCATATACTTGTACATTATACGTATAGCCTCTGGTGCAGCACATTTTGAAAAGCTTAATTCCATATTTATGACGTTTCCCTGGGGTATATACGGTACCATTGTTTCATCAACAGGAATTATTTCGTCAGGCTCGCAAATTGTTTGGAATCGTTTAACTAATTCCTCTACTAAACTTCTTATCTTGAATAATCTGTCATTTTCTGGGGCATCTAAATTATTGGAAAAATGTAAAAAACGCAAGAGGTTTTTAAAACGAGTTCGAGGCATAATTAATCTTGCTATGTTATTTTGATATAATACACACTTTACACTCCAATAAGAGCGAAGACTTGGCATTTTCACTAAATCCATCCATAAAACAAGACCTAGCAATTTCATCATTTCCTCTTTATCTGTGGGTTTCCATTTAGAGTACTGATTACATTTTGAAATTGTTCTGCTTTGTAAAACCTGATCTGCATTTCTATTTGTTTTAATAACTATCATCTCAACTATTTCGTCCGTTAAAAACAATCTGTAAAAATCTAAAGGACTGTTTACATATTCTAATGAAATTTTCACACCAGGCGTATAATTTTTCGTAAAATTTTTAATATTGTTACCCGTTACTTCTGTCCAATCAGTAGAAAAATTTTGTTCTGATTTTAGTGTTAAATCATCTTCTTGTTCTGAAGAACTAGAAATGCTGTCTAAATCCGAAAAAACTAATTCGTCTTCACTAGAAAAATCATCTTCACTTTCAGATTCCATAAGTATGGAATACAATTCTTCATCAGTATAACATACTTGAGGTTGCCATTTACTAGTAATAATAATAACAGTTTATTCCAAAAAAAGTTGTACAGAAGCAACGTATGGAAAACAAAATATATTTTACAATAGTTGAAAATAATTAATTATTAATCTAAATATTTACAAAGAGAAAAGTAATTAACAAACATATTAACTGATTTAAATTATTAATATTATGAATTAATTAAAATTACAATAACAATACTATATTTAACAATAATTACAAATAACTGAAGGTATTATTTTTACAGTCATTAAAATAATCGTTACAGTTGTAGTATTCCTTTTCTATGAGAATTTGTTTAATTAAAGACAGTGATCTTTTTACCTTTAATTCCTTGTAACATTGTGGTAACGCATTATAACATATTATACTAGAATAGTAAAAACCTTTTTCATAGCCAGTTGTATTGTGATATGGGATTTCTAAAATATTATTTGAATTTCGTGTAGAATAAGTAGACTGGGACACCGAATTATACTTATATAGATTAGTAAACACATGTTTTAAAAGAAGATAAATATAACAGCTGTGTATCGTAAGAATATTTAATGCAACAAATAGATAGTAGATGGTAACTGATCACTCATATTGACTAACACCAAAATAACACTTTTATTTTAAAAATATCCAAATATATACATAACTAAGGCTTGTTGCAAACTGTCTATATATCGTCGACGATACGCAAATTGTTTTATTGTAAGACCGGGTGGGTCGCCAGTGATGCACAAGAATGCAAGATCAAACACGTGCTTTATAGGAAAATATTGCGCATAGTACATAAGATCTTACGTATAACAAAATTCGTAGGGCGCCGGCAACCCACGTGAGGGCTAACGTGTTAAAAATAAGCATAAACTAAGCATGGTATAATTATGCCAACCTTTTTACTTTCCATGATTTAAAATTTTACTTGAGGGCAGTGGCGTAGCTATGGGGGGAGGGGTTTACGGGTTCACCCCCTCCCCCCCCCCGAATATTTTGCAAAGTTTCCAAAATTAATGTGTATTTTTGCAATCTGTTAAATATATTCTCTTTTCCTCGCTCTTTCCTAAAATGTTATGTAGTCTGGCAATTTATTTTTGTACATGAGAGGGGAAAGATATGCATTTGCACATCCCTTGAAAAAATGTAACTTTCAATTATAAGGCATTTGACCTCGAATGAAAAAAAAAAATTTTTCTGGATACCTTGCCTCACCAAATTTTGAACCGCCACTGGAAACTAGGCATATAACCCCCTCTCCTAAGGTCCAGCTACGCCATAGCTTAAGGGTCCGCCAGGTTCGACATACATTGCAGGGAGTCCCTGTTAATAAAAAGGTTGAGAAACACTGGTCTAAGTCACTACCCTGGATATACATACATATTTATATATTTACCATCAATATTTTTTTGAATCTGTAAAGAGATACTGACCATGTTTATAATAATTTTTAGTTATGATTTTTGATAATCCAATATTTAGACATTTTTAATTTTCGACTATTTAGGAAGGTACCTACTTACAAAAAAATATAGGATACAATGGTAAATATAATAGCAAAATTTACATATAAATACCTAGATATAGCATTAAACGTTGTCTATTTTGATAATGCGCCTACCTATGAACGGTAGACTTTGTGATTTTAATAAAGATTAATGTTTACATTTATTCTGTGCAACAAACAATTTAGTATTTATGAGGCGGTAGGTCAGTACCAAAGTATCAACCATATTTTTAAAATCTTTAAGTCCGTCTGCTCCTTGCATAATAAGTTAATTTTCTATCAAAAAAATGAAGATGGTAGTTCATGAGTAAGTTGTCGGCGTTTATTTAAAATTTTGAGCGCCGTCTTCTTCAAAAATGCGACCGCGTGAAGTGGCAGACGCATAATGTTATAAGTACAATATACAATTCTAGTCACTTTGGTATTTAATTTAATCTGGTATTAATGAGACACTTGGAAGTCAATTTTGAACCTTTTTTGAAAAATATGGGGAGTAAAGGCGACCAGTTGCGGCCGGCAGACGAGTGGTTTTTAATTTAGAACGGACAGTACTACATACTTAGAGTGTCAAACCATTGGTATCCTATGAGTCACTTATGTTTACTGTTAGCTCTTGGTCTATAACTGTTCCTACGCCCCTGCCGTCCGTACTAGACGTATTTGCGTGTTCTGGCAGATATTTAGTTTTTTTTTAATCACATTTATATCTTTAAAATGTTGACTTATGACGATTGAGATACGATTACAAAGATGAATAGTTATTCGTTAGAATCAGAATGGGAGAAAATAAATCCTTCGTTGAACACATTGTTAATCAAGTGACCAGTGACGTGCAAAATGTTTTCGAGCAGAAGTGGAAAGTTCAACAAGAGGAAATCACTTAACTTAAGCAATTATAATTTAAATCAGTCTTATGAAATAGTTATTTACATACTAAGTGCGGGAAGACACTCATCCCGCATGAGCGCTTATTTGAGGCACGAGCGAGCTTGCGAGCGAGGGCTCCATTTGCGCGAATGCGTGGATGACGTCTTCCCGCAAGAAGTTTGTACAATACTTTTTGTAACGAACAAAATCATTATTAATAGAGTATAAATGTCAAGATAATTGTACAAAATTCGCAAATATACAAGTAAATAGCACAGCAGCAATTTCATAGCAACGGTTGTTAAGTAAATTGTTGATTTCGGAAACATAATTGTTTGCATATTTTTTCAGATTTAAAAGTTGTCAAAATGTCTGATATTTCTTGTATGCCTCCCGAAATTTAAGGCTGGAGACAACGAATAAACGCTTTTTTAACTTATCATAATGGCAAATGTGTTAATCCACCTGTAATTCAGTATGTAAATAACATATAAACTAAATTAAGCAGAAGTTCTAACGCATATTGTATGTTGTACTTACCAACTTTTCAAATAATTAAATAAAGAACAATGTCCGGCACATGCCTCTATTTTACTGGTAGTTTAATTATCAGTGTAAGTGTAATATCTGATAATTTAAATTTAAGGTTATGTACTATTTTGATATTGGACAGATGACAGATTGTTCTCAAACAGATTGCACTGATGGTAGGCAAATTTATTATTTATTAATAAATTATTTATTCTTATTGATTTTTAATGCTTGAAAATCGTCAATTTTCGAAAAATTTATAAACTATATTTTTTCTCGTTTCATTCTTTTAATTGCTAATAGATAGCGCCTAGTAGTATTAAAATGTCAAAATTAGCAATGAAATTTCTAATTTAATTTAGATAATTTTTATTCATTAAACTAATTTTCCTCAATTATCTTGTTCTTATATTAAATTTGTTGTAATGTGTAAAAAAATTAAAAATATAATGACACTTTTAAGCTACTCAATCAAAGTAATTTCCATTGAAACACTAGTGCGCGGAAGTAAAACAATAACGGGAATATGGCCTTTCGGATTGTGAGTTGGCTGCGGGAAACATTAGTTTCTAGGTAGTGAGTACGAAAAGAAATTAAATGATTTAGAACAATACTTTCGGCGAAATAATATTCGAATATTCGGTTTATCGTAAACTAAATACGAAAATTGTGATGAAAAAGTCATATAGATGTTTCAAGGTAACTTAAATTTAACCATTACAGCTCAAGATATAGATCGCTGCCATATGCTTGGAAAATTAATCCTGAACAAAATAGGGCCCATAATAGTTAAATTTGTGAGCTACCGTTCCCGTCAAAAAAATTTCAACTCGAAACAACTTCTCAATAATTCGGGCATCACCATCAGGGAAGACCTAACAGCAGCTGGAGCATCTCTCGTTAAAGCAGCGATGGCTAAAATACTCATATAAAAATGTTTGGACTTTTGACGGACGAGTTTTTGTGTTACGGAGGAAGGAAGTAAAAAACATAAACAAGTCATATTACTAATCATAAAGATTTGATGGACTAATAAATTTGTTTGTATTTACATTATCATTAACACATATTTAAGTAAAGAGTATCTTTAAACATGAATGTATAATATATAATTTAAGAAATAAATTTGATTTAAAAGTGGGTACAGTTTATAAAGCTTGTTCAGAAAATTCCTTAAATATTAATGGATTTAAATTGTACAATAGTATTCCAGACTAAACAAAAAAGGAATTTAAGTTGTCTAGTTTTTTAATAAAAAGTATTGAATTTATAAAAAGTAATGTATAGTATATTGTTTTCTATTTGAAATGTACTAATTATGTATGTACATAACTTTATGTTAAATAAACATATTATTATTATTATTATTAACTCTTGGGTATTGCCATTGAATTTATAATACCCCTATTTTGAACTCATATTTTTATATGCATGTTTTTACATATACAGACAAAAACATTGTAAAGTGCGCCACTGACTAAAGAGTATTTGGGCGCCGCTATTGGTGGAATGTTCCCGAGCGACGGAATAACCCATACGCGATGAGACGTGTTGATTACACCGATGACCAAAATCTATTGTGCTCGGTATCACTGTGGCGTCGGAGGGTTCCAGAAGGACGCTGGGCTGTATAAATACTGTCCAAATGACAGCGGAGATATAGTCTGATATATAGAAGCAACGAGCAATAAAGTGGGTGATATAAATAGTCTACGAGTTGTTAACATAAATATATGTAGATATATAAATAAATGTAGTGATATAAATATTGGTTAAATAAATAATCTTAGTATTTAACCATTTAATAATATTCTTAATCTTAAATTAGTGTTTATAATAATTATTTAATCATAGTGTTAGTTACTTTAATATTTAATCTTAATTATTTATCGTTTAATAAACGTATTATTTTAATTAATAATATTTCTCTGATTTTTACACTTCACCCATATAAATAAAACGTTACAATATCAAGAATTTACGTACTAGATTGATAAAAAATAACTACACCAAAGTGTTGGTCAATAAAATACTTACTGGACAAATTCGTAATTAAAATAACAACAATAATACTGAGGTCAATCGAGAGCTGAAAGTTTATTATAAAATACCATATATATATATATATATATATATATATATATATAATAATAATAATAATAATAATAATAATAATCTTTATTGACTATAAGCCAAAGGCGGGGTTCAGCCAAAGGCTGTTCTTCCACCCAACCATACAAATGAGTATAAAAAAAATTAAATTATCAGGATTTTTTACAAAGAATAATTTACAAATTAGATTTTATAATAATACATATAGAATTTATATAACAAAAATGAACAAAGTTAAATGCTAAACATTTCTTTTATATGTCTACGAAATGTATATAGAGACAGAGATTTTAACGAATCAGGAATAGCGTTAAAGAGCATTGGTGCCAGATATGAGAAAGATCCCTTAAATTTTGACTTTCTAAAAGATGGTATAATATACAAATACTTAATTCGAAGAGTATAATTATAAATTTTTTGAATTAATTTATCAAATAAATAAGACGGAGAACCGGTTAGTAAAACTTTATGTACTAGACAGAGATACGCGATTTTTACACGATTTTCGATAGTCGGTATATTAGCTAACGCTCGAAATTCGCTTATGTGGTCATATTTACGTACCCCGTAAACGAATCGTAAACAACTGTTTTCTAGAAGGGTGATTCTGTTTTTGTCAGTTTGTGTTAGGTTAACACAAGCACAAGCACAGTAATCAAATAGAGGCAATATCAAGGTGTTCACTAGCCGTAGTTTGATTGTAGGACTAAGGTCATGTCTGAAGTGAAAAAGGTGACGTAATTTGAGCCTAGCAGCACAGAGCTTTTGGTTCAAATGATTACTAAAATTTAAATTTCTGTCAAAATTGAGACCCAAAATTTTAGTGGTAGATGTACGCTTAATTGTTTCGCCATCCAAAATAATATCGGGTATATTACCATAATTACCCACTACAAGAAGAGACGATTTACTTGCGTTAATTTTGAGGCCGTTATTTTTTATCCATGCTGCTAGTTTATCCAGTTCACTATTTACTATTGCACATTGTTCATTTATGTACTGTGGCTGTGGATTTATGGAAGCTAATACTTGGGTATCGTCAGCGTACGTATGCGCCGTACAAAAATTAAGTACAGATGGCATATCTGCAACATATATAAGGAAAAACAAAGGTCCTAAAATGGACCCTTGTGGAACACCGCACAAAATATTAAAGTTCCGAGAATTATTTGATTCTACCTTAGAGGACATGCATACTTGAAAGAATCTATCCGTCAAGTATTTTTTACACCATTCTACTGCTAAATCAGAAAAATTGTAGTATTTTAATTTTGCGAGGAGCATGCTGTGATCAACCATATCAAAAGCCTTGGAAAAGTCAATCTGTATTA
This sequence comes from Harpalus rufipes, assembly GCA_951394225.1. Classification (NCBI taxonomy): domain Eukaryota; kingdom Metazoa; phylum Arthropoda; class Insecta; order Coleoptera; family Carabidae; genus Harpalus; species Harpalus rufipes. Next base: position 7,890,436 of record OX596287.1, on the reverse strand, counting down.
ATAATGAGATGATAGACTTATCATAGTTCTCTAATAAATTATCTACAATATTTAAAAGGCATGTGTTTGTGGAATGTCCAGTTCTGAATCCAGATTGATTAGTTGGCAAAATGTTATTTTCCACTGCATATAACATAATTTGATCACAGCATACTCTCTCAAGAATCTTAGACAAAGTTGGAAGGATACTGATAGGTCTCAGGTCATCAAAGGTAGAACAGTTCCGAACTTTAGCTATTGGTTTAATAATTGCTATCTTCCATACATCAGGTATCACACCTTCCAGAATACAAATTTCGCAACAATTGGATTTGGATAATTGTTATTCTTTTTATTGAACGAAGGAACTCGATGAGCAGCATCTAGATCACCGGATGTAATTTCAATGTTCACTAATTTCCCTATATTGGTCACTATATCGACGATATTTTCATCAGGTGCGGTAGGGATATTATTAAAAATTACATTATTTAATCTGGAGTACTGTTCAAGATCGTTTACTTTATTAGACAGTGAAACCACTTGGTTTTTTAATATCGCGTTTTCTTTCTTTACATCATCAAATTCTTTTAATTTATTATTAATTTGTTTTAGCGAAAGTTCAAAGTCAGTGATTTTGTCGCAACAGAACGTAATAGACGTAAACAAATCATCTAGTTTATTTGTGACTTCAGATATAATGTCATCTTTCATCTTTTTTATCAAATTATGAATGTCCGGTTTGAATCACAATGATCGATGTTCTCGTTTAAAACAGCTGATGTATTTAAATCATTCCCCTTACGGCAATCCATACAGAACCATGCACAGCTATTGTCCACATCCTTGAATATTTCTACTTGAGCAGCAGTTAGATTGCCGCAAGGTGAATGGAAAATACGCGCGCATTTGCCACAGTTGATGCCAGGCGATCTCTTGTTGACAGCGCGGGAACAAATGACGCATGCGCTACTAGGTGCCATTGTGAACTTGACAAGTTTTAAACACTTTACTTAACTTAAGATGACTTTTTCAACAACGATAAAGAAAAAAATCACTTTTAAATATAAATTTAGGTGATTTAAAAAATAGACTCACGATAAATGAAGATCACAGACGATACACTTCAACTTTATAAACAATGTTAAATAGGTTTTAGATATTCTGCACTACTTTTTACACCGAAAACTAGCAAAAATATAAGAGCAAAGTAAAACACGTGTGAGCACTTAGCATACAACTTGTATCAATATATATATATATATATATATATATATATATATATATATATATAATATATATATATATATATATATATATATATATATATATATATATATATATATATATATATATATATATATATTATATATATATATATATATATATATATATATATAATATATATATATATATATATATATATATATATATATATATATATAATATATATATATATATATATATATATATATATATATATATATATATATATATATATATATATATATATATATATATATATATTATATATATATTATATATATATATATATATATATATATATATTATATATATATATATATATATATATATATATATATATATATATATATTATATATATATATATATATATATATATATATATATATATATATATATATATATATATATATATATATATATATATATATATATATATATATATATATATATATATATATATATATATATATATATATATATATATATATATATATATATATATATATATATATATATATATATATATATATATATATATATATATATATATATATATATATATATATATATATATATATATATATATATATATATATATATATATATATATATATATATATATATATATATATATATATATATATATATATATATATATTGATACAAGTTGTATGCTAAGTGCTCACACGTATATATAAAGTTGAAGTGTATCGTCTGTGATCTTCATTTATCGTGAGTCTATTTTTTAAATCACCTAAATTTATATTTAAAAGTGATTTTTTTCTTTATCGTTGTTGAAAAAGTCATCTTAAGTTAAGTAAAGTGTTAAAACTTGTCAAGTTCACAATGGCACCTAGTAGCGCATGCGTCATTTGTTCCCGCGCTGTCAACAAGAGATCGCCTGGCATCAACTGTGGCAAATGCGCGCGTATTTTCCATTCACCTTGCGGCAATCTAACTGCTGCTCAAGTAGAAATATTCAAGGATGTGGACAATAGCTGTGCATGGTTCTGTATGGATTGCCGTAAGGGGAATGATTTAAATACATCAGCTGTTTTAAACGAGAACATCGATCATTGTGATTCAAACCCGGACATTCATAATTTGATAAAAAAGATGAAAGATGACATTATATCTGAAGTCACAAATAAACTAGATGATTTGTTTACGTCTATTACGTTCTGTTGCGACAAAATCACTGACTTTGAACTTTCGCTAAAACAAATTAATAATAAATTAAAAGAATTTGATGATGTAAAGAAAGAAAACGCGATATTAAAAAACCAAGTGGTTTCACTGTCTAATAAAGTAAACGATCTTGAACAGTACTCCAGATTAAATAATGTAATTTTTAATAATATTCCTACCGCACCTGATGAAAATATCGTCGATATAGTGACCAATATAGGGAAATTAGTGAACATTGAAATTACATCCGGTGATCTAGATGCTGCTCATCGAGTTCCTTCGTTCAATAAAAAGAATAACAATTATCCAAATCCAATTGTTGCGAAATTTGTATTCTGGAAGGTGTGATACCTGATGTATGGAAGATAGCAATTATTAAACCAATAGCTAAAGTTCGGAACTGTTCTACCTTTGATGACCTGAGACCTATCAGTATCCTTCCAACTTTGTCTAAGATATATATATATATATATATATATATATATATATATATATATATATATATATATATATATATATATATATATATATATATATATATATATATAATAATAATAATCTTTACTGACTATAAGCCAAAGGCGGGGTTCAGCCAAAGGCTGTTCAATATATAACTTGTATCAATATATATATATAATAATAATAATAATAATAATAATAATCTTTATTGACTATAAGCCAAAGGCGGGGTTCAGCCAAAGGCTGTTCTATATATATATATATATATATATATATATATATATATATATATATATATATATATATATATATATGTATAGCCACCTTGATACGTTTATGGTATTGAAGAGTAGACGTAGACGTTATAAATAGATATAAGTTTTTGTTATGTAACTATTGACTAAGTTTTGATTTGTTTTCGACAATAGATAATCCAAATACAAAATAACGTCGATCTTGTGTTTGGCAATATAAGGAAAATAGCTAACATTTTCACTAACTTAAAATATAATACAATACCCCAAAATTTTTTCAAACATCTGCAGCCGTATTCATAGCAACTTCATTATTCCACACTTATTCCCGGTTTAGCTATTCCATCTAGTTTAAATTTAAAACTGGTTTAACACTTCGGTATTCATAGCAACGTTATATATTTTAAACTTTAGTTTAACTCATTGGGAAATTATTCTAAATTTTTGTGAAAAACATCCGGAAATTATCACAAATAAATTTCGAAATCCTGCAGAGGGCAAAAAAAATTGAAAGAACTTTGGACAGATTTATCCGTACAGCTAAATTCTATGGCACAAGGGCAAAAATCATTGGAAGAATGGAATAAGGTCCTTAGAATTTGTAATTTTAATCATAATTTATTAACATTGTTATTACTTTTTTGCCCTCTTTAAGTGACTGGAAGTCAAAAACTAAAGCGAAAGCTAGTGATATAAGACGTCATAATTCTACAACGGGGGCAGACCTACACCCTATATAAAATTATCTAAATTTGAGGAAAAACTTTTAAATTTTATCAAGAACCAGAACCTTATGAAATCCAATCCAGCCTTCTATCAGATTCTGTTCCAAATTTTAGTAATACGGTCAATGAAAATAGAGAAAATATCATAATTAATAACAAGAGGACTGCGGAAGGATGCACTTCTTCCCTTACTCCAGCATCAAAAAGAGTTTGCTCTATTAGTGATGAGCGTCAGCCACCCTTGAAAAGAAACGAGAAATCGAAAGTTGCAGAGAATTTAAAAGCTATGAATGATGAAGTGTTGGGTGTTTTAAACAAAATTAATGACAATTTGTCGAACTTAAACAATAATTTTACAAGACTTTTAGGTGTATTAGAAAAATGACTTTAGATAATGCATAAATATTGTAAATTACGTTAATATGTTTTCTTTTTCTTAGTTTACTTTTATTCTCGTAGTATTTATTTATTTATAACTTAGATGTAAGAGCCGACCCGGGTGGAGTAGCGGTAGCGCAATCGCTTCACGCTCCAAGGGTCCTGGGTTCGAATCCCGGGTAAGGCATGGTTGTGTGTGTCTTTCATCATTTCATCTTCATCAACGAAAGGTATATAATGCAAAAGTTATAAATGTATTAAGCAAAATGTCACCCCCATGTATCAATTGTAATAAGTTCGATGTAACTTTAAATACAATAAAGAATTATTATTATTAACTTAGATGTAAGAGCGTTAGTTTATAATATTTGGTACTTTCTTACTTATTATTGTTTGTGTAATTTTTTTTATTTTTATTTTATTTTATTTAGTAAGTAACCCATCCATCCCACAGGATCAAGATCCCAATTACGGGATGGATGCAAAATATATACAAATATACATATAAAAATCAATGTTTCAACACAAAAAAAATATGTAATGCATATTAAACATAGAGAAAAAAAATAATAATGAAATAATGCTATAAGAATATATTTATCAATACTTGCTTGAAGCGTCCTGGAGTTAAATGAAAAATATCTATATCAACAGATAAACTATTAAAAATGTAACATAAATGCCTGATGGGCGATCTAGCTTCATAATTAGTACGTACAAATGCACATCTAAATGTATTCTTATTTCTTGATGGTAATCGTGGAACGGAAAATGGAATACTACCTAAAGAAATGGAATCGTCTACAAAATTATTCACTAGCTTATATAAATACATAGAAGATTGCATTATTCTTCTATTTTCTAACGAAATAAGATTGAAAGTCAGTAGCAAGTTATTGTACGATGTTTCATGAGTCGGGTAAACACCGTAAATTTTAAAATAACAGTACTTTACAAATTTGTATTGTATCTTTTCGATAATATTGCTATGAACATTATATATAGGATTCCATATCTGTAAGCAGTATTCCAGTTTTGAGCGGACAAAGGAGAAATACAAAGTTTTTAATGTTTTTAACTTACAAAAAGAACGACAATTGCGAATTATGAAACCTAGTGCTTTGTAAGCCGATTTTACAGTGTAATTTATATGTGGAGTGAAAGAGAGCTTAACATCAAAAATGATTCCTAGATCTTTAAACTCAGTGACTCGATCTAGCAAATGGTGATCCATTTTATAAGTGTAAGATATAAAAGAGTTTTTCACAGAATATGTCATAATTTTGCATTTTTGAATATTGAAATGCAGTTTACAAGATTTGGACCACAGTAGAATGCTGTTTATATCATCTTGCAGCCTTAAACTATCATCAGGTGAATTTATTATTTTAGATATCTTCATATCGTCGGCATAAAGAAATAAATAAGAGTGTTTGACACTGGTAGTGATGTCATTGATGAAAAGTATGAAAAGCAAGGGTCCAAGGTTGGAGCCCTGTGGTACACCAGAAGTAGGGATGTATGTGCTAGAATGATAGTTATTATAATGCACTTGCATTTTTCTGTTTGACAGATATGAAGAAAGAAAAGCTATAAGATTAGGGGAAAAGTTAAAATTATGAGAAAGTTTATATAGAAGGATATTATGATTAAGCTTGTCAAATGCTTTGGCGAAATCAGTGTAGATTACATCTATCTGCTTGTTGTCACGAAGTGCTTTCGTAGTTTTGTCAGTAAAATTCATAAGGTTTGTAGTAGTCGACCTACATTTCATAAAACCATGTTGTTGTGGAGTTATGTATTTCTGCGTTTCGCTATATATGTGATTATAAATAATAGATTCAAAGATTTTAGAAAGATTGGAGAGTATAGAGATAGGTCGGTAATTGGATATATCAGATTTGTCGCCAGATTTAAATACAGGTGTAACAAAAGAAGTTTTAAGAGAAGAAGGAAAGGTATTTGTAGTTAAAGAGAGATTAAATAAGATGTGAAGAGGACGAACGAACAGGTCACGACATCCCTTCAAGATATAAGCAGGAATGTTGTCAGGACCAGGAGTACGGGACGGTTTAATATCATTAATTGCCTGAATAATATCTTCGTTAGATATTTTATAAAAATTTACATAACCACCATAATCGTAAATATTAGATAAGGGGGATGAAGCATCATCAATTTCAAAAACGCTAGAAAAATAACTCTAGAATCCTTGTACAATGTCAGGAGTAGAATTATATTTTGTATCATTTAGATGCATTATACCAGGTAAGCGAGTAACATTTTTCTTTGCATTTATGAAATTCCATATGCTGGCAGGATTATTGTCAATTTTGTTTTCCAAGAGCCGTAAGAGCCCGTAATCTCTTATATTCAGAATTATAAAATTCAAATTTATTTTTTATGTACAGTTTACGGTAATGCTCTTTGAGTTTAATATTCCTAATAATCGATCGCGTAAACCAAGGAGGAAAGTTAGTTGAAGGTTTGTTGCAGGCTTTCGGTACGGTTTGGTCAAAGATGTCATAAATAATTTGATAAAATTTATTAAACGCATCGTTTACATTATCAAAATTATTTAATATTTCCCAGTTAGTAACAGAAAGTAGGTTATATAGAAGAGGAAAGTTAGCAGATTTGAAATTATACGTAGGAGAAGAATTAAATGAAGAATTGTTGGATTTAAGATTTATAGGACAGGAGAGATGAATGTCAAGAGCAGGGTGATTTGTGTCCTCCACAATAACAGGATCAGGAGAGTGCGAGACGTTACAAAAAGTGTTCGATACAACTATATCCAGAATTCTAGCGTTAGAGTTGGTTACAGGATTATACTGATGCCCATTTAAAAAGCTTAAAAAAAATTTGAACCTACGTGACAAATGACAGCTAGAATTATCATCATCAGCATTGACAAGATTTGTTATGTTAATGTCTCCAAGAATAATAAAATGATTGTTAATGGAAGATAAGAAAGTTTCTAAAGTGGCAAATAAATATTCTAACTGAGTTAAAGTAACAGGAGGAGGACAGTAAAAGACAATAAGAAAGATATAGTTGGTAGGAGAGAGAAAAATTTTTATACATAAGATATCGGTAGAAGATGAGGGGTGAAGATTAATATTAACAAAGGTAGATTTAAATTTAGAGTTAACAGCACAAAGCACACCCCCACCAGTTTTTTTACCAGTTATAACTTTATTTCTATCGTGACGATATACATCGTATGCCGACGATAGAATTTCAGAATTGGTTACGGCGGATGTTAGCCAAGATTCACTTATTGCAATTATGTCATAGTCCAAGGAACTACAATTGTTATAAAAACATTCTAATTTAGTGTTAAGACCTCTGACATTCTGATAATAAATATTCATAAGATTGAATATACTATATACAACTGTACACTACAAATTTAAACAAACTATACAAGATCGCACGGGCAACTTCAGACAGCTCAAAGCAAGTATACCAAATAACAAAATAAAGACGACGGATAAAACTAAAACTAACAGAGAAAAAACAATCAGTCAAATACAGTAAACAGTAGACAATGTCGCTCCAGAAAAATAAAAAAGCGATATATTCATGACATTTAACAGAGAAAGACAAAAAAAAAGTTAGAGTTCATCGATATTAGTAGCCAGAGACAATTTCTTAATAGTACCATCACCACATTTTGCAAAAATATTGCCGTCATGAGTCCAGACACTTTTATTACTAAGTATTTTGCACGCAGCTTTATACAAATTATGCCGGGGCTTGGTGAGATCTTCAGTTATTACGATACCGGTACCTCTAAGTTTACTTCTGTTTTGTAGGAATAATTGACGTGTTTTATAAGAGGTAAATTTAATAATAATACCCCGAGGTCTGGGAGGTAAAGCACTAGAAACACTTGAACTTTAATAAAAATTATACTTAAAATATTTGAGATTTTTTTTTTTATTTATTTTTAATGTGCAACGTATAATAATTAACGAAAATATTTTTCAAATAAATCATTTCTTGAATTGAAACCTATATTATTGCCACGTATGGGTGGTAATACAACGTGATCGTGATCAGGTTGTTCAAACACAGGATCTTCGTTTAAGTTAAAACGTCCATTAATACATAAATTTTGCAAAACAGCACTAGTAATAATGATGAAACCCGTCTTTTCAGGATCGTAGCGAAGAAATCTTTCGCCCAGTAAACAACGAAATCTTGTTTTTAACACGCCGTTGCATCTTTCGATGCAGCTTCGCGCAGAAGAGTGTCTCTTGTTGGTACCGATCTTCAGGAGTTCCAACTACGGCATTTACAACCGGAGTCATGAGCCATGGTGACCCGAATCACCTAGTAACAATGAATTACGATGACCTTGCAAGTGACAATTTTCAAGTATTTACTTCCCGTACATTTGAATATCTCCAGATAAATGCATCATGCGTCGCAAGTGCATACCGTGGATTGATATTTAAAATCCGGAGATCGTAATCGCATATCCGCAGTAATAAGATCTATTTTAATTTCACGAACCTTATATTATAATAGAAATATAATCATTTACTATGTGAACATTTTTGGAATGATATCCTTTTCTATTAATATAATTATGCTCTTCTTCGGATGGTGCAACATGCGTACAATGAATCGTTCCAATTACACCGGGAAAACGTGTGTGTTGTATGAAAGTACGTTCAATACTTTGTTTTTCTTGTACTGATCTTGGGAATTTTATGAAACGTCCTGCCAAATGGGTTACAATTAAAAAACTTATATCTTCTACATAATTACTAACGGAACTTTCCGAAATAGATAAAATAAAATTTTGTCCAACTTGTCTTTGATAACCACCCGTAGCAAAAAAATTAATGCGGTAAATATTGTAACACCGGGGCGTTACAGCATTGATTTGATGATAACATGTGGGGCGCCAATTCTAGAATTAAATACCGCACCATTTTTTTATTTTACCTGAAAGTACTAATAAAAAAGAGTTTCATTCAATGAAAATGGGTCGCTGGAATCCCTTAAATTCTTCTTTCGATATTTTGTTCACGAATTTGCTCTCTTCTATCATTCTCCATTTGTTCAAAAGTGGCGAACAATTATACAGGAAACATGTTTTTAAAAAATAATTCACGAAACTTCAACTACAATGTCAAATATTTTGACACAATTCAATTTAACGCCAATTTATATTTTTATTTTAAAAAAATTCAAGTTAAATAATACAACTGTCTCAATGTTTTTTTATTCCAATAGTACAAAATCCGAACATTCCCGAAACAGAAAACATATATAGCATTCTAATGTGCAGGCTACCAAGATTTATAAAGGTAGAATCGCATTCGCCTGTTTTCTACGATAGAATTCTAAATTGCGTGCTGCCACTACAGAAGTAACTTTGAGTCGCACTCCGGATCTAAGAATAAGTGCAATATGTTTTGTGGATGATTTGGCCCTTTTGGAAAACAAATATACAAGTATGTGCAGTTCTCTAGTTCTCACAGAAGACTTTTTAGGTGCCAAGGGAATGGGGAGTGCGTCTCACTGAGTGGGAAAACTATATATATATATATATATATATATATATATATATATATATATATATATATATATATATAGTGTTTTTTCTTCTCTTTATGATCATGTAAATAAATCATAACGTTGCACAACAAAAATTCTGAGAAAAATCGAGTTGAACATTTAATAATAATGAATAATCAAGATACCCTGATAAAAACATTTAAAAGTTGATTATGGAACTTATAACTTATAAAACATGAAAAACGAAAAGTTTTAAACTGAAAAATGAAAAATAAAGCAAACAAAATTAACACTATTAAATTAAATGAATGCAATTGAATTAAATAAAAATAAAGCAAACAAAATTAACACTATTAAATTAAATGAATGTGAATGAATTAAATGAAAATAAAGCAAACAAAATTAACACTATTAAATTAAATGTTCAAAATGCCATCCATTGACTTCTTGGCAGTAAACTAGTCTATTTACAAATTCACCTAAGACATTATTAATAACAGTTGGTTCTATTTTACGAATTTCATCTTGAATACGCTGCTTTAGTACTACTAAATTTTCTGGTTTAGTTAAGTAAACTTTTGATTTTAAGTAACCCCATAGAAAATAGTCTAGGGGTGTCTGCACTTATTTCTGGTCGACCGCCTTTTGAAATATTTTTAACATCTGTCTCCCTAAATTTGTTTTTGATTTTACTAACTGCCGATTGCGTAATAGGTCGATTTGGGTATTTTGCATTAAACATATCACACACTTCTTGCTGGGATCTTGTAAGGTTCCCACAACCAAGAAAAATTAAAATTTCTATTCGTTGCCTTATTGTTAAATCCGCCATGGCCTGGATAATTTAGAAGAATATTATTAAAATTCAACAATAAAGTACAATATTTATGTCTCGAGAGTTGAAGATTGACAGAATAATTGAATGAAACAGTTTGCTACATTTAAATTTTTTATCGAGGTAGGTATCTTGATTATTCATTATTATTAAATGTTCAACTCGATTTTTCTCAGAATTTTTGTTATGCAACGTTATGATTTATTTACATTATCATAAAGAGAAGAAAAAACACTATCGGATTTCACTACTAAAAATCTGTGTTTCCATTTAATTTTTTTTGTGATGACGTCATAACTGAAAAACAAATGGAAGTCGGAAGATGAATCGTACATATTAATGTGTATTTTTAAAAATTAAAATCGACGTGTTTCAGCGTTTTTATAAAAACCGGCTGAGTTCGGCTTTTTTTTTGATATTCCACACTTTAATCGCACACTGTATATATATATATATATATATATATATATATATATATATATATATATATATATATATATATATATATATATATATATATATATATACAGGGTGTAAACGGAACTAGGGAACGCGATTTTGCTCGGAAGTTATTAGAGATACAAAAAAATCTTTCAAATAAATTTTTTAGTGTTTCTAGCAAGCTAATTAAATCAGAAAAAAAAAATAATTTTCGGAGATATACGTATTTTTGATTTTTTTAAATTGGTACATCCTATATACTTTTATACTATTTAGTAGGAAATAATTTTTGCTTTAAAAAAGTTTTTTAAGTTATACCTTCTAAACTTAATAGAATTAGAGATATTGAAGAAAATATTAAAATAGTTTTACTCGAAATTAAAGCTGGCTATGAAAACAAAATTATTGAGTTACGAAACATTTTAATTTACAAATGTACATCAAATTATTGTCATACTGGTAACACTATAAAAATTGTTCAAATTTTTCACCGTTTTCTTGTATACAAAAATTGAGCCTTTTTAACAAATGTTGATTTACAGTATTATTAATTTTATTATTTAACTCGTTCACAGCTTGTCTTATTCTATGTTTTAATTCTTCAAGTGTAGTAACGTGCGTAACATAAACTTTGTTTTTGATGGCACCCCACAGAAAGAAATCTAAGGGCGATAGATCGGCAGACCTTGCAGGCCACATTATAGGTCCTCTTGTTCCAATCCAGGCATTTGGAAATTCTTGATTTAAATAGTTTGTTACATCTATTGAATTGTGCGCAGGTGCACCATCTTGTTGAAATATCATTCCGCGCCGATCTGCTAATGGTATATCATCAAAAAAATTCCTTAGTTCATTTTGTAAAAAAAAAAATATCTTTGAGAAGTTAAAGTGCCCTCATAACAATATGTAGCCAGAATAATATTATTAACAATTCCGCACCACACATTAGTTGAAAAACGTACTTGAAAATTAGTAATACATGTTTCGCGTGGATTTATGTCGGTAGTTTGCCAATAATGCGTATTATGCCTATTAAATACATATACCATTATTGGAAAAGTGGCTTTCATCTGTCCATAAAATTTTATTTAGAAAATGTGGATTTGTGCGATATTCCTGAATGAAATAATTGCAAAAGTTAAGTCTTCTTGCAAAATCGCTAAGATGGAGATTATGGATTTTTTGTATTTTGTAAGCTTTGAATTTATGCTTTTTTAAAATCCTGTGTACCTGTGTATGTGATACGTTTAATTCTAGTGCAGCGTCTCTAACTGAATTTCTTAGATGCACATTAAAATATGCTAATACATCAGCTTCCAAATTTTCATTTATTTGACGAACTTCGCGATTTGCCATAGTCAGGGAACCAGTACTACGTAGCTTTCTTTCTAATTTGAAAAAGTATGTTTGATTTGGATGAAAGCGATCAGGATATTGTTGCCGGTATAATCGCAGGGCTTCTCTTGAATTATTGTTTGATAAATGGAAATATTTCAACATATCTACCTTCTCGTTAATTGAGTATTCTTCCATTTTTACAACAAATAATAATCTAAGTTATCAATTCAATAAACTTTTTCACAGGGTTATAACAATAAACTAATACAAATGTCAAATTTTGTTTCCATAGCCAGCTTTAATTTCGAGTAAAACTATTTTAATATTTTCTTCAATATCTCGAATACTATTAAGTTTAGAAGGTATAACTTATGAAACTTTTTTAAAGCAAAAATTATTTCGTACTAAATAGTATAAAAATATACAGCCGTACCATTTAAAAAAAAGTCAAAAATAGGTATATCTCCGAAAATTAAAAAATGTTTTTTCTGATTTACATTAATTTATGTAGCTTACTAGAAACACTAACAATTTTATTTGAAAGATTTTTTTGTATCTCTTATAACTTCCGAGAAAAATCGCGTTCCCTAGTTCCGTTTACAGCCTGTATATATATAAATAATAAAATAAGTATGTCATTTTACTGCATTATTTGCATTTATAAATATTTAAAATAAAAATAGTGCACCCACAGCCAAAATTAAAAGTTTACGCCTCTGGAATATTAGCCAAACAGAACTTCTTTATACTTAATATTTCCCGAAAAAAATGAACTTATACTAAAAATTCTTTTTGACGTCAGATTTTCATATAACAGAATGAAAAGTTAATGTGTTACAGCGATAATTTTTCTATAGCAGTATTATTATGAAGCAATTATTTGTACCTTAGTAATACCAAGTCAAGATGCATAGGTATCTAATCTACTTAAGTTTCATGAAACAAGTATAGTTATCCAAGTATTTTTCAAAATTTACTTCAGTAATATATGTATATAATTACTGGTGTTATATAAAACATGCCGCTGATATCCCAGAATTGAGTACACTTACACATTAAGACCATGTAAAATTTAAAAAAATAGTATTTGATAAAATATACATCTAGCTTTTAATTAACATTTTATTTTGACTTATAATAAATACATTTCAACATTTAACATGAACAATAAAATACTATGCGTAGAACATAGATATACTACTAGGTACTCAAACGATATTATGTTAAAATATAACAATTTTCCTATTAGGTCTGTTCAATGACTTGCACGAAGTGGTTACAATGTTAATTTGTTAACACTGAAACATTTTACAGAAAAACGTGCAATTTGAACAGATTGTACGATGAAAAAAATGACAGAACTAGTTCACACGAATCTGAACCGACTCGCTAGGTAGTGTAGAAGTGCAGATAGGAGTGGGGGCGACTAAATGTCTGTGACGGTAAATTTAACGCCGGTAAATTGATCGCGAGGAAAATTCTTCGCCGGTAAATTGATCGCCAGGAAAATATACCGACGGAAAATTAATCCCCAGAAAATTGATCGCTCGGAAATCGCCGTAGTATTGATAGCGTGGTAAATTGATATCCAAAAAAATTATCGCCAGGATACTTATACATACAAAAAAAGTGTTAATAACAAAACAATTGAGTTAGATTTTTTTTATTTTTACCTATTACTCGTACGGACGTATTGTATTGATAATTATTTTTTCTATTTCGGTGTTCTTATGTTTCTATAAACGCACTGTTTTGTACTGAAAACACGACGTTTAGAAGATCTATAAGCGTACTATTTTTGGCGCCTTTCATGTTCTAGAGTTGGTAGTCATGCTTTCATAACTGACAGATGACAGGTAACCTCAAAATGGTAAGTTGTTGATAATATTTCAACATATTACTTTTAATTATGGATTTTTATACTTTCTTTAGGTGATAGGACTAGAAAGAAATATAATATTAATTTCACAACCAGAATCAGACCTTGAATCATAAATACAATACACCTTGCAATACACTAATTAATCAATAGTTGACAAAATATGAAATTTCTATTGTTAGCGAGAAGCGTTACCAACATAAACATAACTAATAAAAAAATACCTAGTCATAATTTGACGTCGCAATTTAAATAAATTTAATCGTAAAATTACCTCAATAGAAAAAATAGTATAAAAAACACGTATCATAAGGCCTGTTGACGCACTCGTCCTTTGTAAAACTCGCCTAGCGGCTCGTTTTCCAAACTTGGACTCGTACGTTAACAGATTGCCTTATGATACTTGTGTTTTAATGTACTATTAAAATTACTTACTATAAAAATATTTCACCATATAACTAACTACATTTATCTGTTTAGAGGAATGTTCTATATTCTTTTATATAGATCCAAAAAAAAAAAAACATTAAAAGGAGATGATAATAACAATATCATATAAGCAAGTTTAGTGATTTAGGGCTAGGTATTGTGTAACTAATAGGTAACCAGTTTCAATAAAAACTGTTACGACTGATAATCGACAGTTTCATTGTTCATATTTTATTTTTTTATTTTTCCCTTCCAGCCAACGCCCTTAATCTAATCCATATCTTCTCAAAATTCTGCAGGTGGAGAAGGTAATATATATTTTTTTCTACTCCTACTTGAAAAACTTATCATTTCTTTACAATCTGCAGAATAGATATGTAGACAATACTAGTTAACTTCGTATCCATTCTAGGATGGATATGAAATCCACGAATCACAAATCACGTAAGTCGTGTAACTCAAGCAACTGTCTATTAATTTGTTACAAGATTAAGAAGAAGAACGATAAAAATATCACATTTGACAATTCAAGTTGTCATTTAGATGGAAATATTTTCAGTATAACAGATTTGAATAATTTAATAACATTTAACTGAATTGTATTATAAATTAATAGATTAGGTAAGTATTCGAAAAGAACATATAAAAATGAGAACAAGAGCATTATGAAATATTGCATTTGACAAGTCCTATTATCCTTTTTAGATTTAGCAATAATTACAGAATATAGAAGAGTATGAAAAATTTAATAATATTTAAGTGAAGTGTAATGATAAGCTAAATAAATTATATAAATTGTAAATAGAATGTAAAATTATTGTATATAAAATAAAACAATTTTAATAACAAATGCCGTTAAGAAAGCCAAATACATAAAATGATATTAAAATTAATAATGTTCAATAATATTTCCAATTTCTACAGTTTGTATTTTCCTTCTTTTCGTTAGTCGTAGAAAAGGTATGCTGCACAACTCGAGTGGAGTGTCCATATCGCTTTCGGATGATTGAAGACTCCGCCTACGTCGTGCCAAACATCATCCTCATGTGATATGGACATCATATCCACTTTTGTTGTACAAACTACTATATGCACAATCATTATGATAATATGTCGATTCCTAACCTTTTACAGGTTGGGAAATACGTCATTCCTAACTGCAATGATATTTTCTTGGGTGGGAAAAAACAAATTTCACTTCCATCCCACTGGTTGGAAATGTTTATGTAGGGGTTGCCTAGCAATATTGTCAAAGGCCCCTATAATAAAGTAGGCTAAACTAATTTTAATAGAGCTGTCAAAAAATATTTTAAAATTAAAGGTTATAACTTAATTATTATTAAATAGGATGCTTGTGAATAAAATAGTTTACATACCTGGGTGGAAGTTCCATTACAGTCTCGTGCTGTATCTCATTTCGAGGCTTTGCCTCTCGGTAATATACATAAGCCGTCGGCTGTAATGAAACATCCCTCCTCGGATGTATAATATTACTTTGTTCGCGAACTAACAAACTAAAGTCTAGGAATTACCATTCATGCCCTAGCAAAATTCAGGGAATTATTTTGGCGATAATTTTTGTGGCGATTAATTTGCCCCGTGCTAAATTTACTGGCGATCAAATTTCCACGCGATAAATTTACCGGCGATAAATTTTCCTCGCGATAAGTTTTCCGACGATCAATTTTCTTCGCAATCAAATATCCGGCAATCAAAATTCCGGTGATTAATTCTCCTCGCGATCAATTTACCGTCCATGAATTTTCCCCGCGATGAATTTTCCGGGGTATATTTACTGCGATCAATTTACCCACGATGAATTTTCCGGAAACTCGTACCTACCAATATATAGAAAAATATCTGCCAAAAACACATACGTATTGTCGAAAACAATAATTATGTTCAAATATGATTTTCTATAATTTATTTTGTTTCTTATCATTAACGCATAGTTACACTAAACATATTTAATATATATCGACGAGACCCCTAGTGGTCGTGTTTGTTTCCTATTTGAAACTATACTCATGTGTGTAATATATGTCAAGAGTCTAATATTATTTAAAAGAACTACATTACGTTAATTAATAACAATAAACGTTTCAATTAAATGCATTTAACTATACATAGACAATAGTAATTTTATTTGCTTTAATTATTTCGTTTAATAACCATCTGTGCTTAGGATATTTGAATTCGTGATTAGAAGTTTATTTTAAAAGGCGTGTTAAACATTATTCTGAATTTTTAAAAGATTTGAGCATGCAAAAATATGATGCAGTTGATCGCATTATCTAAAATAATATAACAACATTAATTATATTTAGTACTCAAAATAATAAAAGATATACTTAACCTTCTCAAATGTTTCTACTGACATGGGTGTAAGTTTTCCAGCTGTTATATAGATTGGCTTTTGAGCTCGAGCAATAATAAATAAAATTTCTTTTTGTATTTCTACATCCATATCATGCCAGTTACTATTGTAGGCAGCTTTTGCTACGTTTAAACTCTACAAAAGAATTAAAACTTATATTGTCATATAATAAATCGAATAAAGTTTTGAAGTTCGCATGGGACTCGCAGAGTAAGTTGGCGGCGCTGTGTCATGGCGCCTAGTAGTAGTAGTAGTACCTGTCAGATAAGTTTACATTTTAACATTAAAAAAAAATTCTTAACAATTCAACTCAACACAATTTTTAATTTTGTTCAGTCGATTTCTTCGTCAAAGTATAAATTTGTCGGGTAACGAGTCACAAATTTGGAATTAATTACTAGTGGAGTACTTGTAAATATAAACTGTTTTGATAACTATTTTAACAACACAATGGCGGCTCGTCAGAGGAAGAAAGGGAGGCACAGCCTTCTCTCATGAAATAAGGAATATGTGCATGTTTAATAAATATATTCTGCGAATAATAAAATAGAATATTATGAATTATGTACCATTTAACATGTAATATTAAAAAAATATTAGTAGTCATTTTTTGTTCCATTATATGCGTTGTTTAAAAAGAGAAATCAATATTATACTAGGAAGCGGGTGACCGGAGACAAACTTAAAATTTGTCTCCACCTATCTCCCTATAAAGCGAACAAATATCTAATTTTGTCATTGATACAGTTAGAAGAAGTACGAAACATCATATGAGTTAAACCGGTAGAAAACAGCATAGGAAGCAAGTACTCCGATCAATAGCATCACTCCGTGCACATCGAGACGAGATTGTTCGTTTGGATATACATAGGTGGGGATAGTCACTGTCTCAGTGCAAAATGTAGTCTGCAGTTTCCAAGCGAACAGTGACGATGCGAATTGTGCGATCTTAATTCACGGTGTTATTACTTAGGATAGCTGTTCTTATTTTCAATATTTGTACGGTTTTTTCAATCTAGCATTTTTCATGATTTTTTGACTAAGAAGAGTTTATAGTTTTGAGGACAAAATTACCGCCTCATTCCTAAAAGGCACAAGCCGCCACTGCAACAACATGTTAAAATGGACAAAAATGTAATAGTAAAGTCAGTCAAACTATATATTTTACCTGTATTTTAACATTATATTGAATCGATTATACGAACCATTTGGGACTGAGAATGGTTCGATAATTATTTTTTTTAAGTTAACTTAGGTTCTGTTATATGAAATGATACAATACAGTACTTACTGATAAAAAGTTAAAGTAGTAATAATAGCCTACATACATACACATGTATGTACAATACAGTTTTAAAGAATGATCATTGATTTAATTTTGTTTAAAATTTTCTTGGCCGCCAAATTACGAGTACGCATTCTCTTCAGTAAAAAACTAGAGTTCGTATTCAGTTGATTGACGTTTTGATTGACTGATGTTCAGTTAACTGATTCTCTACTCTATCATTCTTCGTAAAATGCAAAGAACAAACATTTATATAAAACGAGATATGCGATATATGCGAAGTAAGTTTATATATTGCTAGTAGCACGTTTATAAATCTGCTCTGTAGTAAAATCAATCTTTTATTGGTTTATATTAGTCTGTTTTTGTGTAATTTGCATCAGGAAAATCCATTTTTTTGTGACTCTTCATCTACACTCTGTGTTAAAGTGTGGGACGGTCTCCTGTGAGTAAATTTGAACTTTTTCATTTTAAATAGTGCACGCACATTGAACAACTTAATTAAACACACAAATTCTGCACCCATCGGTTAACAATGGTAGTGTGCGCAAAGTGCAGTCGCGTCGTCAATGCACGAAACCCCGGTGTGAAGTGCGGCCGATGTGAGA
This sequence comes from Harpalus rufipes, assembly GCA_951394225.1. Taxonomy (NCBI): domain Eukaryota; kingdom Metazoa; phylum Arthropoda; class Insecta; order Coleoptera; family Carabidae; genus Harpalus; species Harpalus rufipes. Next base: position 7,871,456 of record OX596287.1, on the reverse strand, counting down.
ATATATACCATCCGATTTGCGTTCAAATAAGTGATGATTTACTTTCGGACATAAAGGCTAATATTTTATCATGGAATTGCCAACAATGTCGGTCCCCTTTAAATAAATCTGTGGTTAGTGATGAGTCCGATATTTCTCAAAATCGCAGCATAAAATTAAGTGACTTGAATACGCTTATCAACAAAATGAAATCCGATATTTTGGACGTCATGAACAATAAATTTGAAGAACTTACTAAGTCAGTTAGCTTTTGTTGCGAAAAAATTACAGACTTTGAGGCTAAATTAGTAACATACGATAAAAAAATTAAAGAGTTCGATCGATTTAATGAAGAAAATATTAAATTGAAAACGTGTGTTACTGGTGTGGAACATAAAATTAATGAATTAGAGCAGTACTCGCGTCTAAACAATTTGTTAATTCACAATTTTCCCGTTAAACAAAATGAAAACATTAATAATATTATAATAAAATCTGGTTCGGAAATGGGAGTAACTATAAATGATAATGATATAGACGCTGCTCATAGGATGCCTACAGCTAAATCTAAAATACCTTTAATTATTGTAAAGTTCAAAGAAAGAAATAACTTAACAACTAAATTTTATTATCCTTCGGACAGTGAGTCTAGACTATACTTCAGCGAACACTTGACATATTATAATAATGATCTACTTAAGAAAACGCGTGAACACCTTCGCGACAAAGGTTACAAATACATCTGGAGTAAGAACTGCAAAATCTTTGCCAGGAAGAGTGAAAATACTAGAATCATCTCAATATGCCGAGAAGAGGATTTATTGAAATATTAATGGATCCATTACGTTTCGGAGTATTGATTGTTTATTTATTATTTGTTTAAATCCGTACAACCTTGTCCCGTATGTCTGAATCACTTGTTTTAAACAGCAGTGTTGCCGATTCGAACTTTACTTTTGGACATATAAATGTGCAGTCATTGAACTCTTGTTTCCTTACTTTTAAAGATTTTGTACTTTGTGAAAATTTTGATATACTGGCTGTTACGGAAACATGGATAAGTGACACCTCCCCATCACACTTATTTCATATTGATGGTTACAACCTAATCAGTGCACATAGATCCAATAAACGTGGTGGAGGTGTTGCTCTCTATGTTAAGAGTAACATACAGTACAAACTTTTGGATGTTAAAAATTTAGAATTACTATATGAACATGTTGAATATTTATGGATTCAAATCACTGCTCATCACAGTAAAATTATTTGTGGAGTAATTTACAACCCAAAATCGGATTATTTTAAAGAACTTAGTGTTTTGGATACCATAACTACTGATTTTCTTACCGAGTGTGATTTCATGATGTACGCAGGTGACATAAACGTTAATTTATTATTGAATGATGCCAAATCAGATTATGTAAAAAACATATTTACTGCTTACGGCATGCATCAATTAATCACTAATTACACTCGGCCTGCATCTAAGTCTCTATTAGATATTATAGTAATATCAGATAGATCCCTCTGTGATTTCTCTGGTATTATTGAATGTGATAATTTTTCAGACCATAGTTGTGTGTTTTGTAAATTAAAACTTACTAAGCAGGCTTCAAGCAATAATATGGTTACATATAGAGATTTTAGCAGATTTGATTCTGAAAGGTTTATTGTTGACTGTAATAATGTGCCTTGGAGTAATATTATGCAAATAAACAATGTAAACGAAAAAGTATGCTTTTTAAATGAGAACATTATAAAATTATTTGACATTCATGCACCTATTAAGTCAACGAGATATTGTAAGGCATATAGCCCATGGTTCACAAATGTTATTAAAATAATGCAGGCTAAAAGAGATAAGGTGCTTGCTCAGTATAAGAAATATAAAACTCCCGCAAAATATGAATATTATAAACAATTACGTAATTATACAACAAGTGCAATACGGAGAGAAAAACAAGCTTTCTTTGAGTCTGCAATTAATAATAATATGAATAATACGAGTGAATTATGGGCTAACTTAAAACGTGTTGGTGTAAAAAATCAGCCAGCAAGGAGCATTCCAGAAACACTCTGCAATCCTAATAATTATGGACAGTATTTGCTAGATAAAGTAAGCACTACAATTGCAAATCCTTGTACTATCAACTTCTTTTCGCAGAATAAATATGCAGGCGTACATGATGAACCTTTTCATTTTACATGTGTAAGTAGCGATAAAGTCAGAGAAGTCATTCTCAACATTAAAACTAATGCAACTGGGGCAGATGAAATTTCATTAAAAATGATTTTACTTATATTACCAATTATAAATGATTACATTACGCATATCGTAAATACATGTATAATAGATAGTGTTGTGCCTGAGGTGTGGAAGATAGCCGCAATTAGGCCAATAGTAAAACAACAAGATTGTGTGAGTTTTGATGATTTGAGGCCAGTAAGTATTCTGCCGACCTTGTCCAAAGTGCTTCAAAGAATATGCTGCGATCAGATCATGGAATATGTTTTTGAGAATGAAATTATACCTGCCAATCAGTCCGGATTTAGATCAGGTTATAGTACAAATACTTGTTTATTGAATATTATTGATACTATTTTAAATAATCTGGATAAATCGAAACCATCATTACTTATACAAATAGATTTCTCAAAAGCATTTGATATGATCGATCACAGTTTACTTCTTTCAAAATTAAGTTATTACAACTTCTCTGAAAGCGCAATATCGTGGTGTAGGAGCTATTTTTAAAACCGATTATTTTACATTAATATGAGTACAAAACAAGGAATACAATCATCATCAAAGTTTTCTCTTCAATGTGGTGTACCACAAGGATCAATTTTGGGACCTTTGTTCTTTTTAATATTTGTTGCTGACATGCCAAATATATTTAATTTTTGCTCAGTTCACTCTTATGCGGATGATACCCAGGTTCTTGCAACTCTGGAACAGTCGCAAGTAAATGAACATTGCGCAATTATTAACAAAGAATTAAGTGATTTTGTATCCTGGGTAAAGAACAACGGTCTCAAAATTAATACTGACAAATCATCACTTCTAACCATTAGTGATTGTGGTAATATTCCTGATATTGTGCTAGATGGTTCTATTTTAGTTCGTACAGATAACGTTAAAACTTCACATTGACAAAGACTTAAATTTTAGAAAACATCTTAATATAAAATTATGTGCAGCAAGACTAAAATTACGACAGTTGTTTCATTTTAGAAATGAACTAAATTCGTTAGTAAAACTTAAACTTGTAAATTCACTCATTCTTCCACTGTTTGACTATTGCGCCTATACTTATATTCCGAACCTCACACAGACAGACAAAGAAAGACTAACTTTGTTGCAAAATTCTTGTCTACGTTTTGTATACGGTGTGCGTAAATACGATCACATATCTAAATACCGCAAAATTTCTAAGATGCCGTCTGTTGAAAACCGCTTCAAATATCTTTATTTATGCTTAATACATAAAATTACATTGACAGGTACTCCTTCCTATTTATTTGACAAATTAGTAATTAAAGAATATAATTATTCTCTTAGAATAAAGAATTTGTATATTGTACCAACATTCAGAAAGTCAACATTTAAAGGTGGGTTTTCATATATGGCCCCTACTTTATATAACAGTGTTCTCGATTATCTGAAGGTGCTTTCTTTAAATAGCTTTAAAAGAAATGTACGAGCTTTATTATATACTTAATGTTTGTTCCTATTATTTCATTTTTAACTATTTACTTCTACATTATTTGTCATTAATGTATTTTTATTATTTTTCAAGATCTGTTTTTGTTTACTTTTTGTAACGTGTCTATTAGCTATATATATATATATATATATATATATATATATATATATATATATATATATATATATATATATATATATATATATATATATATATATATATATATATATATATATATATATATATATATATATATATATATATATATATATATATATATATATATATATATATATATATATATATATATATATATATATATATATATATATATATATATATATATATATATATATATATATATATATATATATATATATATATATATATATATATATATATATATATATATATATATATATATATATATATATATATATATATATATATATATATATATATATATATATATATATATATATATATATATATATATATATATATATATATATATAGCTAATAGACACGTTACAAAAAGTAAACAAAAACAGATCTTGAAAAATAATAAAAATACATTAATGACAAATAATGTAGAAGTAAATAGTTAAAAATGAAATAATAGGAACAAACATTAAGTATATAATAAAGCTCGTACATTTCTTTTAAAGCTATTTAAAGAAAGCACCTTCAGATAATCGAGAACACTGTTATATAAAGTAGGGGCCATATATGAAAACCCACCTTTAAATGTTGACTTTCTGAATGTTGGTACAATATACATATATATATATATATATATATATATATATATATATATATATATATATATATATATATATATATATATATATATATATATACATCTTTGTATTATTTGTATTTGTTTGGTTAGGTGGAAGAGCAGCCTAAGGCTGAACCTCGCCGTTGATATATGTCAATAAAGTAAATTTATTATTATTATTATATATTTAAATTTCTTTTCCTCCTTTGCAAAAAATATTTATTGTACACCTTTACCACATCACTATTTGATAATACATTGGTTGTGTTAATTTTCTTTAATTTGCCCACGATTTATACATTTTCACTTTGTTAAACGAAGCAATAGTTTGTGACGTTTACATAATATTTAACAGGTCCTACTCGCCTCCATTAATTTCTGTTGTCGCATCCTATTCTACGGGTCCCAATTATACAGTATAACAAATAATAAAAATCTGATAGCAGCACTTTATCTCCCGCCATTTCAATTTTATTTTATATAGATATGGATAAACTACCTCAATAATACTGACATGGGTACGTATAGGACACATAGTATTAACATACGGACACATATTCGTGTCCAGAAAACATATCGCCGCCAAATAGATCCCGAGGTAAACTGATCGTCGGTAAATTAGTCGCAAGGAAAATTGATCGCCAGTAAATTTATCGCGGAGAAAATTGATCGCTGGAAAATTGTTTGCCAGATAATTGATCGCTAAGAAAATTGATCGCTAGGAGAATTGATCGCCGAAGTATTGATCGCGTGGTAAATTGATCGCCAGGATATTTATGTGTACAAAATAATTATAACAAAATAATGAGATTGATTTTATTTTAATTTTTTTTTTTATTATTTTTACCTATTATATATATATATATAACTATATCTGTTTTAGACGAATTTTATTTATACAGATACGAAAAAAAATATATATTAACAAGGAATGATAATAACAATGCATATCATGTATGAGCAAGGTTTGTGATTAGGGGTTACGTATTGTGTAGCTACTAGGTTACTATAGTTTCATTAAAAACTGTTACGATTGATAATCGGCAGTTTAATTTTTCATATTTTATTTTATTATTTATTCCGTCCCAGCCAACGCTGTTAATCTAATCTGTATCTTCACAAAATTATGCAGGTGAAGGTAATATAATTTTACTTTCTTCGCAAATTAACAAATTAAAGTCTAGGAATTCCCATTCATGCCCTAGCAAAATTCGGGGAATTATTTGTTTTGCAATAATTACAATACACTAATGCTTGCCAGGTAAGATAGACTAATAGTCATCACTGCCGTCCCTTTGACCCCGCGGTGTTCAATGAATATGAATTTATTAAATTTACATTAATTTTATTCATGATGAACTACGATATTATTTTGGAGATAAATTTTCCAAACGACTAATTTCCTGGAGATTAATTTTTCCCGAAATCAATTTACTGACAATCAATTTTACACGCGACAAATTTACCGGCGATCAATTTTCCTTGCGATCAATTTTCCGGCGATCTATTTCGGCGAACAATTTACAATTCTATATTTTTTTGCGATCAATTATCCCCGCAATCAATTTTCCCCGCGTTGAATTTTCCGGGAAGTGGTTTCACTTCTTCATTGTGCAAAAAATTAATAAATTGTAATGCGCAAACCAGTATCGGAAGATGTTGCACCGCACTCACAGAGTATAATATCGTATTGGGAGCAATGGGACTCCGTGGTGGTTGAGGATGGCCTCTTGAAGCGTATGGTAGAAAATGTTAATGAAATTGAGAAGAAAACTCAGTTGGTTATTCCATTTCGTCAGCGATTTTACTGGGTTAAGTGCAAGGAAGACGTTAAACACTGTTGCAATAAATGTGTGGTTTACGCTGGAAGCAACGAGCCGAAGAGCTCAAATGCGTCAATACAACGTAAATAGTCCATTTGAGCGCATTACGATTGACGTGGCCGGACCATTTCCAGTAAGTGACAACGGAAATAAATACATCGTGGTTGTCTTGGACTACTTCACCAAATAGGGCTGAACTCTATCGATTACTCAACCAGGAAGCCACCACCGGTCGCTGAAATTTTAGTCAAATAATGTATATACCGGTTTGTTGTACCACGTGAGCTTCACTCCGACCAAGGAAGAAATGTTGTGTCTTCCGTTTTCCAAAATATTTGTAAGATATTAGGAATTAATAAAACAAGAACAACTGCATTACATCCGCATTTAGATGACATGTTTGATCAAATGAACAGAACGATCAACCGATATATGTCGAAGATAGTCTCCAAGCACCAAAGGGACTGGAACCGACATCTTCATCTGTTCTTGATGGCTTATCGTTCATCCGTGCACGAAACAACAGGGAAAACTCTTGGGAACATCAATTCGGGCGTGAGTTGAGCTTACCTTGCGATCTGGTGTTTCACAGTAAACCTGGAGAAGACCTGGTCGGGGAAGATTACGTTATGGACTTACGGAGAAGACTAGATGACATTCATGAAAAAGACTACATAAACATTCAAACTACCAGTGGCCGAATGAAGAACCAGTATAACATCAAGGCTGAAAAAGGTGGCATCAACCTGAGGATTTAGTGTGGCTTTACAATCCACAAAGGCGTCGCGGTTTATCACCAAAGCTGCAAAAGAATTTGAAAGGTCCTTATGAAGTAGGCAAAAGGATAAACGACGTGGTATATAGATTTAAGAAAGCACCTACCGGGAAGCTGAGATTAGTGCACATTAGTAGGCTAGCCCCTTACGCCGGTGAGCAACGATTCGTAGGATCATAGTTCAGGAACCGACTTTTAACGAAACAAGAACATTGTTACTTGTTCACCGTGTCTTCAGATTATTCCCTCGACCACTGCATATCAGAAGACTTAAAGATAGCAATGCAGACCATAAGCGGTACATTTAGTACCTGATTAAAAAACCATGCTCGTACCAGAAGCAGTATCGCAGTCTAGGGAACTCGCTGTGCGATTTGAAGGATCATTTGCTAAAGAATGACATATTGAAGCTAGCAGTACCAAAGTTAGGCTGTGGACTAGTAGGAACGTGTTAAAGATACTCTTTCGCTTTACCGGAGTTCAAATTCTCGTCTGCAGCTTTAACCCTAACGGACAGAAAGAACTTGAGCGGACCATTGACTGTCACTTCGTAAAGCCTTCTAAATGCACCAAAGGTAATACATACAGATTTCGTCATCATGAACTGTTCCAGGACAAAACAGTCTTAAGAAGCGACAGTGTAACGCACACACGACCCCGCAATAAGCAAGCATCTAAACTTGATGACGTATTCGTCACAAGCACCGGCGGAGTAAACAAATAGGCCTCGACCTGTTTAAATGTAAATTATGTGTAATGTGTAAATAAATAGTGCGTTGTGTCAATTGTTTATAAATAATTTTAGTATGTAATTAGTGTTTATATTTGTTTATCCATAGTGTTAGTTATTTTTATTATCTTTATCTTAATTATTTATCGTTAAATAAACTTTTATTTTAATTATTAATATATCTCTGTTTTACACTTCACCCAAATAAATAAACGTTACAAAATTCTGTTTAATACATTTATTAGCGCATTTATAAGGTTATCAATTAACTCTGCATCATAAAATAAAAATTGTAATGGCGAAAGTTTATGTGTTGATGACATCAGATATTTAGTTTTACATTATAAACATAATTACCTCAGTCGTCAACATTGTTGGAGGGAGACTATAAAACAATAATTCAAAAACACTAGCGCTTAAGCAAAGAAGAGCGAGTACGTACATAAATGGACTTGGAATCTATAAAAAAATGAGGTTAATACATAAACAAATTATTATATACATTGTTATACTATTGGCGAATAAAAGCTAAGAAGTTAACATATGATGGCAAGAAAAATAAACTAGATATGAGTGTATAAAATCATTAGTAATTCGATATGTATTTCACATTGTTGTAATCAACTCTTCGTATTCTTATTATAAAAATTAAAATAATTTATTTTTTGTGACACATACATCACTCCAGAATTCGAAGAGATCTGGTCGACGTGTTATAATGTGTGGTCTGCGATACATTACATTAATAAAATCTGAAATCAAGCAGTCTTCCTTTTCGCTTAACTTTAAAAAAGCACGTTTACATTTGACATACGCCAATTATATTCATATTCATATTTCCACAACCAACTGTCAATGTTTTCCTGTTGCTAACGCTAACTGAACAGTTTGAAAAAATAGGTGCTTACCATGAGGATTAATTTTATAGAGACAAGACATTTGACACTACATTGAAAAATCACCCTTTTCATTGAAATTTGTTATCCTACACTCGAATCCATTTTGTACTGCCATCATATGTTATCGCTTAGGAGGCAAAAAGTTTGTTTTGAGAAAAATTACCATTATTGTTGTAAACTCAGCAAAGCACAGAAACAAAGTGATGGTCACACATTCTGCAAATAATGGAAGTGCAAAACAAGTTTCCATTGTGGGACATAATCTAAAATAATTGCATTAATAATAAATTATTTTTCTATTTTTTTCTTGCTTACTTCAGTAAATACTGGTGATGTTCAATAATTCGATGTAGTTTTTGTTTTTGTGAATCCACATCAGATTTAGTTCCGTTATATGAAGTGGTAAAATTTTCTAACCGTACCTGTAAAATATAAACCGTTATTGATGCAAGAAAATTAAAGTTTTAAGTATTACTTCATTAGTATAAAATATGATACCGTAAACATAACAGATCATAGTAGTCGTCATAGTTATAAAAATATATTATAAATGATAATATAAAATGTGTTGTTTTTCGACGAATTGTCGAAATAAATTATAATAAAATTTATAATTTACAACTCAGATATGGAATATTGCATGAGATTGTGCATATTTGCACGTTCCTACTGGTATTTGAATCGAGATTGCGTAGAAGTACGCTTGAGATTAGGCCAATTGTGTGAGACGTTTTTGCTGGAGGTGCCGATAAGACAAGCTACAGAAAACTGCAAAAAGTGCTCTAATCATGAAATAGCAATAAGAATTCCGGCATTGAAGACGTGGGCAATAAGGTACAACTAACTATAATTGCAGATGCACAGAACGTCGGTCCAGTTTTCTAATGTTCAATATACCAGCAGCAGCCCTTACAACTATGGTGCAAGCAGCAGTTACAGCTGCACTAATCCCACGGTCGCGAATCACATAGCTTTGAACGAGATTTCTAATCAATTTTTTTTAGGGAAATCATGATGAACTAGGTGTGAAGTCCTGGTTAGATGCGACGCCGTAAATGATAACTTCACCCTGGATCCTGGATGACAGTATAATTAGTTTACTGGCATCAAATAAATTAAAGGATGGAGCACGTTTATGATTTCTTTCTCAACATTATTTCCTATCTTCATTATGTTTAACCTTCAAGAAGCAAATGTTAGCAATATTTTATTCAGAAGTAGATCGAATTGCACTCTACGATCAAATGAAGTTGAGAAAATGAAAGTCAATAGAACCTATTGAATCATATTTCCGACAAGATGAGAATGTTGACACAACTAAATATTGATGAGCAAGATCGCATCACATATTTAACGACGTGTTACGATTGAAACTGAAGGAAGCACGCTTGTCAACAATTAAGAATTGCTTAGCCTGATGAAAGAACTGTCTGACGAACTTCGAAGTCCATACTCATTCAAGTATGTAAAACGTGAAAACATATTTTCTATGCAGCCGAAAAATTTCACACCAGTGAACACCAAATTATACGAAGTAACAAAATTGTGATCCAATATGCTTCGGTTGTGGTGTGTGAGGTCAGACATCATCCATGTAACCCATATACCTTTACAAAGATAAAGGTGTTCGATGCTTTAAATGTGAATAATTTGGACACAAATCTAGCCATTGTTCAAGATGAGAAAATTAAAATAAATCGACTTACAGTGATGTGAAGTTCGTCAATAATCTTTCCAATTATCACAATATTTTAACAATTGAAAATACAGATGTAGATGATCCTCTTCTTGCCATTGGTGCAAGCTATTCGTCGCTGATCTCCGATAGTCGAAGAAGAACATAAGATTGAATTACATGGATTGAGGCGCACTCGTATTCATTGTACTAAAGCCACTAAATTACAATTCGAACTAGAAGACCGAAAATATGAAGAAACTGCCATTATCGTTCCCGACAAATTGATTACAGTCGCTATAACCCTGGGAAGATGATTGTTAAATAGAATTAAATATACAGTGATAAAAGACGGCATAATTTTAGGTGAGTAACGCATAAAATATGAACCATAAAGAGAACCCGTGTTACTGAAAGAATGGTATGATGATTTAAAAAATAGATTTTAATCCCGAGTTATTATATAATCCAGGATTTTGAAACCCGAGGTTAAATTTTTGTTTATAAAACCGGGAATTAGTCATTATATACTACTATAATAACAAATATAATTTTAGTAAAAAAAAAAAAAAAACAAACAAAAATAAACTAAGAAGTTGGTAACGTAACATATCGTTACACTTACGTTCACTTCTAAAAGAGGAATTTACCTTCAAATGATACAAAAAATATATACTTAACAAAAAACCTAAGGTTTTCATGAAACTGACAAGTGAATATCTCATATCTTATTTGTACATAGGCGTACGAACAAAAATATTCTTTAAGGCGATGTTCTTTTAATTTTACTTTGAAATTTTGTTTAATTATATAACAATATTTGCTGCATCTAATAGTTTTCATTGTAGTGTACTATTTATTTACATATATTGTTATATCATATTATTACCAAAAATTGTAAATTTATATTAAGTATACTATAAATTTGCGCGCCTATGCAATTTCAGAGAAGCAGATGGACAGATAGACAAGCAAAAATAGTTATATGTAAACATGCCCGAGATTTCGACCAATCAGAGCCCAAGTTTTAGACGCCTATGCCAGCTCCACTGTCTTCGTATCTGGAACGAAGTTTAGCATTTGATAGATTTGCTTACTACACCCATGTACACTATATTTATTTTTAATTTTATGCTCAAAAGAGGACAAAAATATTATTATGAACATCAGGAAATAATTTGGTTTTGTTAAAATTCTCGTTTTTTTCTGACTCCCATTTTTGTTTATATATTATCAATGGCTCTGACTCTGACTGTTGAAATGTGATATTATCTACATTTCGTTGAACCTCTGTTGCGCGCATTATAATTAAGTTTGTTTTCTTTTCATTGCATACGCACTTTCTACGTGTGTATGTAAACTATCATAGAATAAGCGTAGACGCACATCCATGTACATCACTCATCACGATTATTTTGTTTAAAAGTTCTGTATTTTAACTCAATTTATATTTTTTGTTGTAAATAAATACAAACAAGAAGTAACATGATTCTTTTTTGGCGTTACAAAATATTATTTTTAAATGAATTACTTACTTGAATAAGTTTGAATTGCCCGCATGTATTCAAAATAATATGGAGGAACATGCAAGTTGTTACCTGAAGTAAAAAGGTAACACTTAATGCCGATATTGCCTGTATAAATATTTGAATTTCATAAAGCGGATCAGCAAACTCATCTGCAATAATAGAGATGTACATTAAACATGTTATATTACTGTACAAGATCGATAATAAGTGATATCGTCTACACGAACAACTCGTCGAGTCGGGCTTTTTAAAATTCATGTCCTGTTGTGCAATGGGGTATGTGACCAAATTTTTATTTTTATATAATATGATACTAGACAAAAAAATAAAATACCCGTATCTTTTTAAATCGATTAATTATTCCTACTTCACGAGAAAATAATGATTAAAAATTTGGGGAAGGAATACGTGATGTGAGCATGGTAGAATCGTAGAAGACGTATAGAGTGGGAGGGAAAGAGATAGTTATAGGCACAAACTAATATTTAGTTTTTATTATTATAATAAGAAGCTATAATGGTTAGCTTTTATATTTTGACTTTTATATTGAAATTCGAATATGGTCATATACCCCATTCCCGTTATCGATCGAGTGTACAATAAAGTGTTTTGCGCTGTCGACTTCATAGCAATAATGAAACAAAAATAATGATGAAATGTCAAAATATTACACTTAATAAATATCAAAGGAAATAACCAACGGCAAATTTTGTAATGTGTGAATAGTGTTTTTATGTTATGAAAATGAATAATAGCTACGAGGGTCATTTCATAAATATTTCATACAATTGTTAGTTTATTCTTTTGTTTATTTTTATTACACTATCTCTTTACAATCCACAATCCTTCAATATACTTTCCCTGCTTCTCAATGACCGAGTCCCAACATCTGAAAAGCTTTATTATTCCATGCAAGACATCATCTGTCGAATGGCTTAGGTAACGGGAGCGTGAAGCTCTTCCAGAGACGGAAAACGATGTACTCGCATAGGCTGTTTCAGCTTTGGGAGTATATCGAAGTCTGGTGAACTCATGTTCGGACTGTAGGGATCATGAGGTAACACATCCCAATCGTATTCACGCAGCTTGTCAATTACGACATTCCCGATGTGGGGGGCGAGCATTGTCATGGAGAGTGGCCCAGCCTCGAGCAACTGAGGTCGGGTTTAGTGCAATTTTCTGCGCAGTTTTTGCATGAAGGTCCGAAAACAAACTGCTGTGACACTTGTTCTACATGGAACTCTGTCTGTCATGATGATTCCTTTGTAATAATAAGCAAAAATCATTGACTTTTGATTTAGCTCTTCGAATTTTTTTTGGCTGTGGGGAATTTGATCCTCTCCACGCGTTGGAGTGTGATTTCATACATCAACACCATCAACCATACCTCCCAACCAAGCAACTATACTACGGTCCACTGTTAACTCACCGCAAACTTCACCTTAAAGCACTGTGGATTTCTGTTATGTTTCTGCCACGTAAAGTTTCGATCTTAATCTACGACCTCTGATCTTCAACAGTCACAGTACCCAAGACACGTGCAGGCACCATTTCTAGCTGACGATTGTGAAAATCAGATTACGCCATAGTTGAAAACAAAACACACATTTCTTTCCCAAGCCTTCTACTACAACTGACGCAAATTTCACTGTTGTTGCATCATCCAATTCGCAGTGTTGCTGTTTTTTTTTTAAATAATATACTTGTTACTGTGGTAATATGAAATAAATAATCTACGGCATTACTGATTCCGGGAGAGAATTAAGAAATCAAGAAGGAATTATTACTGATTTTTGAGTATTTTTTATATAAATACGAAACAAGTTTACAAAATTATTTAATTAGTAAAATAATTTAACAATATAATATTTATTTAAATTAATATTAACATTTATGTTGAAAGATCCTTTACCGGTTTCAGGATATTAAGCTTTTGTTTACATATACAAAAGATGGCGGGTAACTAAGTAATTACTGTATCTGTAAAGTAATAAATATTATTACCCTACTGACATGTCAACAACAGTCTACTACATAAAAATAAATTGAAAGTATAGTGCTTTTCATTAATACATATAAAATAACATTAGTGTATCGTTCTTAACACGGTTTAATTTATTCTAAAATAATAAACATGAGAAATAAAGCTCATAAATTGAATATATGTCATATTGACATATATCAAAATAATTGGTTTGTTTACCATAGCAGTCTAAAAGTAGCATTAATGAAAGAATTTCAAAAAGTAATATTTATGAAGAATGTCTTTATTTTCTGAAACCGATAAACTATTTAACAAACCACGGAATCATAACAACACTGTAAAAAATTAATGGAATTTTACAACAATTTTAATTGTACATAATACTATAAATTTTATGGAAAATTAAATATTTGTGTAAAATTACTGTACTTCTAAAAGTATTTGTTAATTTTACACGTTTTCTAAAAATATAGAGTAAAATTACAATTTTCTTTGAAAATTACATTATTTCATGTAATTGTCTTATATTTTTAGTGAAATTTTAACGACAGTATGGAAAATTACAAGTTTTGCATCTTGATTCGTAAAATTACATTACTATGAAGATATTTACACTCGCTTGTTGCAAGCGCCGGTAAGCCAGTGCTTGCAACGGGCAACAAGCTTTCTACGTGTTCGTACCCTTATGTATACTAAATGTGCGCAGTTGGAAGTGAGTGCGAGTTGAGACAAATGCAAGTGAAATATTACTTATGAACTTTGTTAATTATTGAAAATTGGTGAGTATTTGCTTTATTGTATTAATAAAGATTCCAAATTAAGAGTGTAATTCGTTTCGTACATCAAACATATTGATACCGAGTTTAAATTTATATTTAATGTTTCGATTTTTACAGGTTCTGCTGTTTGTTTTTTTAGAAACTGCCAGAGATTAAGGAGTAATGTTTTCGTACTGTCGTTAAGATTGATCAAAGCAATAAAGGAAAAAGGATATAAAACAATTATTTTTAGAAAACTCTGTACTGATAGCCATTTACATAAATCTGCATAATAGTAATTATTTGAAAATTATTGGTAAGTAATAATTTTACATTTGTTCAAAAAAATACATACATATTAGGTAAAAATACACATTTTTAAAAAATGAATGTAAATTTACATCATACTTTGTAAGACTGAATTGCGTAATATTGTAAGAGAGTGTTTTTGGTTAAAACTATAATAACTTTAATAATATAGTACGCTTTCAGAAAATGTCAAACAAATATTTGTTTAAAGTGTGGAATGTTACAAGAGAGAAAAAAACATTCATAATGCTAAAAAATTCCGATGATCTTTATGAGAAATTAATTCTGCAAGGTAAGTTTTATTAAATGCATCAGAATCAATTGAGATTAATTTGAATTTTATTTAGCTTCAGAAAGTGGCATGAAACTAATGGGGCATCAAATAAAAGTTTTAACAGAGAATCTTTTAGAAAAGTATGTCAAAATATTTAAATTTGTTAAACCAAAAGGCATTAATACCGATTGTGATATAACCGAGCTATCTGCAGACTTAAAATGTATTAATGCCTTAAAATATATTGCACTATACTTCAAAGAAAATATAACATACTTTTTTCAGGAATTTGAGGTATACAATACCACTGCTTAAATTTATAGCATATTTAAACTAACATTGATTTTATTTCAGCTGGGAACTCAATTATCAAATTTGAAAAGTATATCAATGGCACCTTCGATTTTTTGAGCACAAGGTAACTACTTCCTAACAATTATTTTTTAAGAAAAAATGTCTTTTGTTGTAATTATGATGAGAAAAAATTATGTTGTAGTTGAGTAATGAGCCTAAATTATTTTATTTAAACGTCATTTAAAAATAAATCTTTATTAAAATATTAACATTTAATTTATTACTAATTGTAAAACTTAAATTTTTAAAAATCGAAACAAAAGTTTGAAACCAATAATTATAGATCTCGCCAAAATAGGAATCTGTAGAGCAGTTTATTTAGTATTTTAACAAAACAAATAATATGAAAATGTTTGGAAATTCTGTAACTGACTGAAATATAAAAACATTAACCAATGAAATTTATTTTCTTTTTTTTCCTTTTTAGAGGACGATTCTAAAAAAATATATTACGTATCCGTGGAAGACAAAATTATAAATAGCGGAACATATTGTTTTCAAAACGCCTTAGAAGTCGCATTCAGTTTCCATTATAATTTGAATATGCAGTATAATAAAAATATTTGCTGCACACTGGAATTACTCCAAAGGTACTTACTGAAAATACATCCAGAAACTGGATGTCGAAGCAAAAAAAAATTATGTGAGCAAAATAATTAGTTTCATGAATAAAATAAAAAAGATTAATTAAGCATAGACTGATTTTCTTTAGTGTTTCGTTAAATTCAGTAGAATCTCAATTTCGTGAATTCAAAAAAATTAAAAAGGGTATTGTTTATTGTTACATGGTATAGTACTCGATGAACATTGAGTAAAATAGTATTTTCACGAGAATGAGATTCTAATGTAAATATTTTTCAAGTAGTATTTTTAATTTATATTTCTGATATATGTATTTTAATTTTAATATTGTATTAGTAATACTTGACTGATTGTTGTGATTTTTTGTAATTTATATAATATAAATTTTTATACAAATATTTATACTTATATTTTCCTTGTCTAACATGGAATAAAGTGAGATGCAAGTAAGTACATTAAAAATGTATTTAGTACATATAGGAATGTATCCATTACATTTAGAGATGCATTATGTACATTAAAGAAGAGTAATTAATACATTTTAAAGTGGAATTATTACACTTCTATATGTATAACTTACATTGCATGAATTTATTTTTACAGTACGGATTACATATATTACATCCCAAAGTGTAAGTATTACATTTCAGTAGAATTTTTTTACATAATATTGTAGTAAATGAAAACATTTTTAAAATGAAATTTACATTTCAGTTTAGGTTTTTTTACATTATTGAAACAAAAAAATACATTATCTATATGTAAAATTTAATTTAAATTGTATATTTACTTCAGGCTATATACAGACTGTAATAAAACATTTCTATGTAATTTTTACCACAATTATTGTTGGTTACAAAGTGACCAACAATAATTGTAGTATTTTTACATGATCTTTTTTTACAGTGAAGCCTTAGATGTGTAGCGGCACTTAGTGCTTACATAAATTTATAAATGTAAAATATAAAATAAATATAAAATACGTGATAAGATTTTGACATGTTTATTCGAAATATAAAATTTGTATTCTTTTATAAATAAATTGTTTGTTGGGTAGGTAACGTGGCGGTCTCTTGATCCGCCACATTAACCCCGCCTAGTGAAGCGATGTAAATATAAAAATATAAAGAATATAAAGATACACATGTATAACCATTATTTTTTGTGGTAAAAATTGTTATTATACTGTTTGTGGTTGCTGTCGTTGCTGTTGATGATGATTAATTGTTGTTTTTATACGTGTATATGTGTTCTTGGATTTTTTTTCTGGAATTTTCTTTGTTATAGACAAATAAGTTTGTCTATAAGAAAAGATAAAGATTTCTCGGGCAAGTGAGTCTGCCGACTGCGGGAGTTAGTTGTATTTTATTTGTGACTAGAGAAAGAGTATTCGAATAAAATAGTGGATGTTTCATTTTTGATTTCTTTATTTTGCTATCATCGTAATAATTCAGAAGTGGGATAAAGAATTGGCGGCTTTAACTCTATTAAAACAAAATGTCGAAAAGATTTAGATACAGTGATAGTAGTTCTGATTACTGTGATAGTGAAAGTGCAACACATGCAGAGCTATTTGAAGAGATTTTAAGAAGAAGCGTCTAGAAGTCTAGACCGTGTACCCTTGTCAATTTATAACACGCAAGGCTGTGATATAGTTTGGTTCACGAAAGATGACAATTCAAGGTCATTTATTAACCGTATGGTGTAATATTACTTACAGATAACTTCACTGCATTTCGTATACATAGACGTGCAACTTGAAATATTTATGCACACATTTTAACAGAAAAAATAAGTGTAATTTATTAGAAAATTACGTTTCTTTTTAAATAATACCTTTCTCATAGATTTATGCTCTTCCCCTATGTTTTTGCAAAACACAATAACCTAGACTTGACAAAAACCATGGAATAATAATAAGGATAATACAACCTTTTTTAGTTTAAATTCTGTATATATTTATTTAAATTACGACGTTTCGGCAATATACACTATTGCCTTCTTCAGGAATGAACAAATCAACAAATACAAATAAATAAATAAATAACAAAACATTAGCAACAAGTAACCAAGGTGTCACCTTGGTTACTTGTGTATTCTTCTTCGAACAAGTGACCTTGAATTGTCATCTTTCGTGAACCAAAGTATATACGAGTAATGGCACTATTCAATAACTATTAAGCTGGATAAATAAAATAGAACAATTAGGGAGAATTCATAATTGGAACGCAGAAACATGTGCGTATGTTACGTGCAATCAAATTAGAAGGCGTAGAAAATTGTGGCATAGCAATTTAAGCAGTTACTACAAATCTTAGTTAGAATGGAGTTACGCAACATTGGTTCAAGAAGTTACAAAATCAATTCATGGCAACTTATTACGATAAAACGCATTACTAGGAAAATGTGAAATTTATGGATAGTAAAAAGTATCTCTAATAATTGAGTGGTTTACTTGTGCAGCGTAAAGGCAGTCGTTTATGCATAACCAGAAGTTCCTTTCCAAATCATTATCAATTGCAATCCAGAGATGTGAAATGTAAAGTATAACGGAGAGACAAAAGGTCTCATAAAAGTACAATTTACGATAATAGTAGTAGTGAAATTGAACGAAGTATAAGAAAGAGGGAAAAGGCGTTATAAAAGTATAATGCATGATAATAGTAGAACTTAAAAAAGAAAAAAGGAAGATTATTTACTTTTTTTATTGATTTAAAAGCTGCCTTTGACACAATAAACAGAAAAATTCTAATATATATAATGAAAAAGAAAAACAGACCCTCACCTCATATCTAAAATTGAACAATTATATGAAGTATCATCAAACATAGTAAAAACTAAAAATGAATATTCTCCGGAATTCTGGACGGTAACTGGTTTGAGACAAGGGTGTCCTTCAAGCCCCACATTATTCTCCATCTATATATCAGACATCGAGGAACACTTCAGTAAAGGTCAAACGGGAGGGGTCGTAATAGGCAACACAAAATTTGGGAGTTTAGCATACGCAGACGACGTGATAATTCTAGCCAAGACAGAAGATGAAATGAAATCCTTAATAAGAAGAATAGAAAAATATCTTGAGAAGAAAAGAATGAGCCTGAATGTAGCAAAATTAAAAATAGTAAAATTCAGAAAGGGGGGAGGAAGAGAGAAAGAAATTAATTGGCGTTGGAAAGGACATAAAATTTAACAAGTTAAATTAAATATTTAGGCTATGTTTTCTCACACAACAACAACCAGAAAAAACACATTGAGCATGTGGTAAAGAAAGCCAAAATCGCAATGAGAGAAGTGTGGAGCATAGGCGAAAGAAAATTTACAAATAACTTCAAAATCAGAATAATGCTCTTCGCTAATATTGTGAAGAATATACTAACGTACGGGGCAGAAATTTGGGGCTGGAGGGAAATAGAAACAATTGAAAGAATACAAACAACATATCTGAAGTTGACTTTAGGATTAGATAGGAACACCCCACAGTATATTGTTCTGGAAGAAACAAATAGGAAAAAGCTTAAAGTAGAAACAGGGTTAAAAGCAACAAAATTTGAAACATAAATTAGGAACTCCGATCCCGACAGGATACTATATAAATGTTGGAAGGAAACAATAAATAAAAATAACAAAAGTCAACCACTAAACAACTGGGAGGTACACAAAATAAAATACCACGAAAGAAATGGATACTCGCTATTAGAAGCAGAACGAAAACGGGAAGAAACCATCACCATTAATGCAGAGTTAGCAGAAAGGGACTACGAAAACCAGAAACAAGAACAAAACATCAAAATTTATATCTCCCAATACAACAAAATATATCGGAACATTCGACCAATAACAACGCCGTAGTACCTAACTGAAAAATCCGGCAAATCAATAAAATTAATTGCAAGATTGAGATGTTGCAACGAGGAGAAGGAAAACAAATACTGGAAGAAGAAAGAAGACCGTGTTTGTAGACTGTGCAACGAAGACCCAGAAAATATCATACACTTGTTTTACCATTGTAGGAAATTACCCAGGCAGGCTGACAGTATGTTCCATGTCCTAAGTGAATCTGGCAACGGGGAACCATGGGCGAAAATACTGAGGAAGAAAAGAGAAGAAATTCAATTGAATAAATTTTGAACAATGT
Source organism: Harpalus rufipes (assembly GCA_951394225.1). Taxonomy (NCBI): domain Eukaryota; kingdom Metazoa; phylum Arthropoda; class Insecta; order Coleoptera; family Carabidae; genus Harpalus; species Harpalus rufipes. The sequence goes on along the minus strand of OX596287.1, from coordinate 7,851,159 downwards.
AAAAATATTATGTAAAGTAGTATCACTCAACAAAATATAATGTAAATAATCATCTGTAACAATTCAATGCTATGTAGCACGAATTAAATAAAGAATAATAATAAAAAATAATAATATATGTTATCTGCATCCATTTCTCTTATTTATTGACTATTATAGTTTTTTGCATTTAGTTTCACAACTAACCATGTGTTGTTATTTATTGGATAATAGCAATATTTATTATTTAAATATTACATTTTATTGTTCAACTATGTAACTGTTAGAAAATGGTTACCAATTTAACGTCCAATCTATGTCTCTTACTAACTAGATGGCAGCCTAGTTATATATAATTGCAATTACATTACAGTATATCTTGTTGTGTGCAAAACGCGCTAGCTCTGCAGCGCCACCAAGTCCATTCATAACGGGAATACAGTATAGGTCGCGAGTAGACACGTGACTCGAGCGACCTTGAAGTGCTTGGAATCAGCTGATTTGTGTGCGCGTATCACTTTGACAAGAACAATGTTTTGACTTATTTTGATTTTGAATTACTAAAATGTCATTATGTTTACACAGCAAATGGGTATGATCTGGAAATAAATAAAATTAAGTACAGTGACGACGCATGAATTGCCAGTCGAAAGAAAACGTTGCAAAATTTGAAAAAAAGTAGAAACAGTACTGGTGGTGGTACTCCTCCAGAAAATTTCAAGTTTACAAGATTGAGATATAAGATACATCTGCCCGGACAATTTTGCTGCAGACTCTAAAAAATATGATTCAGTTACTACAATGGCAAAAACGATAAGCATTATTTAATTAATTATAGTATTTAATTTAGGGAGTTGAAAACGATGTTGAAGTAAAGAGCTTAGAAACAGAAGCTGTGCTTGTTTTAAAATTACTTGCTGTAAATTCGATAGATGGGTCCGCATGTCGTCGCTACATTTTTATCTGCCTATTTCGTAAATTTCTAACATATCGCGCACGTCTCGCACATCAAATTGCCCGTTCAGCCATGTTAAACACGGTAGTGCGATGTTTAGATTATGTACCAAACACAAAACATGCCCGTGTTTTAGTCACGGTTTAAAACTCAACTTAGTTGAACCTGAACTATTTTTTATTTATGATGTATATATTTGAACTAATTCAGTTGAACTTAAACCAAATGTAATTTGCACTTTGTTAATTTTTTTGTTTATTTATATTATCAGTTTGCCACTCCATCACTCAACGTTGACATCTCAGAAAATTATTTTACTTTTTCTGTACGTAAAAAATGGAAAATAGTAAGAGAGCAACGAATTTTTCGCCGGAGGAGATAAACATCTTAATGGAGTTAGTGATAAATAATAAAAATATTATTAAATGCAAGAAAACAAACTAAATATTTTGGAAAGAAAAAGAAAAATGTTGGGTAGATATAACAAATCAATTGAATAATTTCACTGGCAGGGTATATCGAAATTTCACAGTATTTAAAAAGAAATATGAAAATTTGAAAAAGAGATCCAAGTTAAAATTTGCAAATGAAAAACTTTTTTTTTTAAATTACTAGTGGCGGTCTTCTTATTCCAAATTCACCAACAAATATTATTTATAGGGAAATAATAGAACTCAGGTACTAGAATTGAGGGTTTAGAACCCTTAAACGATAGCGATTCAGATACCTACATATATATACATTTCTAAAAAGTGTTATTGAAAAATTCATTTCGGGTTTCTTTAATTTCTGCCTGATTCTGGCATTTTTATATACATTGAAGACAATGAAGCAATAGCATGTGATACTTTTTTAATAATTTTCCTAGCTAGTTGATTTATGTATACCAGACAAATCGGCTACTACAACTAAAAAACTTCCCGTATCATAAGAGCTTAATGTTAAAAGTAACATTTGCTCAGGTGTAACTGCTGAATTCCTATATATGCATTATTATATTATTAATATATTACTGTATTTTATATATTTTTTATCAACCAATTAGTACGAGTCTGAATATTTGGTTCAATTTCTTGTAACATTCGCATAATTGTTAACTTCCTCATTTGAAATTTTACTAAAAAAATCAAAATCATCCCAGTGAATAAAATAATTCTAAACCTAATTATTTTAGGTCTCCGATCTCGACCCAGGTATTCAATAAAATGAACAATATCTTCATCATCTGATGATTCCATTCTTAATACCTTATTCTTATACATAAAAATCTGATGCGGACACCACACGACTTCCTTGTACGATTATTAAACTATACATATTTTTTTAATAAATAAATTACAAAATATTAATTTTAACTTCAAAACAGTAAGATATATAGCGACCACAATCTAACCCGGTTCTTTTTAAAGAGAGTTTTGATTACAACAAAGAAATATTTGATTACAACAATGAATATGACTAATTTCACAATGAAAATATAATTATGTTTTTGTCCTAATCTATAGCAAGCTTTATTACAAAAACAAAAAAGTATATAATTTTTAAATTTACATATCTCGCTTATACAAAGGGCTAACTTAATAATTCTTGATGTGCTAGACGCAGAAATTAATTCTCTAAAACTTTTATTTGAAGTATTTATTTTTAAAATCAAAATAAAATCATTTTATTCAAAAAAACTGTTAACAACTTCAAGTAATGTACCACTTCCGGTTAGCCTATTTTAACCAAAATCTATTATGTTATTTCGATTGACATAAAAGTCTTGTATACCAAATTTGAAAAGTTTTGGATTATATTTTAAAACAGTTTTTCATTAAAATCTATTATAGGCTTCATGTAAAGTGCCACTTCTGGAAATTGTGTAATAACCAGAAAGGGAGGTGCACAACTAGATGTTATAGGAGTCCTAAATACAAAATTTCAACTTTCTACGGCTTACCGTTTTTGAGTTATGCCAGATACGAACGTACGAACGTACGTACGTACAGACGTCACGACGAAATTAGTCAAAATGGATTCAGGGATGATCAAAATGCATATTTCCGCTGAAATCTGAAAACCGAATTTTTTCGCGATTACAATACTTCCTTTACTTACGTACAAGGAAGTAAAAAGGGAAATAATAGAAATTGAAATAACTTTAAAGGAATATCAATCCTATGCACAACACCTAAAATCTACGAAGCAATACTGGAAAACAAACTCAGACGGGCAATAGAATTAAAAATAGAACCAAGACAAAGTGGCTTCAGAAAGGAACACTCAACACAAAACCATATCTTCACCATTAGAGCACTTACAGAAAAAACCTTGCAAGAAAATAATGCACTCTTTATAACATTCATCGATTTAGAAGAAGCTTTCGATAAAGTACCTAGATAACAAATATGTAAAATATTGAAAGACAGGGAAATCAGTGAAGAACTAATAAATGCAATTAAAATGTATACAATAATACTTCTAATTACACAAGGACTAAGACAAGGAGGGGCCTTCAGCCCCATACTATTATAATATTCATACATAATATACTAAAAAATATAAATGAAATAACAAAGAGAATAGAAACTATAATATCGGTAGCAGAATGAGCTTTTGTAGACGATCTTGCAATCTTGGCAAAGAACGAGAATGACATTCAAAATAATTTGAACATATGGAATGATAAATTAAAAAAGCACAACATGAAGATAAACACAGAAAAATCTAAATTTATGGTGATTCCCAAGAGGGATATAACAACAGACATAACATTAAATGGGAAGAAAATTGAACAAGTAGAAACATTTACATATTTAGGAGTATCTCTAGAAAACAGAGGAGGCATGGAACAAGAAATAAAGAAAATAATACTCGCCGCTAATAAAAAATACTACTCTATGAACAAAATAATCCTGTACAACAAACAAGTATCAAACAGAACTACGATGACATTATACAAAACAATATACAAACCAACACTAATATATGGCAGCGAAACTTGGGCAATGAACCAGAGAAATAGAACTAAAATACAAGCTACTGAAATGAGATTTCTAAGAAGAGTAGAAGGTGTTTCAGGAATTGACAAAATTAGAAATGAAGGAATAAGAAATAATCTACAAATCGAAAGTATACAAACTATCATTGCAAAGAAACAGTTAGCATTGTATGGACATTTAATAAGAATGTCAGATTCAAAACAAACAAAAAAAGTATGGAATGCAAGAACGATTACGAAAAAAAGAGAGGTAGACCACCAAGAAATGGCAAGTCATCATAGAAGAAATATAAAGTAACATCAGCTGTCAAGAAGCAAATAGGCTAGCACAAAACAGAAGCGAATGGAAGGATTTAATAAATCAGTTAAAATAAAAATTAATTGTTTAGCCCCGACACCCGAAGGGATTTAAAATGATAATAGTTTTGTATTGTCAAAAAATCAATTTAACATTATTATACGGTTTTTCAAAAATATAAATGAATAAAAAATACAATAAATGCAAATGTAAGTAATATTTTATCTATATATGTATATTGTGATGTTTTCCGGCCTTGTATTAATAACGTAGCGTGACATGACGTTCGCCTCTCCCCGAGTTTACCCGAATGAGCGTGACGAGTCAGCCTTGTTCACAGCAGTGTTGCCAATCCGTGGAATTTTCCCGAATTGGGGTATTTTTAAAGTTCTGTGGCAAAAAGAGATAATTTTATAAAAACCATCACTGTCAATTAAACATATATTTGTTAGAATTTATAATTTTGGATATTGGCTGACTGACATTTTTTAACATGCGAAGAATACAATTTTAAAGAACGGTAGGTATATTTATCTACTACTACAGTGTTACCAGTGGTCTGTCATGAAATTACGGCAGCATTGTTGATCGTAATTGTAACTGAACTGCGTAATTTGGGGTTATTTAGAATTTTCCTTGTGTGTTTGCATATACAGGATGTTGATGTAAAAGCGGGCGTTTAACATGGGAAATTAGTTTTCCTTACGCAAAACTGCCCATTTAATTTTAGACAAAAATGTTTTAAATATATGTTATAAGGGGTCTCGTGGCCGTGTGCCTGAGTGTCTGGTCGCGAATCTAGGGGACCCGGGTTCGATCCCGACCGACGCCAAAAATTACATCGCATTTTAATGGCACAAAACTGACCCCTGTGGCGCCCACACGGTACAAATATTCCATCATTACCGATATCTGTGTATGAAGCAGATTGGCACACCCAGCAATGGGTAATATGCCGTGATGAAATATTTATTTATTTTATTTATTTATAAATATAAAGAATTAAATTCTACACTATGAATGTTTCACAAATTCTTTCTTCGTTTAATTAAATATTTCCTCGACCGTAGGCCTATTTCTATGATTAAATATCTGTAATTTGAAAACCGAATTTCTGACAGTTCTAGCAATATGCATTTCTTTGTAAATTTATTTTAAATTCCATAGCTATCACTACAAATGAGCAATGTTTATAAAACATCAAATTAGATTTTACAGGTTACTAAACATGCAAATGAAAATCTGATTAATTATTCAGGTATAAAATTTAATTTTGTTCATCATTTATTTGAAACATTTTGTCTAACATTAAATGGGAAGTTTTGCACAAGGAAAAACTGATTTCTCATTAAATGAGTATGGCCCGTTTTTTAATTAATACCCTTTTATCTACTATCTATATCGGAATATATCTACTCTCACACGGGTAAGGATCTATGCAGGCAATTATTTTTGCCTTCAGTGCGATTTTTCTTGGCAACACTAGTTCACAGTCCAGGAAAAAGTGTGCAAAATGCGTCTATAGAAGTTTTCACTTCAATGACATGACAGCTGTCAATTTGACAGTCAGTGTGATATCACATCCCACTAGATGCGCTAGGTATTGCTGAACGGGGCCTTTCCTAATAGTTTTCTTAGTAACGCTTGGTATAGAGCTGTGAGTAGTACCCACAAAATAAGTCAGAACAGTTGTTAAAGTGACATTGTTCTTCTCAAAAAGACAAGTGCACACATATCATTTAATTCCAGGCACTTTAAGGTCGCTCGAGTCATGTTCTGCTCGCAGCCTATTAAATTCTCTTCTCCCTATGTATCTGACAAAGTAGTGGTGATATACAGTGGCGGAGCAAAAAAGGGGGGGGGGGGCAGAGTAGGCACATCCCCACCCTAAAAACTCTAGTGCCCATCTAAATGCCCACTCACTACCAGCATACAATTAATATTTACACCCATATGAAAATTTCACTACTGTATTTCCTATGGTTCATAAAGAATACCTAATTATTTGGAAAAATATACCAACGTGTTTCGTGTGTATGTATGTGAAAAAAAAAAATTAGCTACAGTAAAATTTTTGAAAGATGTCCGATCAAGGTAATCTACGAATTGTATGAATTCAGATTTTTGCTCCGCCCATTCTGACAAATTCAGTAGTGTCGTTTGTTTAGTTTTTATGAGGGTACATAAGATATTACTGTTATTTTATTATTAAAAAATATATGTTACAATAAAAGCATTCAAAATTCAAAAATAATTCAACTGGTAAGTTTATTAGCAAATGTAAAACCAAATATGTGAAAAATAAGATATTGACACAATGTCAGTGTCAGTGATACTGACAGAAAATAACATTCGTACGGCTATGAATCAAGGTAATGTATCTGAATTAATATATAAGCTTACGTTACATCGAAAGTATTATCAACAAAGAGCATCGTTTTAAAGTGGAATGTCCTAACTTAGTCGAAACAATATGAATTTTGGAAAGACAAACGTGTTGTATCCATCCTTATCGCACATGCGTATAGACTGCAACGGAGAGTGATAAATGTATGCCAATTTGTTAATTCGTTCATGATACAAATAACCTTGATCGGACATCTTTAAATAATTTTACTGTAGTCTAGAATACCTACCGCTCAAGAATTTGATTAAAAACACTAAATTCCATAAAAGTTAGGGTGTGGAAAGTAATATTTATAGTGATTTTGGCATTTTTTCTGAAAAATAGAGATATTCCTATAAAATAATTGTAACTATTCGGGTTTCGTCAAAATGGGTTCTGTGCGTTAGGATACCACTATATTAAAGTATTTGCAAGCGAAGAAGTCATAATTTTCATATATATACATAACGGTGATCGTTACTCATAAACTTTTAGATAATGAAATTGTATAATGAATTGTGACGTTACATTCCAAAATGAATTACAAAATTATAATCCGTTCAATCAACAATGGTTGGGAGTGACGTGGCGGATAACTTTATATATATATATACATATAACATAACTTGATCAGGTAACGTCATTCCGTAATTAAATTTTAATTATTTCTGTGTTACATTTTTATTTCTTTACAATTCTACAATTTAAAAACACAATTAACGATAATAATTTAGTTATTTTGTTTACTAATACCCTAATTTAGTTCTCAATATTGTATAAAGTTTTGAGTATTTTAATTAGTTCTAATATTTTAATGTGGACGTTATAGTTTCCAACGCAATTTGGAAAATATGTCAGTGCTAAGTACGTTAAAATATGAAAATAAAGAAAATAAACTTATAAATAAAAAATTGCAGTAACTGACTGTTGATTTTATTTGTTTCACGGCAGAAACCATAGTTTTTAACCTATAAATTTAATATTTGTTGTATTTTCACTGTTTGAAACAAGTGAACATAGAGATATATTACATATCGTTGAAAAGCTAAAAAAAAATCTCTTTTCAATAGTTTAATTTTGCAATATGGCGTCCATATGACAATTAAAACTTTGTTACCGTCACTCGATATCCAACAATGAAAAAAAAATTGAGCATCGCCATTCGAAAGAATATAAAAAGTGCCATAAAGAGGTACAAAACAAAATCCAATATTATTTCATATTTGGAAGTCATTGGAAAAAATAAAAATCAGCAAAGTTTTTTTTTGCATTTATCTAGTGACCTATGCATTTTTCGGGAAAAACAAATACATCATTAAAATGATCTGCTAATGTGGCAACTTTGTCCTAATGTAACCAACATCGTATCTCTTGTAGTTTCCGAGATCCCAATAGTGAGCCTCAAAAGCCGCGATAGAGACAAATACAAGTTTACGAATGTTTTCAAACGAGTTAACATTAATTTATCATTTCAATTGACGCAGTGTTGCAATTAGTTAGTTGTGAAAGATGGCGAAGAAGATGAAGTACCAACACATATGATCCCATTAAATTAATAGGAGAAAGTCCTTGCATTATAAAAGTTCATCTACAGATCTTAAGCGCAACAGGGGATGGACCGATAAACGTCAATTTTTTTCTAGGATTTTTCCTTTCTTTATTTTTTTCTTTTATTTAGAATTATTACCATATATTACACAGCATCTTTTCTCCATGGTAGGCCACAATATAGTGTGGCAACACAGCGACCTACATTCTTTAATGGTTCAATTATCCATTAACCTAAAGTTGGATGCAGTGAAAGATTTTTCATCGTCCATTGTCTTAATGGACGCAACATATTTTCCAACTAAGCGATGGTATATTTTGGAGTTTTTCTACTTTATCGGTTACTTTAGATCATTTTTGGAAAGTATTCTACTAAAAATTGAGTGCGAAATATGAAATGTTTGAGCCAATTTTCGCACTGATGTTCCCACCTGATTTTATGTCTTTCATCTAATCTTTCTTCACGAGCTCCGCTTAAAACTTTGGATCGTCCACTTTTAAGTAAGTTGATGGAAGGTATATCTTCGTGGCGCTCTTTTATTTTCATGTAAGTAGTAAGGAGGTGTCTACGGCCAGACTATCCAATGCATCAGACAAAGACGGACAATCTTGGATAAATGGAGTTTGTGTGAGAGCGAGAGAGATGCAAGAGTAGAAAGAAAATTGACTGCGATGGGTTATGCAGAGTCTGACGAATCAGAACTCACTGGTCAAGCAGGCGCTGATTGCAGTGGAGGGGAATCTGTGATACGTGCATTCTGGTATAGTACTAACGTGCCGAAACTTTAAATAATAGATGGAATTATATTTTATAAATTTATATTACATATTATATATTCTATACAATAATTGTTAAGAGTTATATTAAACTATTACTAACGTGCAAAAGACGAAACTTTAAATAATACATGGAATTATATTTTACAAATTTATTATTTTAATTTATTATAGTTACATTACATATTATATATTCTATATAATAATTGTTAAGAATTATATTAAACTATTTTTTGAAATCCATGAATTATGTTTATTATCAAATCCTAGCCATTTGACAAAGTATTTATTTCCTCGTTTCCGTAGAATTTTTTCAACTAAATAAGTATTAGGATATTTTGTCTTCTGTAACTCTTCTTGATAAAAACCACCTTTAATGCGGTTTCCTTCCAAATCTTGTATTATAAATGTTACAGGTATTGTATGTTTTACTTCAGCTATTCTAAATACTTCTGTAGTCCAGTTTGGAGTATATCCTTTTTCAAACACATGTTTATGCTTACTTATTCTAACATGATCACCCACTTCAAATAACGATGGTTTCAACTGATGATGTCTTTTATTATGATAGGCTGAAATGTATGTATCTTTTTTAACTTCAGACGGTTTCATTTGTATAGTACGATGTTTGGTATTATTATATTCTGCAACCAGATTATTGAGAATATCTATCCACTTATAGGATCCTCTATGACTAAATTCTTTCCACATTTTGCTTTTTAACGTTCGATTCCAACGTTCAACTATGCTTGCTTTTAAATGTGAAAATGTAGAGTAATGATTAATTTGGTAATCGGACATTAGTTTTTTAAAATCCTTATTAAAAAATTCCTTGCCATCATCGGTTTGTAGATTTCTTGGTACACGCCCACTTGAAAAAATTATTTTCACACCTGTAGATACATCTGTTGCTGATTTTGTGGCCACTGGAATCGCCCATGCATACTTTGAATAGGTATCAATAACAGTAAGCATAAACTTGATATTATTATTTTTACTGGCATATGTTGACATATCTACTAAATCAGCCTGCCATAGATCATCAAAACCTTGTAATATAACTTTGCGTCTAGTAAAATTTCGACGTGCTGGCTTGTGTAGTTCATTGGTTATTATACGTTTTATATTGCTCATAATTATTTACGTATCTTCTGGTTGTATAAATAAGCTCATCTGTTGCTTGAGAAAAGATACGTCCGTAGCGATATTCTTTACACTTTGTAAGTCGTTATTCAAAATATGAATTGACTCGTTAATACGTGTTATCTCTTCTTTAATTGTATTTTTTTGAGTTTGTTCGATGAGATTAATATTATGTATGATACTCTGTAAATCTTGATTCAGTTTATTAACTAGAAAGGCTACACTGTCTCGTATAAGATGTAGATCGTTTTGTATATTTTTGGCAAACGAACTAATACTCTCGTCTACGTATTTTTTGGATGCAGCGTCGTGAAGACTGCGAGGCAAATTGATGTTAGTTAATCGTTTATTGGTAAAATTTACGTCACCTTCGCTTGTTAATGGAAACTGATGTTGAACTTTATACGACGAAAGGGTGGAGTGTTTACCACCCGAAGTAATATAAAATGGGTCCAAGTAACGTCCAAATTTGTCGATTGACATGATGAAACTGACTTTATACAATGATTTCCTCTTCTCTTAACTCTTCTTCTATCGATGCTATTTCTGAATCAAGGCCACTATGACCAATCGCACGTGAAGAATGAAGTAAATAAAGTCGTTCAACTAATTCATTAGGATCGTTCCATTACTTTAAGTCAATTGGATTTTTAGAAACTTGTATTAAATTTGACCCACCTTTTCCAGTTACTGGCTGAGATTCAATATATTTTATAATATTCCTGTATTTATATGAATTATTCTTTCTAGTCTGTTCCAGTGGTAAGTAATTTTTCTTATGGGCGTTTGTATCAAGAAGAATTGTTTTATAGTTTTGTAAGTCTTCCACTGTATATTCTTTTTTATTAGGTGAATTAAGAAAGAGTAACTGAGCCAAACCTGGTGTTATTTTATATTGATTATTATTTATAATGACGTCATCATCACTTGTCAGAAGCAACTGTGAGTCACCAATTTTAAAGTCATTACCAACGCGTCTTACACCATACTGTTTATCTATAATCTTGTTTTGACCAATGCGTAATAGTAATTGTTTAATATATTTTCGTGTTATTGGCCCAATATGTGTATTAAGATACTGTTCAATTATACTTCTTCCACTATTCGTTTTAAGTAAAGTATCAAAATGTATTTGATCTGCGATTAATCCTTTAGTGTCTTGTATGATATTTTCATTTGTCACTTTGTCGATTTCTTTCTTCGGTATGTCTATTACAGTAGGAACAGACAGTTTTTGAAGTACATCTGTGAGCGGTTCCACAATGGGTTTATATTGTTTAGAATAAAAATCATTTCTACTATTTTCTCGGTTTATAATACTTCTATATTTACGTCGTATATTATCAGCTGTTTTTTCAATATCAATAATATCATTATTACTGACTTTCGCTTTCTTTTTCGATTTATATTTTTTGTTCATTATCTTTGAATTTGATATTGTCATACTTGTACAACAGTTCAGTATGTTCTAGTTGAAAATTTTACATATCGACATTTATGTACGAATCAAAACCTAAACGATATCGACCGTTATTTATTTCTTTATCTTTATCAATTACTAAGAAATCATATTTGTTCCTATTCCAACATAATGAACATATATCTTTAAATTGAGAAAAAATCATATCTGTATTAACATGATCTGTATAAATATGATGTAAATTCATATCATCTTGTTTAAACAGTACAAGTAAGTTTGCATTGTCTCGAATTAAATGTTTTGGAATGTGAGTGTATGTCTGACTTAAATAAAAACAATCAACTAGACTGTGGCGAGCCATACTAAAATATTCACGCATAGTATTTTGCTTATCACAGATGACGTCATCGAATATAAATAGAGAATTCGCTTTCGCGTTATGGGGTTCTGTAATATTTTCAGTACTCTGGTACGGAAAATAACCTATGTCTGGAATGCGTTCTAATATATTTTGAAGTAATTGATATTTTGGTTGGCTCGGAGTTTTTGTGTACAAGTAAATATTTTTAAATTTTAAACCATTCGGATCCGTAATTAAGCTTATCATTAAATTCGTTTTTCCACAATTTGAAGGGCCACTTATTATACATCTTATCGTATTTGGTAACAAATAACCATGTCTAGGTGATTGTGTTTTATTATTTTCAGATGTAATATTATCAAAAATTTTAATCTTTATTGATACGGGTTGTTTAATCAACTTCATGATGAACACTGATAGATTTTTCATTACACTTTTTGTATATATATAATATGATACGTAGGTAATGCTATCTCTTTTCCGTTCGATAAAAATGTCATAGGATTATATATATAAATAACAGTATGATGAAGAATTCTGTCAGTTAATAACAAACCAAGAATATGTCTAGATCTCGCTATTTATATGCAGGTAACGGATTGGTCAATTCATTAATCAATCGTCTTCCGATCGAATTACATATACCTGGATATCAGTATTGTGGTCCCGGTACCAAACTTCAGCAACGTTTACAACGAGGTGATCCAGGTATAAATAAATTAGATAAAGCCTGTAAAGAACACGACATAGCATATTCTCAGAATAAAGATAATTTGTCTGCTCGTCACGACGCCGATAAAGTACTAGAAAATAAAGCCTGGTCAAGAGTATTAGCTACCGATTCTTCATTACCGGAAAAAGCTGCAGCGTGGAGTGTAGCCAACACCATGAAAGTTAAACGAAAATTAGGAATGGGTATGAAAATGGGTGTAATAAATAAAATCAAAAAACGAACATGTAAAAAACCAACTTTAAATACAGTGAAGAAGGTTGCAAAGTTAGCCATTAATTCCAAAGGAAAGTCACTCAAACATATGGATGATTTAACGGCACAAGGAATTATAAAAACAGCACTAAAAGCAGCTAAACGTGAAGTTAAAAATCACAAACCATCTGTACATACTATAAGTAAAGACAGAGTAATCCCATTACCCAAAACTGGTGGCATTCTTCCGTTAATACCAATTTTTGCTGGATTATCTGCACTGGGTGCTCTTACCGGTGGGGCAGCGGGAGTTGCAAAAACAATAATTTCTGCTAAAAATGCTAAAAAGGAGTTGGAGGAAAATAAACGTCATAATCGTACTATGGAAGCTATATCCATAGGAAAAGGCATACAAGTAGCCCCTACCTCTAATGGTTACGGTTTATATCTGACCCCGTATCCAAAAAACCATTAAAGTTGCCGAGAGTACCGCTAACTAATATAGATTTAGAAAACTATGCTCGTCATTACGAAATACCATATTTTCGTGGAGTTTATATGATAAATAACTTACCACGCAATCCAGAAACGAATGAATCTGCTATAGTTAATTTGGATGTCATGGATGGTAGAGGAACTCATTGGGTAGCTTACAAAAAACGTGGTTATAATGTAATTTACTTTGACAGCATAGGTAATTTATCACCTCCAAAAGAAATAATAGAGTACCTCGGTAATTGTAAAATTTTCTATAATTACAAACAAGAACAAGAGCCTAGTACTGTAATATGTGGACATCTTTGTTTAAAATTTCTTATGAATAAAACTAGTCGTTGATATCACAAAAGATCATTTCTATAGTATTATTTGAAACGTCAACATAATAATGTCTTTAACATTAACATTACATAGTAATAGTTCTATTCTAAATGCGAACTTTTTTCCCCCAATTGAATTAAAAAAAGACACCGAATACGAATTGGGGTTATTCTTTTTCAAACATACAATTCTATACCGAACATAGAAGAAAAAAATAATAGACTATATTATGGTGATTCACACATATATCTGCCAGAAGGGTCTTATGAAATTAAAGACATAAATGAATATATTAAAACTCATTTACCAAGTGAAATTAATTTTGAATTGACATCCAATAATAATACGTTAAAAAGTGAAATAAAGTGTAGTGAATGGATTTATTTTAATAAACCTAATAGTTTTGGGCCTTTATTAGGATTTACAGAACGTGCTCTCGAACCAAATAAATGGCATGAATCAGATATACCTGTTCAGATTATTAAAGTTTCTAATATACGGATAGAGTGTAACATTACAACAGGTTCTTATACAAATGAGAAATTAATGCATACAATCCATGAATTTACCCCAATGGTACCACCTGGTTATAAAATAATTGAAATTCCAAACAATATAATTTATCTACCACTTCGAGTAAACACAATCGACAATCTAACACTTAAAATACTCGATCAAGATGATAATTTAGTCAATTTTCGTGGAGAAGCCATCACAGTAAGATTACATATCAAACAACTTTAACCTTATGATTCTTCAGAAGATAAAAAATAAAAACTCACTACGTAAAGGTTATCCTTTACTGATTCCACGAAGAAGAAGAAAATCTGATATTTATAAATACAGATGTTCATCTGAAAAAAATATCAGTAACGATTCTTCCGTTTCGAAGTTAACTGCATATAGTCAAAATATCCTGAGAGCTCTTGGATACAAGTTAAAACATGAACAGTGCAACAACGTACATCACTGATGATATGTTATCAGTGGACGAAGATATTACGTTCGATGAGTCTATTAATCGTATAGAGTGGCATACACATCAGCCATATGTGACAACAACTTTTAATAATAACGACGAAATTCGTATTCCAATTCAACAGCAAGATATATACACATTACCAGCACACAGTTTTCTCTATATAGAAGGTAAAATTGAAGCTGGTCAACAGGAAGCGGACGCAATAATTAAGTTCATCAACAATGGTGTTGTTGACTTGTTTGAAGAAATACGTTATGAATTAAATGGGATCGAAATCGACCGTACAAAAACAATGGGTATAACTTCAACTGTTAAAGGGTATACGTCACTTACACCAAATGAAGTACTGTCTTTAGAAAATGCAGGATGGAACATAAAAACTGCTGACCATGCAATTAGTTACAAAGAAAATTTTAATGTATGTATACCACTAAAACTGTTATTAGGATTTGCTGAAGATTTCAACAAAATCATTTTAAATTCACGTCAAGAATTAATATTGGTCCGTTCTAAGACTGATAATGATGCTTTAGTATGCTCACAAGCAGGCAATTTAAATAACATATTTGTAAAACTTAATAAAATCCAGTGGCGCGTGCCGTACATATACGTAGCCAATCCTGAACGTTTATCTTTATTAAAGATAGTTGAACAAGGTAAACCTATTCATATAAATTTTCGAAGTTGGTCAACATATGAGTTTCCTATGTTACCAAATACGTCGAAACATACATGGACCGTAAAAACAAGTGCACAGCTGGAGAAACCTCGTTATGTCTTACTAGTGTTTCAAACTGACAGAAAAAACTCTTTAGAAAAGGACACATCATTATTTGACCACTGTAATATTACTAATGTAAAATTATATTTAAATTCTGAATGTTTTCCTTATGACAATATGAATTTAGATATTGATAACAATAAATATGCGTTAATGTATGATATGTATAAAAGATTTCAATCATCGTATTACGGTCGCAGTGGATATGGTGACCCTTTATTTGGTGTTCAGGATTTAAAGAACATAGCACCAGTGTTTGTAATTGATTGTTCAAGACAAAATGAGTCTATAAAAACATCTACAGTAGATATAAGACTAGAATTTGAATCAAAAAATCCAATTCCAAAAAATACATCTGCATATTGCATTATATTGCACGATCGACTCATCGAATATAATCCATTAACGAATATTGTTAAAAAGATTTTGTAAGAAAAATAGAAATCAGTTCACAAGTAACTCTTCATCATATAACGTCGTACTGTTTATAACTGTTTATAAAATGAAAGAATTTATTGTTGATATTCAAGGATATGGAGTCAGTAATAATCGTTTTATTTTAAAAGAAATAGCGATCTTAACAAGAAATGATACGCAATTACAACACATGTTTGTTCAACCTCCTTGTAAATGGAGTGACGTCAGTTTTTCATTGCGTAAGCAAATAGGTTGGTTAGAACGTAATTACCACGGTTTATTGTGGGATGATGGATATATAGATTATTATATAGCTCATAATATAATAAAGAGTATATTATCTTGCGAGTGCTTAATATATTTAAAGGGAAATGTAAAAAGAAAACTGATGGAAAAGTTACTTAAAAATAATAAAATGTGTACTGTAGTTGATTTGAAAGAAAATATAAATGACTATGATGAAATGCCACCGTCACTACGAATAAAGAACAAATATACTTCAAACTTTTCTTGTTTTTCTCATAAAACACTTTCAACACAAAGAAACTGTGTATCATCATGTGCACTTCGGAATGTATTTACAATTCACGCCTGGTTATCAAGAAATTAGAAGATCATCCATTTTGAATTATGTATCTATATATTATTCCATTATTATGTATATTGTAAAACTATATGTTAATAATACTGTACTTATTATGTTTATAATAAAATTTTGATAATATTATTTGTTAATTGTATATACTTACCCAGTATACTTACATTACATTTTTCAGGATTAAAAGGAGTAAAGTAAGTATAAGTTTTGTAATTACATATAAAACATAGTTTACTTAATTGTTATATATTTACGAGTTTTCATTATATATTTACATACACACAAAAATCGGTATAAAAAGAAGGTATGATTATACAATATTATATATTACATTTTATTTACAACTATCCATTTCATTAATCAAATGTTTAAATTTATTATAATTACTGGATACATAATACATACATGATTTTAAATCATCTAATATGAAGTTTGGATAAAAAGTCAACATTTCTTTATATATCATACAAACAATATTATTTTCTTCTTTGGATATAAGTTTCTTTATATTGTCAAGAGATTTTCCGGGCATTAAATAAGCTTGAGTATTAATGTCCCTATAATATTCCCCAAAAAGAAGAGAATTCAAATAATTTAGCGTGTCTGACAAAATATCACTTATTTTATATATAAATTTTAGTGATAATTTATCTAATAATATTTCATTTTTCATCCATTTTATACAGATTAAATAGTCAGTTTCTAGTTTATGAAATTCAATATTATGTTCCTCGTCACCAGTGCTACTTATTAGATTTACAATACTTTTTATATATTCTACAAAAGCATTCCATTCTGATACATTGAATACAATACTGTTCTGCGATTTATAATTTACAATTTTAACAACGACTTCTACATTTATGGGATAAATTCCCACATACAGGACTTTTTCGTTATTGTCGCAAAGGTTGTAGGCTTGTTGTAGCAATAAGCGAGAAGCATGACTGGTTATCATTTTCCGGGCCATTCTGTAAAAATTAACAAATATCAACTATATCTAATATTTGAGGTTACCCTACAAAAATCTTACCTTGTTCTCTATCGATTTTTCACCATCTGCTTGAGATTTTAAAAAGTTGAAAAATTCCTTTTCCTCTTCCTCAAGAAAATCAACGACTTCACTTTCTAATTCTTGCAATAAGTTAATTTTCTTGAATTTTACAAGTAACTGAATAATATTAATTTTTTTAATGAGATAACTATAACAAATTTCTTCACCTTCAGTATAACGTTTCGAATCTTCTAGATAAGAATCATTTAAAAAAATTTCGAAATCTTCATCAAAACGTGTTCGCTTGTAAACTATTTCATGTTGATTATCACGTGCCAAATAATATCAATGATTTTTTAAATTTTTTACAGCTGATTCTAGATCAATAGCATCCTCTGTATGTACATAAGCAGCCCACATTTTCACGGACACTTTAAACGAAGAAACAGCTATACTCTCATAACGCTCACTTGTTTCTAACTACAATCGATCTCGTATGTAACTCATATATATATATATATATATATATATATATATATATATATATATATATATATATATATATATATATATATATATATATATATACTAATTTCTAAAATTTGCAAGTTCAAACTCGTTCGTAATTATATAAAACTGACTAGTGATACATCAATTAACAAAAAATAATCAAGTCATAAAAGAAAATAAACCCAAATACGTTTAGTGTCGAAGCTAATAAATTAAAAATGTTTTGATTATATAAAATGACTGATGATATTTCAATTAATAAAACAAATAATCAAGCCTTATAATGGAAAATAAAAGCCAAATGCGTTTAGTTTGAGAGCTAATAAATAAACATTGCTCAGGGGTATAAAAAATTTTAAAATGCGATTTACTATTCTGTGAATAATATAGAAAAGAATTCATCAAATAAAATATTTCTTTGAAAATCCCTGTTTAAGATCTCAATATAAAATGCGTCTTTTTAGTCAAATTATCTTCATTCTGTACCAAGTTCGTTTAAGCGTACAACTATTTGAATAACATGTTTTAAAGTATTATAAGTAATATAACTATAAAATATTTCTTTGAGTACCCCTGTTTACGTTCTCAATATAAAATGCGTCGTTTTAGTCAAATTATCTTCATTCTGTAACAAGTTCGTTTAAGCGTACAACGATTCAAATTTAAAATAATATGGAAAAAATTAATGAAATCGGACAGTTGTCCGAATTTAAACCGACTAAGAAAGTGCGTGAATTAAAACAAAATCAACCATATAAAGTTATAAAAGTTAAAAAAATTAAAACCAAATCTTTTGGCGATAAAATTTTGTGTGATTTGGGGGCCTTTTCTATATTCTTACCAGAAAGATTTTCTTCGTTAACAAACGAACAAATTCAATCACTTAACGATACACCTCACTTGGGTGTGATTTATTTGGGTTTAAAAAACATGAGTGCCGGGCGCAATGCAGCAACTTTAATAAAGTTTACAACACTGGTGCCGGGTACTGCTGATTTTTTATCAGCTGAAATTGCTGCAGTATCCCTTCTAAAAGATGATTTAGAACAAGGTCCTTCAGGAACGGGTTTGCAACCGCCTACATCTCAAGTAAGATTTTATATTTTATTTATTTTATTAAAGTTCTAATATAGTCTTCAACTGTATCAGTAAATACGTCTTCCAAATCATCTGTTGACCATCACATAGAGAACCCTACTACTACTACTACTACTACTACTACGAGTTCGAATACGAGTACAAATGCCTCAACAAGTTCCAATACGAGTACAAATGCCTCAACAAGTTCGACTACTTTACCGATATCACCGTCAACGGATTCTCCGGAAACATCTTTAGAACATGTAACTTCACATATTGATCATCAAGTATTCAAAATTTTAAATATTCGTGAAAGAAAAATGAAAAAATTCAAATCTGCATGGCGTGAAATTAATATTGCAGTAAATACGTATTCCTCAAACGAAGATCCTGTTCAATGGTTAAATTACATATTTGATAGACTAATAAAATATTTAGGTGACGAAATGAAAATTTTACCTTCAGATCGAATAGGTATTGAAATTTTTAGCGAAAATTCTCCAGATTATCCAATCGGTATAAGTTACAAAAAATTTTCTGACTTATCATCGAATGTTATTGTAAATGCCATACAAAGTGTGTTACAGAGTAATAAAATTTTTCTCCTAAATGATACCCTTATGTTATCTGTAGCTCATACAATTATGCCATCAGGTAAAGGAAAAGCGAATTTAAAATATGTACCGTTTGAAGAATACTGTCGTCGAAAACATTCGATAATACACTTAAAAAATAACGATAATTTGTGTTTAGCTAGAGCTATTGTTTTAAGTATTGCGTATTTGGAAAATCAAGATTTATTTAAAAAATTACGTAAAAATGAAAATTTACGAAAACAACATGCCATTGAATTATGTCAAAAATTTAACATAAATTTAGACAACGGTGCAGGAATTGAAGAACTCCAGGAGTTTCAAAATAATTTAAAAAAATTTAAAATTACTTTATTTGGTGATGATAGATTAGGACGAGAAATTATTTTTGAAGGACCTGACGTTTTTAACGGTACCAACAAATATATAGATATTTTATATTTTAATAATCACTATAATCCAATTATTAGTATTACTGGCGCATTTAATTTATCGTATTATTGTCGTAAATGTCATTTAGGTTACAAAATGAAAGGTACACATAGATGTCCTTTTTCATGTTCACAGTGTAATAGTTCACACATCGAAAGTGAAACTAATATACTTGTAACATGCGACGAATGTCAAAGACAGTTTAATGGACAGGATTGCTTTGAAAATCATAAAACAGTTAATACGTATACTAAAAATAGATCAATGTGTGAAGTTATTAAATATTGCAAGAAATGTTCCAAAACTTATAATCTGAATACAAGTAAAACACCCCACGAATGCTTTGAAATATTTTGCTCTGTATGCCAAGTAAGTAATTCTATTGTATTATATTTTATTTGAGTAATTATTTCTATTTTATTTATTGTTCTTGTTAGCAACATTTTCCACCTAATCATCAATGTTTCATGAAAGTTATTACGACTGACGATTCAAAAACAGCTGCAAATGTACTTTATATCTTTTTTGATTTGGAATGTTCACAAAATACACCATTCAAAGACGATAAGACATCATCCAATTCATCTAAAAGGAAGAAAGAGAATATTTCATTTGAACATGTACCAATCCTTTGTGTAGCACAACAATCTTGCATACATTGCATAGAAAAAAGTATTAATGTGAGTAATAATTTTTGTAATAATTGTGGTATTCGTGAACATGTATTTATGGAAAATCCTATAAAACAGTTTTTTGAATATTTAATGTTACCACGACAAAATTTGAAAGAGATTATTGTAATTGCTCATAATCTTAGATCATATGATGGACATTTTCTTTTAAGATACATGGCTGATACTTTAAAATTGACACCGGACATATTAATTCGGGGCAATAAAATATTAAATATTCGTTTAAAAAACATAAACTTTATTGACAGTTTAAATTTTTTACCTATGAAATTAAGTAAGATGCCTAGTGCGTTTGACTTGAAATGTGATAATGTTTTGAAAAAAGGTTATTTCCCTTATTATTTCATTCGAAGTGAAAATTTAGATTATATTGGACCCATACCTCCAAAACAATATTATCCTATACAGAGTATGAGTTCCGATGAAATTGTAAGTTTTAATAAATGGTATAACGAAAACAAACAGTCTCATTGTATTTTTAATTTGAAGAAAGAATTAATTAAATACTGTATAAATGACGTCAATATATTACGGGAAGCATGTATGAAATTTAAAACTTTATTTTTTGAAAATAATAATGTTGATATTTTTAGACGTTCAATAACTATAGCTAGTGCATGTCTTTATACGTACAGAAAAAATTATTTGGAAGAAAATAAAATAGCTATTGTGCCACCATCTGGATACAGATGTAATCAAAAATATTCTTTTGAAGCAACTATTTGGTTATTGTGGGAGGAGAAAGAACGAAACATTAAAATACAACACGCTTTTAATAATAATGAACGTTGTATATTAGGTTTTAAAGTAGACGGTTACACAGAAATAGAAAATAAAAAAATAATATTTGAATATCAAGGCTGTTGGTATCATGGTTGTCCTACATGCTACCCACACAACCGTAATAATTCATTATTAAATACTCCAGACGATACAATGAATTTTCGATATGAATCAACAATTAGAAAAATAGAAATATTAAAAAGTGCAGGATTTGAAGTAATAGAAATGTGGGGTTGTCAATTCGAAAAAAATCGTAAAAATAATATTAATTTACAACAGTTTTTTAATACACGTAAAATATTGTCTATAAAACCCATAAATCCACGTGACAGTTTTTATGGAGGTAGAGTTGAAACAATGGTAACTCATTATAAAATTGATGAAAGTAAAAACGAAAAAATTTATTATTCTGATATTTGTAGCTTATATCCGTACATTAACAAATATTCAGCCTACCCGGTGGGTCATCCAACGATATATTTAGGTGATGATTGTCCAGATATTTTTAATTTTGAAGGATTAATTAAATGTACAATATTACCGCCACGTGAATTATATCATCCCGTATTACCAATGAAAATAAACAAAAAATGTATGTTTGTTTTATGTCGTACTTGTGCGGAGAACATGAATATCAATGACTGCACACACTCTGATACCGATAGAGAATTAACATCCACATGGGTCGTGAATGAAGTTCGTTTAGCTGTTTCTAAAGGTTATAAAATTGTTCAAATATACGAAGTATGGAAATTTGAAACTGAAAAATATGATCCAAATTCAAAAACTGGTGGTTTATTTGCAAACTATGTCAATAATTTTTTAAAAATTAAACAAGAAGCTAGTGACTGGCCTATTGAATGTTTAAATAATGAAAATTTAAAAGAAAAATATGTTCAAGATTTTTTTAAAAGAGAAGGAATTTTACTAGATAAAAATAAAATACAAAATAATCCTGGCTTAAGATCTGTTTCCAAATTACAATTGAATAGTTTATGGGGACGCTTTGGTATGAGAGATGACTTAACTCACACTAAAATTATTTCTACATATGAGGAATTATTATCATATTTCTGCAATCCAAATTATGACGTACAGTCAACCATACCTATCAATGAAGAAATTATGTACATTACGTGGAAAGACAATAATAGACAAGTTTCTCCTACCACAAATGTTTTCATAGCATCTTATACGACTGCATTAGCCCGTATACACCTTTACAATTATTTAGATAAACTTGGAACTCGGGCACTGTACTGTGACACAGATAGTATAATTTACACCCAAAAACCAAACGAGTGGATGCCAGAACACGGAAATTTTTTGGGTGATATGACGAACGAACTCAATAAATATGGTAAGGGTTCTTATATAAATGCTTTTGCATCTGGGGGTCCAAAACATTATGCTTTTCAAGTGTGTGTATCTGGCGATAAAAATAATATTAAAACAGAATACAAAATTAAAGGTATAACAATTAATGTAAGCAATGAAAATATAGTTAATTTTGATAATTTAGTAAAAATGATTACTGAATATACTGAACCCATAGTCCTGAAATACGAAAATCAAATTATACGCACTAAACAATTTCGTGTACTGTCTTGTGATCAAATTAAAACGTATCAAAATGTTTATCTTAAAAGAAAATTTAATGATATTAGTTCTGAACCTTTTGGAACTGTGAAAAAGCAAAAACACTCGTAAACGAAACATAATATTTATATATTTATTTGTGATGGTATATATCATATTAAAGTTTAATATTTATAAATCAGGTAACCACTCATTTATAATCCTTATTGTTATATTACAATACTTTAAAACATGCTATTCAAACGTATGTATTTGTAATTATAAATATCTTATAAGTATATTAAAATTAATAAATATAATATAAAAGTAAGTTCACTAATTTTAATGTCAAATATATATCCTTAATATTGTATTATATATTATGTATTATTATTACTGTATACTATATTTAATAAAATGTTTAATCAAAATAAGTAAAAATATATTAAAGAATAAAATATAATTCCATCTATTATTTAAAGTTTCGGCACGTTAGTACTTTACCAGAATGCACGTATCACAGATTCCCCTCCACTGCAATCAGCGCCTGCTTGACCAGTGAGTTCTGATTCGTCAGACTCTGCATAACCCATCGCAGTCAATTTTCTTTCTACTCTTGCATCTCTCTCGCTCTCACACAAACTCCATTTATCCAAGATTGTCCGTCTTTGTCTGATGCATTTGATAGTCTGGCCGTAGACACCTCCTTACTACTCATGTAGATTGTCGAAACAGTAATATTTTGGTCTCTATTAATCCTAATATTATTGCGCTTAGGTACTCGTCCAACAAACTTATAAATAATACCTTCATGAATTTTAAGCTTGTACATTTTATTCACCTCTATTATGACAAACATGATATAACATATTTAAACGTTAGTCAATCCGCTAAATTTTGATTCTAACTGCAATTTCATAGGACGATGTGTAATATAAATAAATTTACTAGGAATTATTTGCGAAAACTTTTGTGACATATATTAATTTAAATTTATGAAACCAAACTTTGTCAATTTTAAATATTTTTTTTATCACTAAAATGTACCATACCTGTATATTAAAAACTACAAAGTCGAAATGTTTAAATATCATATAATTCTGTCGATTTTATTTTATAATTGAGAGCCGACAAGTGATATTTTCTCGGTTTTATGAACTCAGCATGCATTCTGATCAATTAAAGGGCAGAATTTATTTCCCTTTCTAAACTAACGCTATTTTCTTACGTGAAATGAACTAAAAAACAATTTTGTATATGAAGTTAATATTGTTCATTATTATTATTATTATGAAAGACGTATTTGCATCAATTATAACCGTATGTACAAATTAATGTAAATAAATTTTGTATCATATGGAGAGATTTATTTTGAATAGATAAATAATGAACTTATGTCAACTATAAAATATAATTCACTTACCAAAGTAATCATCTGGCCACCATGTTTTGAATGGTAGGATACGTTTTAATTTTTCAGTTGGATTTTTTATTTTGTTCACGCACATTTCTCCAAGCGGAAAAATGATATAGAATGATGAAGCCATAGTTCCAACTATATTCTCCAGTATAACACATAGATGAGCAAATCGTGCATATTTTAAAATAACGTTGCGTTCCTCTTCAGAACTTTTGGATTTCTCATCCCAAAACTCATCTTGTACTATATTCATTAAACTTTTTACTTCTTTCTGGTTTTTCTAAAATACAAACAAACCATTAATCTTGTACTTAATGACTAAATAAAAAACAAATCAAGTTTGATTGTTGCATAAATTTATACTACATTGTACTTTTAAAGATTATGTTCATTTTTCTGGATGGTAGAACAAATAAAGTTCGGAGTATATTCACAGTAAAAAAGTATATCTCACAGCTTTAAAAAAAACCAGGAAAAAAACAATACACTAAAATCGGTGAATCTTTTATGTATATTTTTACCTTCCGTCACCTTTAGGTAAGGAAGGCATTGTCTTTGGTTAAAAAATTCAATGATGAGTTTTTAGTGAATAAGCATGTTTTAGGGTCCCTATAATACGATTTTTACGATGATGTCTGTGTGTGTGTGTGTGTGTGTGTGTGTTTTGGATCACATAACTTCAATACCACGATTCCAAAATTTGTTTACATCCAGAAGAACAACTAATTAGATTTTGGTTATAATTGGTGAACCGGAAGTAGCCTCATTTGAAGATTTAACAGTTAAATTTGATTTATTAACGTTCTTATAACTTGACGAATATATTATTCTCTATACGAATTGATTGCATTTAATACATCATATTCAATAGATATAGAGTTAAAGAATTATAAAGAAATTAAATTTTATAATTCAGCCAGTTATGCTAACCATGAAAATTGTTAATATATTCAGATTGGCAGATGTCAGTATCAATAAAAAGTAAATTAATGTGGCAGAGATGAGGATGTTGAAGTAGATGTTGGGGAAGACACGGAAAGATAGGCAAGGAAATAACTTTAGTGTTACAAGTTTCTAGAAATATACAAGAGAGATGATTACATTGGTTTGAAAATGTCATGAGGAGAAATGAAGAGTATATTGGATGAAGAATGAATAGCTTAGTAATAGAAGGTTGAAGAAACAGAGGAAGACCAAAAATAAGATGGAAAGACTGTATTGCGAAAGACTTGAGAGAAAAGGAACTGAATGTGAACGACACGTAAAACAGAAATGAGTGGGAGAAGAAAATAAAAAATAGCGACCCCTAACGAATGGGAAAAGCTAAAGAAGAAGATTTTAATGTCAAGTGAAATTTGCAGTTTGTTTATGAAATAATTTTACTGGAAATTTAGAATCTTATGTAAGAAAATTCATGTATGGAATTTATACATATTACTCAGGATTCACGGAAGGTATTGTGGTGGTCACAACAGATTTTTATAATTTCCTACTATTTATTTATTTATTAATAAATCAATCCAACAGGATACAAGATCGCAATTACAGGACGATCATACTATATACAAATATAAAAACGATTGTGTTGAAACAGTAAGTACATTAATTAATTGATAAACATATAAGAAATTTAACAAGTAACTTAATCCGAAAAATATTTTGTTAATATACTCTTAAATTTAGATAAGGAGTCGCCAAATATGTCAATGTTAATAGTACATGATACCCTGGTATATGCTACACAGAGTTGTCTTTTTGGAGATTTCAACTCATAATTAGTCCTAGCTGTTTTACAATGAAATTATTAGGTCAAGACTAGATGGGTCAATACAATTATTAATTAATTTGTATAAGTAGAGAGATAATTGTAAATTTCTTCTGCTACTTAATGACACCCCCAAGTTCTCTTCAGACAATAAAACAGAATAATCATGGGTAAAGCTAGGATATTGTCCATGTATTTTAAAATAACAATATTTGATGAATTTATGCTGTACAGAATCAATCTTAGATATATATTTATGATATGTTGGATTCCAGACTTGTAGGTAGTATTCTAGCGTAGAACGGACGAATGCACAATACAAGCTTTTTAGTGTAGTTCTTTTACAGAAAGACCGACAATTTCTAATTACAAATCCAAGATTTTTGTAGAATGATTTTACAGTAGTCTCAATGTGTACATTAAATGTTAGTTTTATGTCAAATATAATCCTAAGATCCTTAAACTGAGTTGCTTTCTCAAGATAATTAGTTTCCATGTGATATGTATAAGTGTAAATGTAGTTTTTAACAAAGTAACTCGTTATTTTACATTGTGGCGGTGGCATCGGTGGTGGTGGTTGAGCCATCGCTATTCCGTTCTTTCAGCCGGCGGTAGGATTGCTCGGGCGCCGTCGGCGGTGGTAGATGCAAGAAAGGAGAGGGTGCCGGGATAGCTTGTGGAGGAAGGCCCAGGTTTTCTGAAGAAGCACGCTTTTATTACCCTTAATAAAAATATCTTTATTTCCCTGGTTAACTTTACAACCAAAAAAAAAAAACATAAGAAAATGTAAATAGTGTGGCATGGAACAACCCTATGTGACAAACTGGTACGGTAAGGCCCAAATGAACGGCGACTGTGCCAGTTGTTACTCACAACAATATAAATACAACAATCGACATTATAAAATAATATTTTATAACAATCCAACCTGACAATAAAATGTTACTAACTTCAAGTCAGTTTCTAACCAAGAAAATCAGCTGTCACAACTTTACGGTTAAACAAGGTAAAATAAATCCTGTACAAAGCCAAATAAATAAATGATACAGCAATAAAATACACATTGTATATTTTTACACAGTTTATAACATAAATCATGGGTCAGGAAGCAGGTATTTATTTGGATAGACTTGAGGGTTATGTTATATTCAAAGATACGAAGGACCTAAAAGTCTTTAGACTGCCGCACTGCAGCGTGTAGTTGAGCATTCTCCCGCTAGGTGACGGTAGTAGGCACTCTTATGCGTTAGTTGTCCCCAAACAGTTGTCAAAAAAGAAGTATTGGATTTTTTTGTCAATCTACTTTTCTACCGTCTGCGTAGTCGAGATGGGCGATCGCAAAGAACAACTCGTTTGCGCAAAGTTTTGTTTTCTTCTTGGGAAAAGAACACCAGTAACTTTAGGAATGCTAAAGGAGGCATTCAAGTAAAATACAGTGAGCCGTCTCAGTTTTTAAATGGTTTTCGCGCTTTAAAGAAGGTGAAATGAGTATTAAAGACAAACCTCGTTCTGTGCGCCCTTAATTATTTAATTAATTAATTTTGCATGCTTTGTAACAGTAGAAATTAGGTATGAAAATGTCGAAAATCAACTGAAAAATAGTGATAGCCATGGATTAAAACAAAAATCTTAATAAACAAACGTGTGTTCATCTGTTATAAAATTTAATTGATTTTTTTAATAAAAATATAACGTAAAATTTTAAGCAGAATAATTTAATCCTAAACAGTTCAAATACTCATGTTTGAAATCGAACGAACGAGTGCTTGAATAGCCTTTTATACTATTTTCTCTATTGAGGCTTTCATTTACATTATTTTTTATAAAAATATTTGACAATTTCCATTAAGCGATTTTTTTGATGATAGTGATTATGTTTTATCTCTTGCTCGTTGCTTCTGTTGCCAAAATGAATTGTTTATTATTTGAACTTATTTAATATTGAAAAAATAAATCAAAATGTCAGATGAAGAAGATTTACAAGCTACACCCCCATAATTACGAGAAGTGGCAGCGGGCGTAATTTGTTGCCAACCAAATCAAAAAATGTGTACGAAAAGGAATGTATAAAATTGATGGCTTGGTGCACCGAGAAAAACGTACAAGTTGTTACAGAAAATGTTTTGATTGCATTCTTCAAAATAATGAATAAGAATTATAAAAGTTCAACATTATGCAAAATTTATTCCATATTCAGATTATTTATTCCATATTAACGTTAAATAAGCTGCAATCTCTTTTAACAAGAGCTTCAGTAGGTTATGAGCCTTACAAGTTGAAGATATTGGATTACGACGATATAGAGAATTTTATTAATGAACATTACTTTGTAATAAAAGTGAGTTAATTCAATTTATATTACCTATTATAATATTACA
This sequence comes from Harpalus rufipes, assembly GCA_951394225.1. NCBI lineage: Eukaryota > Metazoa > Arthropoda > Insecta > Coleoptera > Carabidae > Harpalus > Harpalus rufipes. Next base: position 7,822,562 of record OX596287.1, on the reverse strand, counting down.
ACTATAATAATTTATATTGCTCTAACAATGGATTATTCAGGCGCCTGCAGACGTGATGAACTGATTAATATATTAATAGATGATATTGTATATAAAAATAATTTAATTTTTGCAATAGTTTCAAAAACTAAAACAAATCATCCAACATTGTTTGCAATAACGAACGAGGCTTGGATCAATTTGATTAAAAAGTATGCTAGTTTGCGGCCGGATCACACAAACCACAAACGATTTTTTTGTATATTAGGGATGTGGACGTTGTACAATTCAACCAATTGAGAGAGATGCCAAAAATTATTGCCAGGTACCTCAAGCTACAAAATCCTGATCAGTTTTCGACGCTCATCGGCGTCACATTTAGCAAATAATGTGGTGATTTAATCACTATCAAACGTCATGGTGGCTGGAAAAGCCCATCTGTAGCAGAGGGCTATTCGGAAGCTTCAAAAAATAAGTGTCAGAAATTCTCTCGACCAGTTCAGCTTCTAATAAAGCGTCTAGTACTAGTACGATACAGAACCAGGAATAATTTAAAGAAAACATTAATATTTTAAATTCTCAGAATATAGCTGTACTAAAAAACAAAATTGGTTTTATAGCTGTACTAAAAAGCAAGATTAGTTTTATATTAATATATTATAATTACGTACGTGAAAAATTCATTGTATAGAATTTGATTAAAATTTATAAAATATTAAATATAAGGATATCTATTCGTATTCGTGAGATTGTACCTTGAAATTGAAATAAATATATATTTATGTATATCTGAATCGAAACGATTCAATTTGTATTTTTTATTATTTTCAAAATATAAATTACCTATCTGTCAAAATTTTCACTCTCATTCTTTTATACATAGTGAACATGATCAATTTTTTTCATGACCTATCAAATAAAGTAGAATTACTTTGTCAGTTGCCTAGATATTTTGTGTATTTATTGCAGTCATGCCAATTTAAAATAACAAAATATCACCAAAAATCGTTTAAGAATTAAGGTCCTTCCAACATCAATATTCGTGCTGGAATGTGACATTCTAATTCCGAAACAGAGAAAAAAAAACAATATTTGACAGTTAAAACATTACATTTGTTTGTCTTTTTGTTTTAGTTCCATGGTTAGCACTAATAAACTGAATTTTTCATATTTATTTTCTGGAGTTACTAAACACACGAAATGAATTCTATATACTGATTTTTTTCTAAAATAATTTGGGAAGCATCGCGCAAGGAAAAACGGTTTTCCCATGTAAATGCCTATGTAACGGATTTCGATCGCCACCCGGTATATGGTTGTCTCCAAAATACTATCTGTGCTTTCGGTGAGTGAAAATAGTCCGAGATCCCCATCTGTATTAACATTAGTGTTAGAAGTACCTTCATCAATGAAAGTTACTGTTTCTATTGTATTTGTCTGGAAAGCTATCAATGAACAAGAAATTAAGAACTGTACATTTAGGCCTGATTGTACATTGTAAGTTTAAGCTTGATTTTACCTTAAGTCGACGATAAACCACAGCTTTTCAAAAACTGGAGTTGTACAATAAAGGTTTAGTCTTACGCTGGAGTTTAAGCTTGGTTTAATTTAAACTGTTAAATTTGACGGCTTAAGCTTAGGTTCAGCTAGATCTAACCTAACTTTTTCATGTTACGATTATGAGGGTAGGATTGCTAGGGGTTTTTATTCTCGTATTTCGAAAAAATATTGTTGGTGTATAAAATATGGATACCGATGATGATGAAATGTTGGAACTTGTAGATGTTATAGATAGACACTAGGGTCCCAAAGTATTTCGTCCTCGTTCTTTTTGACAACCAGTTTGGAAAATGAAATAATTTCGATTTTGTTCAAATATTTAGTTTTTCAAATAATGGATTGCATTTTATTAAAGAACAACTAAAGAAATATCACATCCTAGACAACGGAAAAAGCATACATACATCAATATGTTATTGCATTCAAAACACTTTTGTATTTTTTGACCAAGTTCGCCAATAAAGTTTCTTATTTGGCGCTAAAGTAACTGCCCTTTCGCTGCACAAAAATATCTGCAGATAAAATGTTATCCCAATTTAATAAGTGTTATTATTTAGTAATTAAACAATGATTTACCTACCATTTTTATTCTTAACGCTGTACAAATTAAGTCCAACTGCTGAGCCATCGATTTTCGCAGCTCAACCGTGGCTATGTCGTACGTTATAATAATGATAATAAATAATAGCACTTTATATAACAATTATAGTATAATACATAACAGGTAGATTAAGTTTTATATGGTAGGTATAAGAAACATTTAAAATATTCAAGAATTTGTTTTTTTCGCAACAATCCATTGTTGAACATATTTTCCCACTTTTTCCTGTCTCTTGCACTTCTTTTCTACGTTATTACTGCCGAATTACGTAACTCTTCCTCCCATCTACAGCACGATTTGTCTCTACCTCATTTATGCTCGCAGTGTCAATTCTGTGATTTTATTTGCCTTGATGGTATATCATTCTAAAAACGTGATCCGCCCACTTCTATTTAAATTGTTTCGATGCTAGTAGTGCGGCTATAGTTTTTGACTTATTATAAAGTTCTTCAACTGAAATTCTATCCGTCCATTTTTCTTAGAGTTATTCGAATTTTGTCGTTTTATTGTATCGTTGTTGACTATGTTTGACTAATTTACTACCATCATCTATCATATTAACACAGTACACCTATTTATTCGCATAGTCACATAGAAGGAAATTTGTGTATTGTCATGTACAATGACGTTTGACGTATATTTCTATTACCAATGTAAATTATTTTTATAGTTTTCAAGTTAAATTCAGGTTCAGTTGAACCTGAATTTAATTAATTTTGTACAATAGAATGTAAAGTTGAATCTCATCTCAGCTGGACGTAAGTTCAGAATTTTCATTATTTGTAACAATCATTGACTTTATACTCCCAGATATGTACAAAAACGGTAAAAAAATCTTTACTGTGAAGGAAAATGGGTACTCACGTCTCGTCTCTAACAGAAAAAACGTCAAACAATATACCTAACCGTACCTTAGTTACCAAAGTCTACTTATAAAATACATATTTGAATTTTGTTTCACATATAAATTGACGGGTAATGCTTTATTACGTTTTATAATAAATAATCCAGTTGCAGGAAAAATATTGTTTTTATCTTGTGCCCGAAATGAGTTAGCGCCTTCTAATTATCATTCTCGATGCGCTAAACTAGCATTTCTCGCAAAAGATACGCAAATAACAATTCCGGTTAGCTAAATATCACTTTACAACCGCTAAAATATTATTGTCATTCATAATAAAAAATTCCAGAATTAATGAACATTTTGTCAAGTTATCTCTATGCAGACTAAACCAATTATAATAAAACTGTCAAAATTGCCAGCTCTTTTACGAAAGGTTTATATTATGTTAATTTATATATATATATATATAGTTCTACTTTAGTGAAGATAAAGTAGCAGTGTGCGAGAAGTCGTTTGTAGTTAGCTGAGTAACATAGTAAGCGGCGCACGCGTAAAAATAAGTTGAATCAGTGTTAGCAACAATTAAAAACCCTGCGGGAAATTCTGGCCATCAATGAGCAGCAAAAGGAATAGAGAAATAAACACAAGTACTGATGAGGAACAATCTATCTTTAGGAAAAGCAAAAAAAGTGATCAGAAGTCCAGAGTTTCACTTAAAAAATCTAGAAGTTAAGAACAAGGACGATATGGATATGGAAGAATTTAAAAAGTTAAATGCTATCATGTCTGCAATATGGGAAGAATTAAAAACAAATACCAACGAAATTAAAGCACTTAGAGAAGAACTGAAGATAAAAGAGGAAAAATGGGATAAGGAAAAGAAAATACTGTTAGATAGAGTAGAGAAACTGGAAGTACAAATGGAAAACCAAGAAAAACAAATAAGGAAAAATAATATAGTATTGAAGGGAAGTGATGTAAATTAGGATAAAAAATCGGTACAAGATTTTTTCAAGCAGAACTTGAAGATTCAGCCCGCAATAAAAAATGTGCAGCTATTAAACAAAAACCGAAACGGAAAAGTTGTACTAATTCAAATGTAAAATTGGACAGAAAAACTTGATCATGAAAAGTAAAAAAGAATTAGCAGCAAAAAAACCCGTAATATATATTGAAAATGATCTCACAAAGAGAGAAAGAGAAATCCATGCAACACTTAGAAAAATAGCTAAAGCCCAGAGGGAAAAAAATAAAAAAAGTAAAAGTAGGATATAGAAAATTAACAATCGAAGGACAAGAATACGTTTGGGATGAAATGGAACAGGGCGTAGTAAAAAACGACTCAAAGGCAGAAAATCTCGCAAAAAATTAAAGAACAATAAGGACTGTATCAATGGAAACCAAAAACCGCTATGAAAAAGGATACAAATAATAGTGCTGAAATAAAAACTATTAGACTGGGAACCTGGAATATACGCAGTATATCAGGCAAAGAATATTAATTAATTGATGAATTAAACAAAATGAAAGTAGGCATGTTGGGAATAACAGAAACGAAGAGAAAAGGAATGGGATTTAAACAATTATCAGCCGATTACTGGATGTACTGGTCAGGGGTGCAAGATACGGAAAGGGCGGCAGGAGGAGTAGGGATAGTAGTTCACAAACAATTTATAAATCAAATGAGTAATGAAAAAATTATTAATGAAAGAATAATGACAATAGATTGGACAGCAGGAAAATAAGATGAGTTCACATTAATAATAGCATATGGGCCTAATGAGGATGATAAGAATGAAAATAAAGACATTCTATGAGGATCTTCAAACAGTCATAGATAGAACAAATAAAGATACAATAATAATGGGAGATTTAAACGGAAGAGTGGGTAGAAACAATGTTGGGATAGAAAGAATACTGGGAAGAGAAGGAGAAGTAACTCTAAATAACAATGGAAAGAGAATAATCGACGTATGCATAGAAAACGATCTGGCTGTAACGAATACATTCTTCAAACATAAAGAAATACACAAATATACGCGAGTAGAACCCGCAAGAAACGAAAAATCTATTTTAGATTACTTTTTAATAAATAGGAATAAATTAAAGCAAGTAAAAGACGTGCGAGTATATAGAGGAGCTGAGATCGGCAGCGATCACTACTTGGTCATTATGAAAATCGAGTTCAAAATACTAAGAAGACATGAAAAAAGGGAAAACAGTCACTCAAGAGAAAATAAAAAGTCATAAACCCGCAGACGACGACATAAAAGTAAGATACATGAATATAGTCGAAGAAAAACTATCTGAATTTAAAGAAATGGAAAACATAGAGGGCATGTGGGCTAAATTTAAAAGCAGTATACTCGAGGCTGCTAAATAAACTTGTGGGACATCGAAATTAAGTAATAAATACATAAAAAAAACTCCATGGTGGACAACGGATATAAAAAACAAAATAAAAATGAAAAAGGATGCATGGAAAAAATATCTGGCAAACAAGACTAAGGAAAACTACGAAAAATGCAAAACGTTAAGAATAACAGCTAAAAAACAAATTAAAAAGGCAAAAGAGAGGGAATGGGTTAAATTTGGACATAAGCTTAACGAAGCATACGTAGAAAATCAAAAGCTTTTCTTTGGTGCTATTAAAAATATGCGAAAAGAAAAAGAGAACGTTCTATTCAACGTAAAAGATAAGAAAGGAAACATACTAAACGACGAAAATCAGATTATGGGCAGATGGCGGGAATACTAAAGAACTACTGGAAGAAGAAACAAATATAGTACAAAGACCAATAGAAGAGAAAACACAGGCTAGAGAAGATGCAGTGCTACAGGAAGATACCCTTATAACAGAGGAAGAGCTCTTCAACGCACTAAGAAAAATCAAAGCAGGAAAAGCTCCAGGACATGATAATATCACCGCGGAAATGCTAAAAAGCATGGGCAAAAAAGGACAAGACTGCCTAATAGATCTGTTTAACGCAACAGAAAAACTGGGAGTACCATCTGATTGGCAAACTGGGATAATTTCGCCAATCTTTAAAAAAGGGGATAGTAAAGAGTGTAAAAATTATAGGGGCATCACACTACTAAGTGTCGCAGGTAAACTCTTCGCCAGAATCATGGAGAATAAAGTCAGAGAACAAGTGTAAGAAACAATTGAAGACACACAATGTGATTACAGACCAAACAGGGGAGTACAAGACCATATATTCACCCTTAGACAAATAATGGAAAAAGCTAAACTAATCGGTAAGGAAATACCTTTGTGCTTTATAGATTTAGAAAAAGCTTTTGATACTGTAATAAGGGAAAAGGTGTGGCAATGTCTTGAAGTACGAGGGCTTCAAGGGAGGACCATAAATAGCATAAAAAAATTATATAAGAACAATAAAAACTACGTTCGAATCAGGAAAAGTAAGTCATCAATGTTTAGTTCAGGAACAGGTCTAAGGCAAGGATGTATTCTCAGCCCCCTTCTCTTCTCCATTTATCTTGACGAAATACTCAAAAACGTGAAACCCAAACTTAAAACGTATAGAGTAGGATACAGGAATATGAAACTCATAAAAGTAGCTGAACTAAGTTATGCCGATGATATAGCCATCATTACAGAATCCGAGAACGACTTACAGCATAATATAAACATTCTCAATGAAGAATTCAAGAGGTGGAACATGAAAATAAATAAAGACAAAACGAAAACAATGATAGTAAATGGAAAAGCCCAGGACATAAAAATAGAAAACACAAAAATAGAACAAGACATTTAAATATCTAGGAGTAAATATCAGCGACGCAGGAAATATCGAACAGGAGATTAACGAAAGAATAAACAAAGGAGGAAGACTATTTAATGCTTTGAAACAAAAATTCTTGGCTAAGAAGGAAGTGCCAAAAAAAACTAAAGTAGAAGTTTATAAAAAGGTAGCAATCCCTGTTATAACTTATGGATGCGAATAATGGTCTACCAATGAAAGACAGCAAAGTAAACTGAGAAGTATAGAGATGAAATATCTAAGAAAAATCGAGGGGAAAAGTAAATTGGATAAAATCAAAAACGAAGTATATAGACAAAAATTAAATACAAAACCACTAAGAGAAACAATCGAAGAAGGGCAACTTAGATGGAGAGGACACATACAAAGAATGGACAACGCAAGATTAATAAAATGTGTGTACGAAGCGAAATTACTGGGTAAAAAGAAGAGAGGAAGGCCAATAAAAACATAGGAGGAAGAAGTACGGGCAGCTGCAGAAACTACATGGAAGAATTATTGGAAAAAAGTCCAGAAACTGGAACCCGAAAATGACACCGACACCCATAGCCTTACACCGAAAGGTAGAAAGGCTTAAGGATTAAGTAATTGTATATATATATATATATATATATATATATATATATATATATATATATATATATATATATATATAAAAATTAACATAATATAAACCTTTCGTAAAAGAGCTGGAAATTTTACGAACAGAAAAGGAATTTTCTCGTTAAATACACAGCGTCTCTGCAATTCTTATAGTACAATCACCGATAAGTCGTACGATGAGCAGGATCAAGCCATGATGATAGTAATATATTTTATTCTTGGTTATGAATGCGATTTGAGGTTGGACAAAGACGTAGTGAAATAATTTTAGGTGATATGGTCTATCCTTTGCGTCCTTATTTGCAGATTCAATTCATTCAGCCAAAAAGCGCAGCTTATTTTTTCACGTTGCAGCATTTGTAGTTTTATTTTCTATTATATTGCATTTCAATGCTACATCGGTTAATAACCGAAATTCAGCCGTTGAAATGTTTGCAATTATTTTTTGTCCATATTTTTTATGATGCGACTTATAAACATGCACATCTTATAAGGATGTCCTTGACAAAAATGTCGCTGTCATGACATATATTATATAATTTATTCCATTTTTTATAACTACAGGGTTCGGCAGTGAAACGGGATGATTTCAAAATTTATTATTATTATTATTATTATTTAAAGAATGATTTTTTACCTTCCGTCACCTAGGTAAGGAAGGTATTGTATTTGGTCAAAAAAATCGATGGTGAATTTTTAATGAATAAGCACGTTTTAGAGTTCCTATAATACGAATTTACTGTTTTTACGATGATTTCTGTATGTGTGTGTGTATGTATGTGTATGTATGTGTGTGTGTGTATGTGTATGTGACACAAATTTGTTCTTCGATAACTGCAATACTACAATTTCAAAGATTATAATTCTTTCATATTCCTCTACCGTACGTCCATATGAAGAGTTGATTATTTTAGTTATGATTGGTTAACCGGAAGTACTCTAATTTGAAGATTTTAACAGTTTTTCTTGAAAAAACGCTGTTAAATATAAGTTTTTATCTTTTATGTTATTATAAATAAAAGAAAATGTTATTCTCTATTCGATTTAATTATATTTTTTTCTTCATATTCAATGAATTTAGAGATAAAGAATTATAAAGACATATCTTGCAACCTAATGCTGCTAAAAGCTGCACCATAGAAACAGAATATTCAAATATTACTAACTGACAGATGTCAGTGTCAAATAAAATTTACATAATATCTTTGTGACATGATTTTACTGCAAATATAAAAATGTAAAATAATTTAAGATGGTAATAACAAATCACATAAGGTAATACAACTGATTATAGCCATAAGCTAATTCAAAAGATTATTATGTTATTATAAATATAATGCTATATATGTTTTTATTTTCTACTTCTTATTTTAAGAAACATACTGTTCTTTTTAGGAGTAGTTCAGTTCAGTTCAGTACGAGGTAAGATCAGTTCATTTCACATCTAAAAAGAAAACGCCCATACAATAATTTGCAAAAAAAATTCTACGTGGAATTTATAAAAAATACGTAGAATTGACGGAATGTATTGTGTTGGCCACATCCGATTTTTTATTAATTTATCCTGTATAAATATACAAATAAATACAAAAAAAACATTTTTTTTTCTACAAACATTATTAAAAATTGAATTTCTAACACGGCATACTTTAATTAAAAATGCGATTTTTTTATAGAAACGTGTTAAAAGTAGCATATTTTTAATTCTAGTGTTAAAAGTAAATTGTCACTGAATCCTAGCAACACAAAAAACATCGTTTGTTAAACTGACATGTAAATTTAATTAATATTTATTGTAATTGAACAATTGGTACAATTAGAAATATTTATTCCTTTTGCGGATGCAATTTCAGAATTAGAATAATTGGAAGGAATTAAATAATTATTTTGCAACTGCAAACCAGAATCGCTAGAAGAAGAAGCACTGTCAACAGGAATTATTTGCCTAGCAATTTTCTTTTTATTTTCCAAAGAATCTTCAAGATAATCTTCCGCGACGTCCAAGCTTTTCCATCCTCCGTGTCTTTTTATAGTTAAGTTTGCCCCAGAATCTGCTAAAAAGCTGCCAGACGTTCTGCGGAAGCAATGGCCGGTATAAAGTTCACTTTGTGGGAGCTTTAGAAATTTTGCAATATCGGTAGGCATTTTCCCAAAAATATTGATTCCTGCCGGTTGCACTGTGCATTTATTGCAACCATATTTGACAAACAGCCGTTGATGTGTGGCGTGAGATGGTCGCAATGCCAAATACTTGTGGTACACATCTACATAAGAAGGGCCAGTAACACTGAAAGTCCTTGGAACTCTTGTTTTGGTATCTCGAATTTTTACTAGTAAAGTAGTTCCTAAATCTTCAATGTTATTTAGATACATTTGACACAGCTCTTCACGGCGGCACGCCCCAAATATGCCCATTATTGCTGCTAATTTGACCGTCAAATAATTGTGATCTGGAGCCTCTGCTATGAACTTATCAATGTCTTCTCTGGTGATTATTTTTGACTTTAGGCTGGTAGCCTTCTGCTTTTCGCTTTAAGAAAGCAATAATTCTGTAAAACTTACGTATGTCATTATTGTTTTTAACATTTAACATCAATTTTAACATGAGAAAATGCGCCCAAAGTGTAGAAGATTTCCACATATTGGACAACTCTTCAAAATACGCTAGCAAAACACTTTCATTGTATTTTCCTAATGGAACATTCTTACGGTTGCACCACTCCATGAAGCGTTTGTACGCACATGCACATTTATATTGTTGTCTCGATTTAGTAGGCAGCAAGTGTAAAGTTGCCCTTGTAGAGGCTTCATCAATTTCTTCTGTAATTTGTAATTCATTTTCACACTTTCTTTCTAGTTAGACAGATTATTTTGGATATTTATTAAACAATGGGTCATGTGGTTTACTTATTCCACAGACATCCAGATTTTTTTTATATAAAAAAACTGAAATCTTTTTAATAAAATTCTTGTGCTTTTACTTGTGTTTGTAGAAAAAATGTATGATATGCATGTTAAAAGTGTAATTTTATATTGTTCGTGGAGTTATTCCCCACTTATAATATAAAATGTCACTTTTAACACATATAAATAACTATTCTAAACACTATGTTCGCCAAAAGTCCTCCATTGAAATTTATGCATTCTTGGAGTCGGATCTGGTAGTTTTGCATGACCTCACGCAACATATTGACGGGTATTGCTTCAATCTCGTCCCGAATGCGTTGTTTGAGGGCTTAAATAGTTCTGGGTGGATCGGCCTCAAACACTTTTGTTTTTAGGTACCCCCATAAAAAAAGTCGCAAGTCGTTAAATCGGGAGACCAAAGGGGCAAGTGATATCCCCGTTTCGAGAAATAACGCGGCCCGGGAACAAAACATTCACAGCATTCATTGAAATTCTTGTAGTGTTGCTTGTTGCCCTCTCTTGCTGAAAAAGTGTGTTTTTATTCACTGGAAAATGGGCAAGTGGTGCTGTCAGGAATTTACGAATCATTGCAACGTATCTCTCAGAATTAACGATCACCGAATTTTCAGCCTCATTCTCGAAAAAAGGCCGATGAATCCATTTGCGGAAATCGTGCACTATACCGTAACTTTTTCAGAATGAAGAGACGTTTCATGAAGTAAACGAGGGTTTGCATCCGCCCAATATCTGAAGTTTATTTTGACAATGATATTTAATGTTATAAATAGGAGTACGAGTATAACAATATACTTTATACTATACTTTCAGATTTTCTTATTTTTTTGTCACTTATAATCGTGAACATTTACGAGTAAATAAAATATTTTATGTTTTCAATAATTTTATTCCTCCATTATTTCTGATATGGTGAATATTTTAATAGCTAAGTAATTTTAAACAAAATTATCAATACGAGTATGTCTTACAAAATTCAAAATTAAATTTTTGAAATAAAATTTGTTACTTCATTGTTTTGTTGTAAATAATATTTTTTGTATGCATGAATATCCTGGCGATCAATTTTCCCCCGCGATCAATTTACCGGCTATCAATATTCCCCACGATCAATTTTCCACGCGATAAATTTACCGGCGATCAATCTTCCTTGCGATCAATTTTCCGGCGATCAATTTATCGACGATGTAATTTCCAGGCGATGAATTTACCGGCGATGAATTTTCTCCGCGATGAATTTTCTGCGATGAACTTCCGCGATAAATTTACCGCGATCAATTTATCGGCGATAATTTTTCCGGACACGGAGTAAGTGTAAATTTAGCGGTAGCTTGATAACGGATTCTTTTATTCCCTATTTTACCAGTTACCCTTGTTTTAATGCTTAGGCGAGCCGTAGGTACCGCGCAGACGGATGAGCGCGACCTCGGTGTTCCGTTTTTATAAAACTCCCTAAACGACGTCAGGCGTCGATGGCGTCTTGGTTGAACAGAAATTGTCCGCAGTGCTTTGAGTGACTGATCGGAGCGGGTTTTGGCGGATGGGGTCGGCGGCGTCGAGGCGGTCGTACCTCGGCAACCCTTCCGTTGCACAAACGCTACGAGAACTCGGTAGCGTCGACAAGGGAAGGCGTCGCTTTACGGATACTGGAAGGGTCGGTAAGCAGGAGACAGATAATCCCTAAGATAACTCTCGTGAGAACTCACTCGGTATCTTGGGGCGTTATCCATTATATTTCCGACTTCAACGCCTTGAGAAGTCAAGGCGTCGATATAGGTAATATCGGCGGGAGGGCAGACGGTTGACGGTTTTATGTTTACTCACCACTTTTGTCTGCAGGTAGTGTCATTTTGAAATCTCACAAACAACTGTGTCTTATCGGTAAATCGGGCTGGCTTATATACAGAAATCTACTCGGCAAGTTAGGTTGGATGGAAATGGTTTGAAATTTTAAAATCTTGTACGTTTTTGTTCTGCAATATGTACTCTACATATAAAATTTATATATCACGGAAAGCGGATACGCGGTACCTCTACGGCTCTGAAACTTTGATACGTGGTAATACATAGTGTTACATTTATACTGTAAATAGAACATTTTGATACAAACATCGGTTACAAAAATACAAACTAAACTTCTAATGATGCTCTGTCTACATATTACAGAACTTGCTACATATTTACCCTTTTATCATATCGCTACTACCCCCTATGGTTAACCCTGTAAACCTGTTTTTAAAAAATATTGTGACGGAGATTCACTTCGTTACATCATATATATATATATATATATATATATATATATATATATATATATATATATATATATATATATATATATATATATATATATATATATATATATATATATATATATATATATATATATATAGATATATATATATATATATATATATATATATATATATATATATATATATATATATATATATATATATATATACAGTGTGTTAATTAAAAACCTGGCCATAGGCGTTTAACATGGGAAATCAGTTTTTCCTTGCGCAAAAGTTCCCAAATTATTTTAAACAAAAATGCTTCAAATAAATGTTGTAGAGAATTAAATTCTATACCCGAATTAGTAATCAGATTTTATTTTTGACATTTCATAGCCGAGAAAATCAATTTTAATTTTTTCTGGAGATGGCTGATTTATAGCAGTAGCCATGGAAATCAAACAAAATTACGAACAATTGTATGCCATCTTAACTGTCAAAAAAAGTTTGTGTTTTGTGATTTTCGCAATAACATATTTCTTTGAAAGTGTGGAACAGTGTTTTCATGAAGAAAAGCTTCAGAATATAAAATGGTGGACAAATTTTGATTAAGTTGCATGGGTATCGCTATAAATCAGCAATCTTCAAAAAACTTTAAAATTGATTTTCTCGGTTATTAAATGTCAAAAATAAAATCTTATTTCTAACTCAGGTGCAGAATTTAATTTTCTACAACATTTATTTGAAGTATTTTTGTCTAAAATAATTTGGGAACTTTTGAGCAAGGAAAAACTGATTTCCCATGTTAAACGCCTATGGCCAGGTTTTTAATTAACACACTGTATATACAATTGATCACATAACAGTATTATCATCTTTACAGAAAGTGGCAAATATATATATATATATATTAAATATTTCATTTAATTCAAATCGTAAGATCAAAATGGAAGAATGATATAGACATAGGCCCAGTTGCATAAAACGTTAACTTCGGCAAGTCTTATTACCCAACGTAATTTTGTTCCGTATCTATGGATATAATGTACAATTAAACACATTAACATTTTATGCAACTGGCTCATAGACAGTATTTAGAAATAATACCCACTTTATTTTTATCTATGTACGAATGATGTATGTATTTAAATAAGTAATTGTATAAAAATTATAATAACATACCAAATAAATAAATAATTTGAATACTGCACTTAGAGATGCCGCGAGTGGCGCTGTGGCATATACAACTTCTTCTAAATTATCAGGATATGCATCGCGAATAGTGCATGATATACATAAAACAGCATTGATACATAATATTGTAAGTAAAACTGCGTTCCTTCTTTGAATTTTTTGTGACTGTTCTCTTGCAAAACCCATACAAAGAAGCAAAAAATACATGAACTTGTAATAATATTTCAATTTATCCTTGTACTGAGTCATCTTCGTCAAGAGTATAATTGAAAAATGCGGGTATGTATAAATGACATGGATTTATATACACACGATATCAATTCGATATATCTCAATTCGTACCAAATACAAACAGCTTAAATGAAATTAATAAGGAAAATATTCACATCACATACGACTATAACTAAAACTACGGTTTCCAGATAACTATTTTAATAACCCATTAACGCCCGAGGACATTTATTGTAAAATATTATTATACTTCTTCAAAAAAATCAGAAAGTTTATTTTTAATTTTTTAATTTTTTTACACATATCCATTTTTGGGATATGGGCTGTCCTATAAATATGACATCGGGCACTATCAATGACATATGTACTTGTATATATTTTAATGTAATTTTATTTGAATGAAAAACAACATAATTTCTACATGTATTTAAGAGTCACAACATAATATTAATATATAAATATTACTGCAGATATAATTTTATTTGCCATAGTAAGGACCGAAACACTTGAGACACAAAGTTACGTCACATTTTTTGCAAAATGTGAGACGTTTACTCTTACAGTTTTTCATTTGGCATCTTTGTTTTGTTTTGTTTTCTAGTAGATGATCTTTGCCATCATAACGGATATTAAAACTGGAGGAACGGGAAAACTTGTTCTAGTTGCCTTTCCAGTTGATATAAAACAGCCAAATTTCTTCTAAATCCTAGCAGAGTAAATGTCTTTTTACCGTGAATTTGTCTGTACAATATCCAACTATTAACTAGTGACATATCCAAAATTCTGGTAAAAAGGCACCAGTACCATTTCTTTCCTCGTAAGCCAGTTGCATATTTCTCTGCTAACCAGTCATGATGGTCTACGCCGCCGATAAATGAAATATATTTTTTTATTACTTAGGCTGGGTTACTTTATTTTTTTGTTTCTTGACACGACTGTATCGAGATGAATCTGAAATCGGATCAAATGTATCAAAATTTGTCGCTAGTGTGACGTACCGGTTATCGTTCCATCTAACAAAGAGCACCTCTCCATTGCGGTCAAAACTGTAATCAAAAATTCCTCGCTCACATTTTTTTAGAATCTTACTCTCCTTCAAGGGACAACCACTGGTTCTATTTTCTCGTACTGTCCCTGTGGCTCGAAATCCTTTATCCTGCAGAATTAGTAATAATTCACGACTTGTGAAAAAATTATCAAAATATAATTTATAGTTGTTTGGAGTCTGAATAATATTTATCATTTTCAAAACTACTCGATTGCCTAGAGGTAATGACTTTGTTTCTACCGTCTCGGCCCCACAATACAAATAAAAATTATAACAGTATCCCGAAGTACCACATAGTGCCCAAAATTTATAACCAAATCTAATTGGCTTGCTGCGAATAAACTGTTTCAAACTATTTCTGCCCTAATATTTAATTATCATTTCATCAAATATGTCAAATTGCTGAAAGCGGTCGACAATCATAATCAGTAAAGGTCTAATTTTGAAACCTCGATCATGTTTATTTTGAGTAGGTTTGGAATCTGCAAAATGGAGATACTGTTTTATTTTTAAGAAACGATTTCTCGACATTGCTGTTTTTATTACCAGCACCGTGAGGTCATCTGCATCTGCCCAATACATTCGTTCACTTGGAAGACTGTGGTATCCAGAACATAGTAAGATACCGAAAAAAGTATGCAATTCTTCCACAGAAAATGCAAAATTTAAATCGATCTTATTTTTTGCATATCGTATAGATTAATTGACGATATGTTCGCAAATATCTTGATCGAAAATAGTTTCAAATAATTCCTTTGGAGTTGAATTAGCATAATTCTTCTTTAGGTCTTCATAAACATTATCTCTTACATTACTTTTAGGTTTTCCAAGTTTTAGGTAGTTAAATGGCTGTTTGCGCCATTTGGAATCGATAGAATTTACTTTTTCTGATTTACCTTTTTCTTTGTCATTAGGGCTATTTTCATAAAAAATACTCTAAGGCCTGGTTTTTTCATCTCTGAATAAAGTGTGAGTTAACTGCCAGATAAAGTGAAAATATCGCATCGATATTACAGCGTAAATTGACAAAAATATACAGACGTCAACTATACGATGCGATATTTTTCTTTTATTTGGAACTGCCAATTTATCGAACAGATTCGAGTTCCTTATATGTAAAACTTTCTTATTATGCACGCTACAGAAAATTTATGTATGTCTGTATTGGCCAACTTTTTGAAACAACTTTAATAGGCCCCATAGGAATTTTCTGTCGTCTTATGTTTTTGAGTTACAGGCTAAAACTTGATTTTCGCTTATATTGAAAATACCTCGTATTTCGCTTATTATGAGGGATATTAAAAAAATGTTTAAATAATTTTTATATGGTTTTTTTACGTAGAATATCATGGTGTAATTCATGAAATCTGACATTTTGAATTGTTAAAAGTGCATGTTTACCCATTTTGCTCAGGTATTGGCACCAACTAATTTTTCTATTTTGATTTTAGGTTCCGAATCCTTGAATCCATGATGTATGTTGCACCGTATAACTGTAAGATTATTTTTTACTACACACTTTTCTCCAGAGTGCACATTTCAATGAACATGGGCCCACAACCTGGAAGTTTAACAAATAAATAAATAAGTATATTTTTAAACTTTAGCAGAATAATCATCAAGTATAAATCAAAATCTGAACAAAGAACGCTTGATTTTTTGTAACCTTGACAACCTCATTCCTCACTCAAATAAGAACCACAAAAGTATTATATATTAGTTACATAAAATACAGTATATACAGTTGCTCACGCCACCAGAATATAGGACTTTAACATGTAAAATCATACTTTCGTAATTTCCTACTCCTCTAATTATTGTGGGTAAAAAGTTTCAAATAAATGTTGTAGAGCATAAAGTCTACATTATAATCAATAAACAAATTTAATTTTAAATGATCTATAACGGCAGAAATTATGTACGAAAATGTCGAAAATCACACAAAAAATAGCGATAGCCATGGAATTAAAACTAAAAATTAACAAATGTTAGCGATCTGTCAAACTAGGATAATATATTTTTATTGTCATTTTTGTTAGAGTGAAAAATTATTTATTTAAATTAATAGATAATTGTTCACTTGAACAAATATTACAAATAACCTAAAAAATATATATTAACCTAACTTGACAGGCAGAACGTCAAACATTTGTTAATTTAAGTTTCAGTTCCATGACTATCGCTATTTTTGGGGTAATTTTCGACGTTTTCATACCAATTTTTCCGTTACAAACCATGTAAAATTAATTTTGCTTATTGAAGGCGTCTTAATAAACAATTTTTTATAAAAAAAAACCACAAATGAAAATAATATTTTAGAGAACAGAATGTTCTTATCCGGGACGACGTAAACTCTCACGAGACTCCAAGTTCGAACTCAAATAAAATTAATCAGTTTGATAAAATTATAAACACAAACACACAGGGTCTATATAGAACGCGCCAAACCAATAATAATAACAATAATAGCAAAATGTGTTTAAACGTTTACTATCAAAATGTGCGCGATTTAAGAACAAAAACAGATAAATTATGGCAAGCTACTCTACAGTGTAATTATGATATTATAATTTTAAGTGAAACGTGGTTAACTAATGATTTCTTCGACAGCGAGTTGTTCGGTGACAATTTTATAGTCTACAGGACAGACAGAATCATTAATACAAGCATTAGGAAGAGGGGTGGTGGAGTACTCATCGCAGTAAACAAACTATTTTCGTCGGCGCCTCTACAACACTCAGCGTTAACGTCGAAGAATTGTGGATTTCTGTTTCTTGGTGATGTTCAATACATATTTTGTGCAGTGTACTTTCCGCCCAGTCTTTACGAAGATCACATCGCATCGCTTGAAAAGATAAGTGACTATTATCCTATAGTCAATTTTTTTGACTTTGTCGGGTACAGTAATAAAACTATAAATGAACTATAAATATCGCAATTATGATAAAGCGGCATATCCTTCACTTTCTGTAGTATAATACTGTTTGGCATCGGCCCATATTTTTGAGCCGCTCTATTCATTTATGTTAAAGTACTGTAAGGCTATTTTGCTATACATACCTGGTAAACGTTTGATTCAATGCATGAATAGAGCGGCTCAAAAATATGGGCCGATGCCAAACAGTATTATACTGCAGAAAGAAAGGATATTCCGCTTTATCATAATTGCGATATTTGTATTACATTTATAGTTTTATTACTGTACCCGACAGAGTCAAAAAAATTGACTATAACTCCATTATTTGTGAAACGGGAGACTTTAATTTCCCAGATATTAACTGAATAATGAACAAAAACTTCTTGGAACCAAATGTTACAAATAACAATGCGACTGAAACTTTATTTGACAACTACAATTACTTCGATTTAAGACAGTACAACAACATCAAGAATAATATGAATAGGTTATTAGATTTATGTTTTTGTAATACTCCAAATACTTTCAAGATTTTGCAAACAGAAGATGAATTATTATCAATATATGGGTATCATCCCTCATTAAATTTTTAAATAACACGCAATGAATATTGTAATACGCTTCAGTATGGTAGTAATTGGAAATACAATTTTAAAAAAGCTAACTATAGTGAAATTAATGACTATATTTCTTATATAGATTGGCAAAATATTTTTTCACACGATATAAATTATTGTGAAGCATTTTATTATGAATATTTGAATACATTAATTGAGCTATGTGTTCCTAAATATCATTTTAGTAATGACAATTTTCCAAAATGATACACGAAAGACACACGATCCTTAATTAGACGTAAGAATAAAATGTACAAGTTATAAAAGAAAACAAATAATGATTTATACAATACCCAGTATAAAGTTTTGCGTACTCAAATAAAAACTTCAATAAAGGATAACTATATAGATTTCAGTCGTAACACAGAGAACAATATTTCAAATAACATAAAATCATTTTGGAAATATGTCGACTTTTGAAAATGCACTAAAATTGGATTACCTGATACATTGAATTATAATAATAATTCATCTTCTGATGGTAACAATATAGCGAATATGTTTGCAGATTACTTTAAATTAGTCTACAGGAATAGTACGAATTTGAAAGTAAGTAATGAGAATATAGAAGGAAATCACATTAATATTAATAAAATTCGTTTTATTCAAGATATTGTTTTTGATAAATTAAGTTCATTAGATTCAAATAAAAGCGCAGGTTCTGATGGGAGTCCTTCTTACTTTATCAAGCTGTGTAGTCCAGCTATGGCTTCGCCACTTTATCTTCTTTTTAACTTATCCCTAACATCTGGAATGCATATTTTATTACTCCTCTTCACAAAAATGGAGACAGAAGTTATGTAGAAAATTATCACCCCATTTCAGGTCTTAATATTTTTTCTAAAATATTAGAATCTATAATTAGTGATTATATGAGTGTATTATTTAGAAATGTTATTTGTGTAGAACAGCACGGCTTTACAAAAAATAGATCAACTAGTACCAATCTAGCTGTGTACTGCGAATATTTATATGAAGCATTAACAAATGATAAACAAGTGGATGTAGTTTATATCGATTTTCAGAAGGCGTTCGACCATGTGAACCATAACATTTTGATACAAAAACTAGAACTTTATGGAATTTGTGGTACCCTCTTGGAGTGGTTCAAGTCCTATTTGTGTGATAGGTATCAAATAGTTAAAATTAATAATCACATGTTATATCGAATTCATGTTACATCTGGAGTGCCCCAAAGATCACATCTAGGACCATTTCTATTCTCATTATTTATAAATGATATTTCCAAAAAAAATTCTACTTGCAAATTCTTACTCTTCGCTGACGACTTGAAGTTGTTTTCGGTCAAATAATAATCATGACGCCAAATTATTACAAGAAGAGTTAAATTCTCTGGTGTGCAATTAATGATATGAATCTAAATGTAAAATTATGAGATTTTCAAGAAAAAGAGATACATTATTATTTAATTACTCTTTGAATAATACTGTACTTGAAACCGTTCCATTTATTAAAGATTTGGAAGTAACTTTCGATCCAGAGTTGAATTTTAAACAACATATGGATAATAATATCATTAGAAAAGCCTTTAAAATGTGTGGATTTGTAACAAGAATGTGTAAAGATTTTACAAATATAAACACTTGTATCTTGTTGTCAGAAGTAATTTAGAGTATTGCAGTATCATATGGTCACCTCATTATCAATATCATATAAAACGACTTGAAAGTGTACAAAAGAGATTCGTTAATTTCCTACTTTATAAATTAAATAAAAACCTATGAAGAACGTTTGTCTGTTGTTGGTTTTGATAGTTTGTCACCGTAGAAAATTAGCTGAACTTCTTTTTGTTTATAAGCTAATGAATGGCCATATAGAAGCACCACAAATTCTAGAGTTCTTTTATTTTAAAATTCCATCGTTTTACTCTAGATCAAAACAATCTTTTTATGTCAAATTCAAAAATACTGCATGCGGTAAAAATTCTGTAATAGGCTGCTAGAAATTACTAATTCTATTTGTAACCATATAGACATATTTGGAGTATTATTGAGAAAATTTAAAATATCGATAAAATATATATTGATATAAATTACCTACCCGCTGCCTCGAATAGACGATACACTGGACACTTTGGCTGGATCGAAGATTTTCTCCACTCTAGATCCAAAGAGCGGATACTGGCAAGTAGATTTGGACACAAAAGACAAGGAGAAGACAACCTTCACCATCGGTAACGGAACCTAGCAGTTTACCGTAAAGCCATTTGGGCTCTGCAATGTCCCTACTACGTTTGAACGAATCATGGAAACCGTATTGGCTGGGCTATCCTGGAAAACCTGTTTGGTTTATCACGACGATATTATTGTGGTAGGAAACACGTTTGAGGACCACATGAAGAATTTGGAAGAGGTTTTCCGAATATCGAAACTGGCTAATTTGAAGCTCAGTGCAAAGAAGTGTCATTTGTTTCAAAACGAAGTTCATTACTTGAGAAACATGGTTTCGGGTAAGGGTATTGCAGTTGACCCGGAGAAAATAAGGGCTGTGAGTGACTGGCCAGTACCTAGAGACAAACATGAACTTAGAATTTTTCTTGGTTTGTGTACTTATTATCGACGATAAGTACCTGGGTTTTCAACATAGCTAAGCCACTGAAAAGGCTTACTGAAGAAGGAAGGAGATTTATCTGGGAAATGAACTGTAAAGTTGCGTTTAAAGAACTGAAACATTCCTTGACAAGCGCACCTGTCCTAAGTTATCCTTTACTTGAAGGAGAGTTCATACTAGATACAGATGCAGGCAACGTTGGAATTGGTGGCGTTCTTTCCCAGATACAAGATGGACATAGACGACGCATAGACGACGAAGAGCTCCAATGCGTCAATACAACGTTGGTAGTCCATTTGAGCGCATTGCGATTGACGTGGCCGGACCATTTCCAGAAAGCGAAGGCGGAAATAAGTACATCGTGGTTGTCATGGACTACTTCACCAAATGGGTTGAAGCCTATCCATTACCCAACCAGGAAGCCACCACGGTCACTGAAACTTTAGTGAAAGAATGTATATGCCGATTTGGTGTACCACGTGAACTTCACTCCGACCAGGAAAGAAATTTTGAGTCCGCCGTTTTCCAAAATATCTGTAAAATATTAGGAATTAATAAAACGAGGACAACCGCATTACATCCGCAGTCCGATGGCATGGTTGAACGAATGAACAGAACGATCAACCGATACTTGTCGAAGGTAGTCTCCAACCACCAAAGAGACTGAAACCAACATCTTCCTCTGTTCCTGATGGCTTATAGTTCATCCGTGCATGAAACAACAGCGCAAACTCCTGCGAACATCTTATTCGGGCGTGAGTTGCGCCTACCTTGTGACTTGATGTTCGGCACTAAACCTGGGGAAGACTTGGCCGGAGAAGATTACGTTACGGACTTACGGAGAAGAATGAAAACATTCATGAACAAGTCCGCACGAACATTCAAGCTGCCAGCGGCCGAATGAAGGACCAATATGACATCAAGACTGAAAAAGGTGGATATCTGCCTGGAGATTTAGTGTGGCTTTACGATCCACTAAGGCGTCGCGGTTTATCACCAAAGCTACAAAGAAATTGGGAAGGTCCATATGAGGTCGTTAAAAGGATAAACGACATAATATATAGAATTACGAAAGCACCTACCGGGAAGCTGAGAGTAGTACACTTTAATCGGCTAGCCTCTTTCGCCGGTGAGAACAATGAAGACCAGCATGGAGCAACGGTTCGTCGGATCATATCCCAGGAACCGACTTTTGAAGACTTCATGGAACAATATTCCTTTGGTCACAAGGCGCGATATGGCGAGCCGAAAGAAGAACATCGAGATCTGTTTACCGTATCTTCAGCTTAGTCCCTCGGCCACTACGTATCAGAAGACTTAAAGATGTCACGAGGCATAGCTTCAGTCTTTAAGATGAAATTTGGACGACTACAAGAACTGGCCAACCAAGGTCCATCCGTCGGGAAAACGTTACGACTGAGGGATAACAATACAGAACATCAGCGGTATATCTACTACCTGGTTACAAAACCACGCTCGTACCAGAAGCCGTCATAACGCAGCCTATGGAACTCACTGTGCGATTTGAATGATCATCTGCTACAGAATGACATTTTAAAGCTAACAGTACCGAAGTTAGGTTGTGGACTAGAGGTTTGGAGGATTGTTAGAAACATGTTAGAGATCCTCTTCCTCTATACCGGCGTTGAAATTCTCATCTGCAGCTTTAACCTTAACGGACAGAAAGAAAAATCCAGCAGACCATCGACTGTCACTTCTTCAAGACTTCTAAATGTACCAAGGGTAATACATGCTGATTTCGTCATCGAGAACTGTTCCGGGACGAAATCGTCTTAAGGAGGGGGCAGTGTAGCGCCGCCCAGTCGACGCGTCCGAATGCGAGCGCCGCCATTGGTAGAATTATCTCGAGCGATGACGTAATCCCCGGCGGGGTTTCACCCATACGTTTAGACTGGTTTAGTTACATCCTGTGAGGTGATTCTTTGTATTCGATGTCATTGTGGCGTTGGAATGTTCGAGAAGGACATAGCGCTATATAAACTCGTCGCCAAAGCCAGCGAGACATGCATTGAGCAAAGGACAGTTGGTGATATGGTCTACGAGTGGTGAATATAAATAAATGTAGTTATATAAATAAATAGAGTTATGTAAATAAATATAGTTATGTAAATATTGTTTAAATAAATAATCTTAGTGTTTAAGCATTTAATAATATTCTGTCTTAAATTAGTGTTTATAATTATTTAATCATAGTATTAGTTATTTTTATTACCTTTTTAATATTTATCCTAATTATTTATCGTTTAATAAACGTAGTATTTTAATTAATAATATTTCTTTGATTTTTGCACTTCACCCATATAAATAAACGTTACAGTATTAAAAAACTACTGAATTTTGAACTTCCATCAGCACCTCGAATTGCTTTGCTGTGCTTCTGTGACGTAAGATGCTGTTGTATATTACTTCGTTTCTTGTTTGTAATTGAAAAATTGGCGCTACATGCAGAACAAAAAACAATTTCACTTGACTTTGTCAATTTGAGAACAGGGAATTCAGCCTGCAGAGCAGGATTAAAATACCTTTACGCTTGGGCATTTGTGAAAAAAACGGAGAATATTTATTTAATGAGGTGTATTCACTTTTTGAAGATTCCTCTGAAAAGAAAAATATAGGTTAGGTCTCCAATTTTAACTCATTGAACAGAATTTATGCGAAACAGTGTGTTGGAAAATCTTTGTAATTGTTAATGTTATTTTTGTGCAAACACACAAATACACGTTTCATTCTCACATAACTCGATAAATTAAATCAAATATCACTTACCACCACTTACTTGGATTTGCTGGCATTCTTTTGCGTTCTTGCTTGCCAGTTGTCATGCTGTGAACGTACACACACACACATACGCGAAATCGGTTGTGGACCACCAGCATACCAGCAACGCGCGCCTGCCCTGCAAATGCAGTGAGCTGTGAACTCGGTTGATATCGTGCTGCATCGTGAAGACTAACGAAGACGAACACAAAATGCGCGAAATTCTATTCAAAATGCTGGAAGTACTAACGCGGAAAGAAATATTTTACAATAATGAGAAATAGAGGACAGTTTCTGTAATTTCCAAAAAAGATACCGGACCCGGACACAACTTTTTAAAAAGAGGACTTGTCCGGGAAAAAGAGGACGTCTGGTCACCCTACACATGCTCGAATTTAAATGTCATTATCAGAACTAGTTCCGGAAAATATAAATTTGGAAGAAAATGTTGATGTAATTATATCGAACCAAACAATAATTACTGACCGACTTGCAACTAGAGAAACAATATTGGATGAATTAATGAAGAAGCCAAATACAGGATACATCAATAATAGTCGACAAAGAAAGTAATATTACATCATTGCTGCCAAAACCAATCAATACTTTGGAAGAATTAAAAGATTTTGCTGAAAAATTGTAATAAATGCATTTGATTTTTTTTTTATATTTCATATATATTATTTTTAACTTTTCTTCTAAAATTGCCACTTCTTTTAATTTTTATCCATTTTATCGTTAAAAATAACGATAAACTTCACATACGATGTAGCAGTTTTTGACAGTAAATATAACAGTAATGAATTAAATTCTATGAAGCAAAATTTCTTCAATATATTTTATAGTCATTTTGTACAGGTTCGCAAAAGCATTAAGATAATACTACTAAATCATTAATGCCAAAAAGTAATATTACTTGGTAACATCGTTTTAAGAACATCTATACAGGGTGTTTAAAAAATAGAAGTCACGGATTTAAGGATGGATAATAAATCTCAAAACAATAAAAAAAGTTCATATAAAAATATATCCGGAAATGCCTAATTTCAGAGCTATAGCGATTTTATTATTTTGTTTGTGTCATAGACAACTTTTAATTTTAACATTACAATAAAATCATAGTGGCCGTTTACAATGGAAAAGAGTCAATTGTAAATTATAAAAAATAATTGACAAATAAGGAAAAACAAAAGACTATCTTCAATTGTTTTCCATTGCAACCGGCCACTATGACTTTATTGTAATGTTAAAAGTATGAGTTGTATGTCAGAAATAAAATATTAAAATCGCTATAGCTCTGAAACTAGGCATTTCCGGATATATGTTTATATGAACTTTTTTTATAGTTTTGAGATGTATTATCCATCTTTAAATCCGTGACCTATATTTTTTGAACATCCTGTATGTTTTATCTTGGAACAATTTTATTATTTAATTGTAAGACCAACTATAAAATTATTTGAAATAATAAATTTGCTTATATAATATATCTGTGACCATAACAGCCACTAAGAAATAATATTGAAATTTTGAAGCAATGACTAAACAGTTTAGTTATAACTAACTCTTACGTATCGTTTTCAGACAATACATCAATTTCTTCTCTTAATTGGTGTTTTATCTTTACATGAGTTATTCGGGTATGATTAAAGTTGTGTACAAATTGCCACGGAATACTTTCTCCAGCGAGTCTCCAAAACAGATGAATCGATTTGAATATTTTTTGGTTTATGACGATTTTATTAAACATAGATTGTATTGAGTATAAAATAAACATTTTTGATTTTTTTATTATATAAGTAATAAAATATTCTTTTACAACTTCAAATCTTTTTTGATTAATATTTATTTCAAACCCATCTTCACAAATTAAGGATTTCAGATCCATTTCAATCTTTAATAATAAAACATGTAGTATTTGAGATTACCTGAACAAAAGAAATGTCCATATACGACAATGTAAAAGTAGTTCAGCGTTTTGTCGCAAGGTGCGCCCCAAAAATTCAACTTTCTTCTATACTCAATACTAATTTAAGTACTTTATGTTATGATTTTTGATGTTATACAAATATTGAATATACTGTGAATTTATTATAATTTTTTAATTTTAATGATTTTTTGGCAGATATCCTCTGCAACCATGGCTCATAACGCCAGTATTAAACGCAATAGTTAATTCACTAGAATTGCCATCATAATTACAGCTTGTGCTGTATTGCATAATATATGCATAAATGCTAATATGCCATTGCATGAAACTATTTTACCAGCTGAACTAGTAAAAACTTTTTGTAGAGAAATATTATTTATTTTAAAATAGATTAATAAAAATGTATTATTTTTTAATACTACAAAATTTTAATTACTATATAGTCTGTATTGGTATGGTGGGGCGTAATAATCTGAAAATCATATTTATTAAACAAAATTCAATGGATTTATAACATAAAATTATATGTACCTAGAGTTGTTTAATTATTTGTTACTGACAAAACTTCCTATAATATCAGTTAAACGTTTTAATACGTGAGTTTGTTGATTGATTGCTAATGTTGCTTCCTCAAATTTATTGGATAAATTACACAAATTACTATTTATTTCTTTTAGAACAGTTATGGTTTCTATTTGAAATTTTTCTATTTGATTGCTGTCGAGTCTATTAATGTCTGGAATAACATGGCATGCAGTAGTTTTTCTTTTTCTAGGCACAGGTGTAGACGCTGTCATTTCAAAGGTACATCTTTTCATCTTTTTCGACTCTAAATCTAAAGTATAATTTTCTGATGGTGTTACATCTGTTATAGGAGCAATTGTTGATTGATCAGTTGGTAGATCATTTATTATTTCTATTGGTAAATTATTTAAATTGACTGATGTAACGTCTGTAACAACGATTGCTTCTGATGTAATAAGTTCTATACCACATTCTTCCACATTTCTTACACCTTCGACTGCTGACCAACCTACGAAGGCGTAGAAAGGACATGAAAGAAAAATATATATAATTGCAAGTTTTATCTTGCAATTAGGCTTAATTGCAACTTGTATTTTGCAATTAGGCTTAATTGCAACTTGTATCTTGCAATTAGGCATAATTGCAACTTTTATCTAGGAATTAGCCTAACCTAACCAAACCTAATTGTAGATAAATCTTGCAATTAGGTTAGGTTTGGTTACCCGGAATCTCCTATAATTTAATATTTACAAGTTTATCTCTAATTAAAGTGCCGGTTAACATAACTGCCAGTTAAAAGAAAAATAACACATCGAAATTGTACCGTATGTTGTGAAAATTATACATACGTCAATTCGATGCGATATTATTCTCTTAACTAGCAGTTAAGTAAAGTGACACTTTGGCAAGAGATGAAGAAGCTGGACCGCAATATGTAAATAATCGTACATAAAATATAAGATTCGTCTCCGTTTTGAAAATTCACTCATAAGAGTTCTGATATCCTACTATTCGCCCACACAAATGAATCATGACTTCGTCCAGGACATGCCGCATTCATATTTAAAATTCTCATTTCGAAATCACAGATCTGTAATACAGCAATGTACGATAATTTACTATATTTAAAGAGACGTATTTTTTAAGTTACTATTTGCACGTTTAAACTGTAATAACCTTTCCTATTTATATAATCTTCTCTATACAATCTCCTTCTTTGTCTTTGTGGATGTCCTCTGCGATGGTTATCGTTAGCCTATGGAGGTTTAATAATAGCCACATGTGTACCATATACTGCGCCAATAATATTGGGTTGATGAAACTTCTGATAAAATTTAAAGAAACCGAAACAAGAAAGATTGTCATATTCAAATTACATTAAATTAAGAAAAGCAAACGACTTGGATCTCCATGAGATGTGGTCAAATTTTATTTGTATACTTACTTCAAATTTTACCATAAGTGATCCTCCGATTTTAAATAGTTATAAATATCTATAAAAATAACTTGTTTCATAACGAAATAAATACTAGAAACTACGATTTAGGATGTCAGATCAATTTTTAATTAGACAGCAACCTCGTTGGTTCGTGTTTTCTATTTATTTACCTTTCTTTTATAATATTCTTCTCTTCTTCATTTCTTGGGAACCATACCCATTTATTTACAACTTGAATGCTGGCATCGACTACTTCTTTTATGATGAATGACACCATTGATTGAGACATATTTGTTGCAAAATTCTGCCCAATTACCCTTTGGTAACTGCCACTGAAAAAATTCAAAGCACAAAAAATCTCAAAAATATATTCCTTTCTTTTTGTTAAAATAAATTTCTGTACTTACTCTAATTTCTATGGGAATGCCACTTATTCGTTGGTTTTCCCTCATATAAGGCCGAACTGTGTTGCCTCTTTATTTAAACTAAAAAGAATCCAAGTAATAATACTTGATAATAAAAATTACAAAGTTAAGTCTAGTTTCACTAGTTTTACAACTTCTGTCAGCTTCCATGAAACCAGTAAAAGTAACAACAGACGCGTTTCGCACTTATTGGTGCTCTTCAGTGTGGTGTAACCTGTGGTCCACAGTGAGTGGACTCCTAGAGCAGAGACAATGACTCGTGCTGGCGGTGATCATATGATCATCTACGATGGTAAAAGGCCTGTAGAGGTAACTTAATACCAGCAGAGCCATCTACCGAGAGATACTTTAACTAAAGTCATATAATACAAGTGCAAACTGCAAAAAGAAAATTGCGAATTTCTCCGTGAAACAAACAATATAATAAAAATTAAAAATTACAAAGTTACGTTTAGTTTCAAAACTTGTAAAACTAGACGTAACTTTGTAATTTTTATTATATTGTTTGTTTCACGGAGAAATTAGCAATTTGCTTTTTGCAGTTTGCACTTGTAGAATAATACTTGAAGCCAATTTGGTAAATATATTACATTCCTCATTAGTAAAATAAGTACTTATCCTACCGAAATCTGCCTAGAAAAACATCATTGGGTAGTTCGAATGGATTCATTGACCGCTAGTATGAACAAGTGATTAAGGGTGATTAGCGAGCATTTGACTAGCATTGTTTTATCCCTGTCAATCGTTTATTTATTATTTTAGAAAAAAATATTTCTAATAAAAGTTATAGAAAAAATAATTGCACACATCTTTTATTTGAAATATTTTTCTCTAAAATAATAAATAAATGATTGACAGGGATAAAACAATGCTAGTCAAATGCTCGCTAATCACCCTTAATCACTTGTTCATACTAGCGGCCATTGTGTCTCTTAATCTTCGTCTTTCAACCCTTAGCTTTTTCATTAAACGTCTATTTCAATATTCGCGATAATGTGCAAATATTATGAGAGCCATGCTATTAAAAAAGAGAAACATTTACATTTATTTACATTTTAATATATGTATAACAGTACCTACCTGCTTATTTTACTAAACTCTAATAAATTATTTTTTTAGTATGTGATAATAATAGTATGTAATCTAAATCTCTATAACAAATACAAATTACGACATAAAACACTTGTCATGAGTTGTAAACAACGCGTCATGAACCCGCGATTTCGACTCCGAATTTCTTATTCGGGTGTTCTAGACCACTCGAATAGCATTTTCGTATAGAATTCGGTGAACATGGCGACTATGAAATGGTGGGGAGTTCCTTATTCCATACGAATTGAATCCGTTCTCGCTTTCTAGTTATACGATAGGGGCCCAGACGTGAAATTTTTTAAGATGAAAATCTAAGATATTTTTGACGGTTCATATGCACTTGGAAAGTGTTGCCAAATATGTCATAATTAAGTAACTACGTAAAAAACTAATATTCCTAACTAGACCTATGTGAAGTCCGTACTCAAATGTTGCCAAACATATTATAAGTAAATTAAAAAATATGTAACTCAATAAAAAAAAAAATCCTAACTGCAAGATCAATCTGAAGTCCGTAAAAAATGTTGCCAAACATGTCATAAGTAACTAAATAAAAAATAAATATACCTAACAGCATGGTATCAAATGAAAAGTTTTCTGAAGGTCTGTCATGCAGAATTGTCAAAATTTAGACATCTTGATCGGGTTTTGTGTTTTTGAAAAAGTCAGAAATATGTTGTGCTTGGTATCAAATGATATGTTTTTTCAAGGGCTGACAAGCAGGAATGTCAAAATTTAGACATCTTGATCGGTTTTTTTTTTGAAAAAGTCAGAAATATGTTGTGCTTCGTATCAAATGATTTGTTTTTTCAAGGGCTGACATGCAGAAATGTCAAAAATTTGACAACTCGACCAGCTTGTGTTTTTTGGATAAATTGTTTGCGAGAAGGGAGAATTTAGGTATCTGAGAAGACTGTTGGCGTTAGCACTTTGAGATGCCTGAACGGATTGGATGTACGTGTAGACCATCATAAAAACTATCGGCGTAGCCGAGTTTTCGCTAGTTTGTATACTATTTGTAATAAATATAGAAAATAACTATATTTGCATTTAGTTTTTAAAGCTAGTTCTAATTGCATTGTACCTTAATGGGCTTTTATTTGTAATACGTATGTAAAATGTATTAGTTTGTGAAAATAAATAAACCTTATTTAACTTGTATTTCTCCCAAATGGTTCAGATAAACAAATTACCATTGCTGTAAAAGCACTATTACTTTTAAATTGCAAATATGTACACGTATAAATAAATTTAAGGTAAGCTATGTAGCAATACAGCTTATTATTGTTCAGAAACACTGGAATATTGAAAATAAATTTCAATTGTCAACACAATATATAACGGGTCCAATGGACCTGAGTCGTACTTCACGTGCTACAAAATTTTCCGTACTCTAAGGGTTTAACGCTATATCTTTAAATGGATCAAATGTAACGTTATATTTTTCAAAACATTTTTGCTGCATTATTTTTGCCGTAATATTCCATATAGTTTTTACCACTCCTTCTTTGTACTCTTCTCCGTTTGTTTTTTTCATGTTAAAACTCCAATCCTTTAATATTGAAGCTACATTTTCCAGACTATTGTTCCTCCAAATTGGAGCCCCGCTCCACATAAAATAATTCAAACTGGTTCCATATATATTTATGCGTTCTTACAGTATTCATGGGAACACATTTTTCAATTTCCTCATCCATATTTGCCGAAGAAACTGTACTAAAACGTTGATTTTGACACATTTTCACATAAATAAATCTGTACACACATAAACAAAAACTTAAACAACTTATTTAAAGGTGTGGTACTCTTAACATCCGCACTACGCTGTCCGAAGGCGTTGCCTGTATGCCGCCGATGCCTGGCGAACGCAGGGGATCACATTCTGATGCCAATATTTATTTATACTTATTTGCTATCTCTCTTTCTTTGTGTGCGTTGTATTTATCTATTATTGTCGGAGTTTTATTGTAATATTCTCAAGAATAAAAATATAGCGCTTTAAATTTAATATTTTATTTCATACGTGTAAAAAAAATATTTTTCACTAAATTTGTAAATATTTTTAACAAATCATATTACAAATCAATGCCATATCTCAAGCAAAAATATACTGTTATTACTAGAGTTCGGAAATTGATTAATCCACAAAATGTATTAAAAATACATAAATTATAATTATAGTAAAATATGCACTATAAACAAAAAGCTAGTAAACATAAAAACAACATTGCTGAATATTTATGGGATAAATAATAATTTGTTAAGGTTCCATTAATGAACCAAGCAATAGATTTTACTGAACTATAACTAATAGCTCTTTAGGCATGTTTAAAACATTAACAAACATTTCTTAGAATACAACTAATTAATAATTCTACAAAATTTTAATATTAAAACTAAAGAGTGGTGTAAAATTTCGTGTGGAATAAAAAACCATTTGGCAACACACTTTAATTTTCGCCATAAGGCCATTACCCTTGAAATAATAATTTAGAACTATCAGTTCTCAAAAAATTGCTAAATATATACTCATTTTCTTTTACATGCCAGATTATTCGTATTACTTAAAAATATGCCAATATGCATTTGACATATACTTTGCATATTTTTTGAACTTAGTCATTATTTCTGTTTGCTATTATTATATCATTATTATCATTTATATAATATTGATAAACCGGAAGTGATACTTTACTGAAAACTCTAAACAGATTTTTTTGAAAAAATATATTAAAATATGATCCAAAACTTCTCAAATTTGATATTTAAAACTCGTTTATAATTTTAAACAACATATTAAATTTGGACTACTTATGATACTTAGTTTGGAGCTCTCAACAGATTTTCGAGGAAAAACAATAAAATATAATCCAAAATTTCGTATTGCAGTATTGGAACAACAAATTAGATTTTATTTACGAACGATCAACCGGAAGTGATACTTTACTTAAAGCTCATTACTATTTTTATTAAATTGGCGGGAGGTCATTTATTTATTTAACTACTTATTGTATGGTTTTTATCTTCCGTCACCTATAGGTAAGGAAGGTATTGTCTTTGGTCAAAAAATTCGGTTGTAGTTTTCATTGAATAAGCACGTTTTTGGGTCTTTACAATACGATTTTACTATTTTTACGATGATGTCTGTATGTGCGTGTGTGTGTGTGTGTGTGTGTGTGTGGGTATATGTGTGCGTATATGTATGTGTATGTGACCGCGGTTTCGGCCGCGATATCTCCAATACTAGAATTCCAAAAATTACAATTTTTACGTATTTCTCTTCCTTACATTCATATGCAGACTTGATTAGATTTTGCGCATTGGCGATATAGTAACCGATGGGTGGTTACGTGCAAATTGACGTATGCTTTTCATCATATTATATTTTTTATATTTTATACTGAAAAAGGAATAACTAGTTTTTTTATATCATTTTTTAAACATAGTCGAAAAAGACTAGGGGTATTGGAACCAATCCGTTCTTTTCAGAACGAGAAAAAACATACGCCGAACAAGCACCTCTGCTGTACGGACGAACCACCTCCTCGAGGTCCATTCGTCCACGAATAAAGGCATACAAGGCAACCCTATTGCACGGGACCGTTATAATGTTGTTAGTTCCTTTGACAGCTAAGCACCACCGAACAACAAATGTAACAGCTCGACCAGATTAGCAAACTTGGGAGACATACCCAAGGGAGCTCTTCCGACCGCGAGGCATTTTTATCTTGTTCGTCGCTGTATTGTTTAGACATCATTATTATTTTGTACGCGGCCACTCCTGCACGAATACGCCACTTTCTTAGTAAAGTAACTTGTGGGACCAGATATCATATCAAAGTCTATTTAACGGCAGAGAGAATAGCCTCTTGCTACTAGTCCTACCTTTGTGGTAAGACATTGCATTCTTTTTTCGGGCATACTGTCAGCCCCGTTACGCCACTTTCGTTGGCAGGTGTAGAATCTGACAGGTACTCTTTATTGCTATCTTTGGTACCGCACAATGGTAGAGACATGCGAATGTGGAGCCGTGCTGAAAAATGCAGCCGGTCTAAGGAAGCACAAAAAGAGTAGAGTATACTTCTTTACAGAGCCTCAATCAACATAGGATGCAGGCGCACCCAACATCATATAACGCCGAAATGGAGAAGGATGCCAAGTTGGGCAAGACTAAAACGGAGACCTGGTCGTTGCTCAAGCTAACCAAAATGGCTCAACTTGAGGTTGGTTACTCGGGCAACAATCTTACGTTGTTTCTGGCCACTAGAGCGTAGAAATGAACGATATCGTAATATCATGGCGGATGAACGCCAAAGGCGAGAGGAGCTGGACGTGGTAGCTGAAGAATCCTCCCATAGAGGTAACAGCGATGAGGAGGGCTTCGCAGACCGCAGACTTAATGAATGGATTTATATCGAGACCAGCACAATGCCAGGCACGAGTGGCGGCAGCGGAGTCAGCGCTGTCGTGCTCGATACGTCTCCTGTTACTGCAGCGAGTCTATGGGATGATGGCTCGGAGGGGAAAAACCCGAAGTGATCTCCGACTACACCCATAGACTGTGAAGATCCGAATCAAGTACACGATCCCGTAAGGGAGTATCTTGTATTACTTTGCAACACTGAGTCTTATGTGGAATATGTAGAATGGATCCATGAAATACTTACGGATCCAGTACCCTCTACACTGTCCCACTTGCTCAGTACGCTGGTCTCTAGTGTTAAGGGAAACACAGCTACTGTCCGCTCCTCAAACTCTAATGTAAAATAAACGTTCTCGCGCTGGCCAAAAATCGACGAAATCTGTACCTTCGTCGCTCCAAAAGCCCGGGGTGTTGCCGCTCAAAACGCCTAATGCTAATAAGCAAGCTCGCGTGGCCGAGTATAAGAAGGTGCAAGATCTGTACGGCAAGGACAAAGAGAGGATAGTGGCAAGCCTATTCGATGAGAGTGATCTTAGCGCCCCTGAAGTGCACCCGGCTATCGAAGAAGTCGAAGCCGTCTACGCTGATATCTTCAGCAAAGAGTCACCACCGGTACCGCAAACCGGTTTCTCTTGTCGATTATGGGGAGGACACTTCGTACCTCCCCATGACTGAGCAGAAGATTAGTGAGGTGATTCGGACGCTGCAGCCTTCCGCTGCTGGACCTGACAACTTCAGGCTTAAAGACATGAAGAACATGAATGTGAAGGGATTATTAATTCTGTTCAATGCGATGCTCTTCATGTCTAACTTTCCGCCCGAGTTAAAAGCCTGCCGAACTTCTCTCATCCCCGAGGGTGGGAATCCGGCCGATGTGGCTAACTGACGTCCGATAACAATCACCTCACTAATTCTCCGTACATTTAACAAGATATTAGCAAGACGGCTCGGCCGAATCGGTATCCACTGTGCACAGAGGGGGTTCCGTAGGGTTGATGGTTGCCTTGCGAACACGCTTCTGCTAACCAATATTATTAAGTCACATAGAGACCGGGCAGCACCATATGAGGTGCTGACCCTTGATTTAAAGAAGGCTTTTGACTCGGTGTCCACCGAGTCTATTCCACGAGCACTGAAGCGTGTTGGTATTGATGGCAGGACGATACGGCTTATCGACCACCAGTATGAGGACTGTCACACCACTATTCGGTGTGGCAGTGGCACTACGGGACCGTTGCCGATGAGGCGCGGCGTTAAACAAGGTGAACTCTTATCGCCAGTATTATTCAATCTTGTCATGGACGAACTATTGTGCGGTATCGATCATAGCAATGGACTAGAGGTGGGCTATGAGAAGGTCGCCTGCATTGCGTATGCAGACGACTTATTGGTTTTCGGCCCGGATGAAGTTCACGTCCAGCACACACTTGATCAAGTGTGTGACTTCTTACGAAGACGTGGACTTCAGATCAATCCGGGGAAGTGCACATCACTTGTTACCAAGTGTTGCCCCAGCAAAAAGAAGCTGTTTACTGTTACTGGGCTGATGGCCAGGCCATCAGAAGAATAAACGTAGATGAACAGTTTAAGTATTTGGGCCGAAATTACAACTTTGCTGAGGTAACCGTGTGCGACACCAAGAAGCTTGAGCTCGTGCTGGACAAACTTCTCAAATGCTCATTAAAGCCTGCACAGAGGCTACAATTGCTACTGCAGCACATCGTGCCGAGGTTTATCTCGGACTTGCAGTACCCTGGCATTACATCCGCCACGTTGGCCGCTTGCGATGTGTCTGTCAGAAAGTGTGTTAAGCAGATTCTCCACCTACCACTCCAAACCTCCAACTCATTCTTCCATGCGAAGAAGCGAGACGGGGGTCTTGGAGTGGTTTCTCTTGCGGCACATATACCGCTAGTGCTACTAGGCCGTTTGGAGAAGCTTCGACACACCGATGACTCACTGAGAAAAGCAGCACTGGGTACTTGCCAAGGCCTTGCTCTGCATCGGAGACTTCAACGAGTAGCCGGTCGTTTTACCACCTTGACCGAAGCTGCATCCTACCACAAGGTGAAGTAGAGAGGGGCTTACAGCTATGGCAGGCCGGTAACAACTCCGTCTGTAGCCAGTGGATACTCTCTCCACCAAAGTTCTGGAGTGGTAGGGACTTTGTGCGTGCCGCTCAGTTGAGAGCAAATATGCTTCCCACACGGGGCGGTGCGTACAATCCGAAAGAAGACCGCCGATGCAGAGCGGGCTGCGAACGTACCGAGAGCCTTTCGCATGTGTTGCAGGGATGTGGCGTAACGCACTATAGCCGTATAGACCGACACAACTATGTAGCCAAGACGGTTAAGAAGGCCGGTGTCAAGAAGGGGTTTCACGTAGAAGTGGAACCAGGTATCATTTGTACGGACGGACAATATAAGAAGCCGGACCTCATCTTCACTCGAGGCAACGAAGTAATTATCTTTGATGTTGCGATTAGCTGGGAGGGCGCCAAGCCATTGACGTCCGCCTACTATCGCAAACAGAGATACTACTCGGATGAGAAATTCATTTCTGCTATTCGGGCGAAGTATGGGGCCGACAAAACTATATTGGTTGCGCCGTTTGTAGTGGGTGCAAGAGGGACGTGGTGCTCTTTGAATCGTACCCTGGTATCTGTTTTCGACACTCTGAAAGGAGGATGGACCATTCATGCCGACTTTTATCATCGTACATGGCGTAACACCGCCAACAGGCGCTAGTCCATTCCTCCTTTCACGGCTTTGGCCGTCTTGGTGCATAGTTGGTGATGCGATATTGGGTCCCACAAGTCTACTGCGCGAAGTTCTTATATTTCGTGTGTTACCTCGCGGGTTTTAAATCCAATATTTTTAACATATGTTATTTTTAATTTTTTCTACCTGGTGCGAGTATTTTAATCATAAGTTTTAAACTTCATGTTGTATTTTATGTGTTGGTTTTTAACCAACTTTTAAAGTGTTTGCTCGCACCATGCGCATCACTATGTACGGCTATGTCTAATGTTCGTTGCAATGTCCTATTTTTGTTGTCGATGACCGTTATGTCAAAATGTTGTCCGCGTTCAATTGCAACTTTTAACAATTTTTCTTGAAAAACGCAGTAAAATATCATTTATTGACATTTAATGATTACAAATTATAAAGAATATATTATTCTCAATACGATTGGATTTTATTCTTCTTATTCAATAGATATAGAGTTGAAGAATTATAAAATATTAAATTTCATAAATCAGCCAGCTATGCTAACTTAACCATGGAAACTGCTAATATATTCAAAAAATTCAAATTGACAGATGTCAGTATCAATAAAAAGTAAATGAATGAAAGAATAAGGGAAATAACTCTAATGTTTCTAGAAAGATATAAGAGAGACGATTACATTGGTTTGAACATGTCATGAGGATGAATATATTGGAAGAAAAATGGATAGTTTAGTAATAGAATGTGGAAGAACCATAGGAAGACCAAATATAAGATGGAAGGACTGTATTTCGGAAGACTTGAGAGAAAAGGAACTGAATGAGGACGACAGGCAAAACAAAAATGAGTGGAAGAAGAAAATAAAAATAGCGACCCCTAACAAATGGGAACAACTAAAGAAGAAGAAGTCAGTGTCAAGTGCAATTTGCATAGTTTTTTTATGAAATAATTTTACTGGAAATATAAGATCTTTTGCAAGAAAATTTATGTATAGGGCGCGTGCAGTGACGTGACTTTGCTGACTTTGGCAAGCAGATATGTGAACCCGTGTCAAAATGACAGCAATTAATTACGTCCATAACTGACAAGTGGCATAATTTTCATTCAAAATTTCATGATTTTCTTATTTCATGTGGTTTATTTGTTATCAGTAGTATAGAATTCAGTTTCCGAGAAAGAGAACCATAAAATACCAAAAATTTAGAATCTTTTGCAAGAAAATTTATGTATGGAATTTGTACATAATACACAGGATTGACGGAAGTTATTGTGCTGGCCACATCAGATTTTTTATTTTATTATGTTATGATAAATTGTACTTAGGTTATCGATGTCTGTTTGTGCATTTGTTGTGTTTATCTGATGTTATATGTAGGCATTTCTAATGTTAGTCTTTGATGAAGTATTGGTTCATACTGTAAAATTTTTTTTTGTCGAAATCAAACTCTTGTTTATTGGTCCTTACATGATCGACTAAAGTACATTTAATGGTTTTATTTTGGTTAGTAGCATTGTTTGTGTGTTCATTAATCCTTGTTTTTAGATAATTACAATTTTTGCAGGGAATTTTGTATATCACATTAGATCTGTTGTCCTTATTTGTTTTATCTTTAAGATTACTGACTAAATTGTTGACAGTTTTATATTGTTTAAACGCTACCTCTAAATCTATATTACGTTTAATCATTCTTTTTAATTTTGGCGCTAACTTTTTAATGTAAGGCATGGCATGGATATGTGTCTAACTTCATTCTTCTTTTGATTGACGTTTATGACCTATAATTTTTTTCAAGGTTATATTTGTCATTTTGTTTGGAAAATTATTATGTTTTAAAAGCGTTTTTAATTTAAATTTTATTTCATTTTGATATTTCATGTTTGTTAGTTTTAGTGCTCTAGTTTTTAAGTTTCTGGCTATATTTAGTTTTTATGAATTTATGAGATGGTTAGATTTATAATTTAGATAACGAGAGGATGAGGTTGGTTTCTTGTACTATTTTGTCTCTATTGTATTATTTTCTGTGCGTATTAGTAATACATCTAAAAATGGTAGTTCATAGTTATTTTCTATTTAAATTGTATACTGTTGTGGAAACTGTTCAATTAATCCTTAATGTAGTCTATTTTATCGTATGGAACTATTGCAACTGAGTCATAGACTTATTTTTTATGAATTGTATTTTGAAAGGTAAGTTTTGTAGTACCGATGTGCCTACATGATCCAAAACTATATTAGCTATGAACGGGGAAAACGGAGAATACATGGTAGTGCCAGATAATTGTTGCCCATATACTAGATGGTTTATATGATTTCGCTAAATATTCAAAATATCCTAACACGACTTTTTCATTACTGCAGTTACTTATTTTTACCTTCACTCACCTTTAGGTAAGGAAGGTATTGTGGTTGGTCAAAAAAATCAATAGTGAGTTTCTAATGAATAAGCACGTTTTAGGGTCCTTAAAATACGTATTTACTAATTTTACGATGATGTCTGTATGTATGTGTGTGTGTGTGTGTGTGTGTGTGTGTGTGTGTCGTGTGTATGTATGTATGTATGTATGTATGTATGTATGTATGTATGTATGTGACGATCGTTTCGGATCGCATAACGCCAATACTACGATTCCAAAAATTATAATTTTTTCGTATTCCTCGTGTTCAGATCCATATACAGACGTGATTAGATTTTGGTTATAATTGGCCTACTGGAAGTACCCTCAAATGCAACTTTTAACAGTTTTTCTTGAAAAACACAGTTAAATGTTATTTATTGACACAATAAATGATAATAAATCAGCCAGCTATGCTAACCATGGAAACGGCTAATATATTCAAATATTTTAAATTGAGAGATGTCAGTATCAATGAAAAGAAAATGAATGTAGCAGAGACTAGGATATTGAGATAGATGTTGGGGAAGACACGGAGAGATAGGGTAAGGAATGAAAGGTAAAAGAAATGGCTCGAGTGACAAAGTTTCTAGAAAGATCAAGAGAGACGATTACATTGGTTTGAACATATCATCAGGAAAGATGAAAATTATATTGGAAGAAGGCTCCGGTGGCTCAATGGTTAGAGCAACGCTTCTTAGTCATGAGTGCGCTCGGGGTTCTGGGTTCGAATCCCACTAAGGCATGGATGTTTGTGTATGTGAATCCACTCTGTAATTGGGATTTAATCCTGTTGGGTTTTTTTTTAAAAAAAAAGAATGAATAGCTTAGTTATAGAAGGTAGCCGAAGCTGAGACTTGAGAGAAAAGGAACTGAATGAGAACGACACACAAAACAGAAATGAGTGGAAGAATAAAATAAAAAATAGCGACCCCTAACGAAAGAGAAAAGCGAAAGAAGTAGAAGATGACAATGTCACGTGCAATTTGCATAGTTTTTTATGAAATAATTTTACTGGAAATATACGATTTTTTTGCAAGAAAGTTTATGTATGGAATTTGTACATAATACACAGGATTGACGGAAGGTAATGTGCTGGCCACATCAAATTTTCTTTTTTTTCATCGCACCAAGCAATAAAGCGTGCGTATTTTTTTTCATATTTTGCCTTAGATTCTACAAGCATCAAAGCGGAGACAGCATTTCTTGCATTTTCTTCGATGTCTGACGGCAAACTTTCTAAATCACTCATTTTTGGTGGAAAGAAAAATTGTTCTGACGTTTATTCGTTTTAGTAAACAACAATCAAGACAGCAACAATAAACAAAATTGTAATAGTAACAAATTTCATCTACTCTGCTCCTTTGATTTTGAGTATATAAATTATTACAAATAATTTATTTCTATTTTTATAAATATTTGTGACATAGATAAAGTCTTGTATATCACTCGTGAGTTACAGGCATAACCCATTTGTGTGAATAGATAACCCGCTGTCGCTCGTTGTGCATTCTACACTCATGGGTTAATAAGGCCTCTACCTCACTAATAATATGAATAACTATTATTACCTATATAAATTCATAGTGTAATTAATTAGTATTCCATTATAATATAACATCACATTTCTTACAAATAAATAAGGAAATAAATTCTCAGTATGTTTGACATTGGTCTATTAATGGCGGCGATCTTGGCCCATTGCCATACCCTGTGTATAGAGGTGCCCTACCAGGGGGTCTATTCTAATTGAAGCGACACTGTAGTCTCGCTATGTCGTCACTGTTAGTGACGTCATATGATGACGTACAAGCTACGTCACCATTTAGTTAACTTTTAATTAATTTAGTGAATTTTAATATTACAAGCTTGGTACCAAGTACGTAAAGCAGTGTCTACTAGATGGCATTGCTGTAGTTTAAAGCGCTCATTTTGAATTTCAATACAGTTTCATTTGTGATCTACTGCTGCTTCTCCCTCTTTTGAGTCGGGTGTTATACATTTTATTCTTATTTTCTTTATTTTTCAAATTTTTGTTATTTGTTTATTGTTATTTTACTATTAAAATAAGTTTTAGTTGGTTTTTCTTTTTAGAGTAATATAAATTTAATTTAGTTCTTTTAGTATAATACGTTATTTTTCAATATTTTTAGGTTAGAATAAATGTATAAATTAATTGTAACTTTTTATGTATTTAGTTTTTGTTTAAATTTAATTATGTCTTAAAAACGAGAAAGAGAAGACAGGGTAAATAGAGATCTAAAGGGAACTTTGCTTCATTTTATGATCATAAGGATTTTGCTCGCGGAAAATTTTTGGGGGCAGATGGGCGACAAAATTGGAAGTCACTGAGAGCGGTTAACATTTCTTTTATGAAAAAATCAAGTACTTACTCTTAAATAGGCAGGAATTCGATTTCTATAACTGCCAAATGTAGGTTTAAAATATTTACCATGTACAAAGAAACTTCTTTACCCAGTCTAAAATTTTCAAGAAATACAATTTCGGGCAATTGGAACGGATTATGTGCATCCCAAATTAATCTTCGAGCAATTCTAGCCTCTTCTCTTCTCTCCTTTACTTCAGCAGTACGCACAACAAAACACGAAAAGCCACTGTTTAAAAACAAAACACTCAGTTCTTAGTTAGCGAGAGTCGAAAAGAAGTAGCGACAGCTACTTTGGTGTCGAATACCGTAGCGATGGCAAGTGATGTCATATTACGTCATCATCGCATTTCAGTGGTAGGGACAGTACGTCATCATCGCATTTCGGTAGTAGGGACATTACGTCATCATTGCAGAATGGTAGTGGGGTAGCGATATCACACGCTTAGCGAGTCGCTAACTGAATTAGAATAGACCTCCAGGACCGCACCATAATGTATGAAAGTTTCCTATACTGTGACCGACCGTCTGTTCAGCCTTTAGGAGACCTGCGGCCTGTGACGCTCTGTCATGGCGGTAAAAATTGACCGTTTAAATGAGCTACAAAAATACTGTTCCAATGTTTACAAAATTGAAAAATAGTGAAAACCCCCATTTGTTACATATAAAAATATTCTTTACAATCAATATCGACAAACAAATCAGGTACTATAATTTTATTGGTATTTAATAAATATGTATTAATTAGGCGAACTCTGCAATAAGTAAAGAATAATAAACTGTACTTACTTTG
The DNA here is from genome assembly GCA_951394225.1 of Harpalus rufipes. Classification (NCBI taxonomy): domain Eukaryota; kingdom Metazoa; phylum Arthropoda; class Insecta; order Coleoptera; family Carabidae; genus Harpalus; species Harpalus rufipes. The sequence continues at coordinate 7,780,540 of OX596287.1, read as the reverse complement.
TTACTAACTGCTGTAAATGAATGACTCCAAACAACATAATTTATTCACGACATTGATTCCAGCTATTTTCATAAACAAGATACCTATTAAGAATTTATACACGAATTGCAAACTAAAGATAAACTTATGCTTACATAGCCTGATATTCCAGGTTATTTTGCTGTAATTTATAAGCTTGTTGATTACAAACCAATCATATATTTACGTTTACTATTTACTCATTTTGTAAATGATAATATATGATGTATGGCAGAATTTTTTATTGTACTCAGTCAATTTGCCCTGCCTTTTTAGTATTATAAAAAAAATCTTACTGTGATGTTTGACAGGATGGTAAGGATTGTTACACTCCGATTTCGTGTACGTCCTCTGTGATACATGAACGAACACTTACGACGCTAATCGTCTTCGAAAGAGGAGTTGTTGCATCGAGTTGCAATTTTTCTAGATTTTTTTCTATTGCGAGTAGTCGTGAGAACCACACATATTACAATATTTTTCTCGTCTTTACGGTACGTAAAGACGAGAAAACCGTTGAATTTATTTATCCTTATTTAAGGGAGATTTATGCGTGTGTGTCCATTGGAACAATTCTTATTTCCTCAGGAAGCTCCGGGATTTCATTCGCGTCTCCTATAGACAGAAGAGCTCACTTTAAAGGCCACCTAAAATTCTGGGTGAGATTTCAAAGAGTACTTCTATCAACCTCGAGTTCAATATGCCTCAGTCACGAATTTTAATTGTTCTTTCCAGGCTTTTATTCCATATTATTTTATTTCAATTAATTTATTTTACCGTTTTTTACCTCTCGCTAACAGAGGAATTGGATTCATGCTAAAAATCTCATATCTCATTTTAGTGAATAAGCACGTTTTAAGGTCCCTAGAATCTGATTATAATATTTTTATGATGATGTCTATGTGTGTGTGTGTGTGTGTGTGTGTGTGTGTGGATGTGTGTGTGTGAGGATGTTGTAGGTGCGATTTCTCAAATTCTATAAGACCAAAAACCTGTGTAACTACGGATTCCTCAATCTAACAGTAATAAGAAGAATTGAATGGGTTCTGATGACAATTGGACAACCGGAAGTGGTAGTTTCTAAAAAAAATTCTAAATATAATTTTTTGAAAATTTGTTATTACAAATAATAACGATAATTAAATTCTCAATCAGACACATTTTGAAATTTTTATTATATCTCCTATAGGTTTGGAGATATAGTTTATAATAATATAGAATAATCTGTTGTAATAAATCTCGTTGCCCAAAAAACTCCATGGAAACCAGAAATATTTAAATGTTTGTAATTCACAGATAAATTCAAAATGTCAGTGTCAAGAATCAGCAGTTTTATTAACATTACTGGAATATTTTTCTCGGAGGTACGAGTACACTTAATATATCAATACTTCAATGCAATTTTGTAATAACTAAAATTTAAGCTCTCTTAAGGTGGCATAGCCATCACAGCTCAGCAAGAAAAGATATACATGATAATTTAGAGTTAATTAATTACTAATTAATTGCGCTAATATTTTTTAATTGTTTTATTGCATGTTTTTATTACAAAAATGATAACATACGCTGAACTAACAGCAAAAGATCATTATTAGGTAATAACTTAGTGCGCGTAAATAAAAAATGGGGTGTTACAATTCATTTCTCTAGCTCAACGTAAAGAAAAGGGTTTCTTTAATTGGTATAACCTTTGTTCCTATTGATACGAGGAATTTTAAATAAATTGTTGCATATAAACTGAACCAGAAGCAATAATATCATTTTTAGACAAGAGCAGAGTGTGCTTAGAGCTGAAAATGGGGTGTTAGTATTAATTGTTCCAGCTGAATCTCATGAAAAGGGTTGCCCTATTTAGTATAACCTTTGTTCTTATTGATATGAGGAGTTTTTAATTAATTTCTGCAATTAAACAACTAAAAACATTACGACAACAGCAGAATGCATTAAGAGTAAAAAATGAGGTGTTAGAATTAATTACTCTAGCTTAACGTATTGAAAAGGGTTGGACTACTTGGTATAACCTTTACCTTATTGATATGAGGTATATTTAATTAATTGCTGCAAATAAACTAAACTAAAAGCATTGAGACAACAGCAGAATGCGCTGAGAGTAGAAAATGGGGTGTTACAATTAATTGCTCTGCCTCAATCTAATGAAAAGGGTTGTACTACTTAGTATAACCTTTACCCTTATTGATACGTGGTATAACCTTTACACGTATTGATACGACGAATTTTTAATTAATTGCTGCAAATAGACTGAACTTAATCTTTAAAACAACAGCAGAGTGTAGAAAATGGGGTTTAGAATTAATTACTCTAGCTTAACCTGATAAAAAGGGTTGCACTACGTGTTATACCCTTTGCTCTTATTGATACGAGGTATTTTTAATTAATTGCTGGAAATACACTGAACTAAAAGCATTAAGACAACAGCTGAATGCGCTGAGAGTATAAAAAGGGATGTTAGAATTAATTGCTCTAGCTCAGGGGTTCTTAAACTTTTTTCATTCACGACCCCATTTATGATTATGAGTTTTTGCCGACCCCATATAAATATAAAAAATCTGATGTGGCCAGCACAATACCTTCCGTCAATCCTGTGTATTATGTAGAAATTCCATACATAAATTTTCTTGCAAAAGATTCTAAATATTTGGTATTTTATGATTCCCTTTCTCGGCAACTGAATTCCATACTCGTGATAACAAACAAACCACATGAAATAACAAAATCATGAAATTTTGAATGAAAAATTATGACACTTGTCAGTTATGGACATAATTAATTGCTGTCATTTTGATACGGGTCCCCATATCTGCTTGCCAAAGGCAGCAAAGTCATGTCACTGCACGCGCCCTGTACATAATTTTTTTTGCAAAAGATCCTATATTTCCAGTAAAGTTATTTTATAAACAAACTATGCAAATTGCACTTGACACTGACATCTTCTTCTTCTTTAGTTTCTCCCATTAGTTAGGGGGTCGCTATTTTTTATTTTCTTCTTCCACTCATTTTTGTTTTGCGTGTCGTCCTCATTCAGTTCCTTTTCTCTCAAGTCTTCTGCAATACAGTCTTTTCATCTTATATTTGGTCTTCCTATGTTTCTTCCACCTTCTATTAATATATTTATCTCTCCTCATTACATGTTCAAACCAATGTAATCGTCTCTCTTATATCTAGAAACTTCTAACACTAGAGTTACTTCTCTTATTCTTTCATTGATTTACATTTTATTGATACTGACATCTGTTAATTTGAATTACCTGAATATATTAGCAGTTTCCATGGTTAAGTTAGCATAGCTGGCTGAATTATGAAATTTAAATGAATTTTTTTATCTATATTATTCTTTAACTCTATATCTGTAGAATATGAAATATAAAATGCAATCAAATCGTATAGAGAATAATATATTTTTTAAGTTATAATAACATTTAACTGAGTTTTTCAAGAAAAACTGTTAAAATCTTCAAATGAGGGTACTTCCGGTTGACCAATTATAAGCAAAATCTAAACATGTCTGCATATGGTTGTAAGGATGAGGAATACGCAAGAATTGTAATTTTTGGAATTCTAGTATTGGAGATATCGTTGACAAAACCGCGGTCACATATACAAACACACACACACATACACACACACACACGCACATACGAACACACACACACACACACACACACACACACAGACATCATCGTAAAAATAGTAAAATCGTTTTGTAAAGACTCTAAAACGTGCTTATTCAATGAAAACTCACCACCGAATTTTTTGACCAAAGACAATACCTTCCTTACCAATAGGTGACGGAAGGTAAAAAGATATATAAATATTTTGTGATGATTTATTGATTAGGTAACAATATACATACATATGAAAAAATATAGTTTTAGAATTTGTTTAGAAACATACAAAAATATAAAATTAAAAATTACACAAAATGTAAAATTGTATTTATTATAGTTACAAAAATGATATGCCCTATTTTTGATAAAAAATTAATTGTCTGTAATAACATAAATAAAAAAGAATATTGAACAAAAAATATCGTTGCTGGTATATTCAAGCCCGGGTATTTTGGCCGTCTTAGTTCGCTCGAATATGTTCGAGCGTAGTCGTTAAGTGGTTAAGTATTAAATTAAAATTAAAGGAAAATTTTTAATGAGACAAATGTGCCTGTATTTAATTGCACAACAAATTAAATCTTGGTGTAATATTTGATATTGCTGGACGTAAGATCTCTTCCACATTTTTTAGCGATGAACGATATTGGGATTTAATATGTGATTAAGCTGAAAAAGTAACTTCACATAAATATGTGGTGTTGAATGGCAGAAGAATATTTAACGCCATATCAGCGATTGTGGGAAATTAAGTTCTAGTTCCGATCCAGAATTCAATCAAAGGCTTTTTTGAAAAATGTAGTTTTAAGTTGGAGTCACTTGAAAGCTCAGCAAATTCCTCTTGAGCTTTAAGTGGCAGGTGATCAATCTCACTCAAGTCAAACAAAAATGGGTTTTGAATCCAAGATAACTTTTCAATCAATATTTGATATAAAATATGTACAGAACTGTGTTTCTAGCGCTGTTAAGTGACCTACAATAACTTTTGCGATAAAAGTTTTACAATGATTTTTCTCGATTACAAAATTGTCGACACTTGAAAACATTTCGAATGAAACATTTTCTGCTCTACTTTTCCAAAGGTTGATATTTTTAATAAAACTCTCAATTTTATTATTCGAAGTAAATATATCGCATTTTTTTCCTTGAAGAGACAAGTTGACATCATTTAATTTCTCAAAAATATCTGACTAATAGCACAACTTGGATAGCCATAGGTCATTTTGAAAAAAAGCGGCAAGTTTACATTTTTGTTCATTTAAAAATATATCGATTTCGTCCTTTAATAACAATAATCTTCTTAAACTTTGACCTCTTGATAACCATTTTACTTCAGTATATAATAATAAATTTGTGTAGTGGGAATCCGTATCCTTACAGAGATTTGAAAATAAGCGGCTGTTAAGGGCATGGCTCTTAATAAAATTTATAATCTTAACAGCATCCTGAAGAACATCACTCAATTCTGGTCCTAATTTTTTTTGCTGTGAGGGCCTCTCGATGAATAAGGCAATGAGTAAAAGTTATATGATCATAATAAGCTGCTTTAAAAAGTGATTTAAACCCAATATTTTTGCCCGTCGTCGCTTTTGCACCATCTGTGCATATTCCACAGCAATTTTTCCATTCTAAACCTTCAGTTTTAAAAAATTCGTCAACTTTACAATATATATCTTTCCCTGTAGTATGATCTTTCAAAGGATGACAAAATAACAATTCTTCCTCCACGGTTTCTTTATAAACGTACCTGACATATACTAACAAATGAGCTAATTTAGTAATATTCGTTGTTTCGTCCAACTGAATTGAAAATTTTGGGCTTTCTTTAAATCTTGTAATACGTTGCACTAATTATTGATCTATGTTAATTTCAGAAATTCTATTCGCGACAGTGTCGTTTGACAAAGGATTTTTTTTAATATCATCGCCATATTTATTTCCATGTAGTATTTCTACCATTTTAATAGCAGCAGGTAATACAAGATCTTCTCCAATGGTGAACGGCTTTTTATTTTTAGCAATACAGTATGAAACTTCATATGACGCTAATAAATATTTTTCATTAACGGTCATAAATTTTTCAAAGCATTTTTTTCTTCATTTAAAGATTTAAACAGTCTTTCAAAATATTATTTTGGTTTATTGACATAAGAAACATGCTTTGATTCCAGATGCCTTTTTAATTAATTGCTCTAGCTCAACCTAATAAAAAGGGTTGCACTACGTAGTATACCCTCTGCCCTTATTGATACGAGGAATTTTGAATTAATTGCTGCAAATAAACTGAACTAAAAGCATTAAGACAACAGCTGAATGCGCTGAGAGTATAGTAAGAGATGTTAGAATTAATTTCTCTAGGGTTGCACTATGTATTATACCCTCTTCCCTTATTGTTACGAGGAATTTTGAATTAATTGCTGCAAATAAACTGAACTAAAAGCATTAAGACGACAACAGCTGAATGCGCTGAGAGTATAGAAAGGGATGTTAGAATTAATTGCTCTAGCTCAACCTAATAAAAAGGGTTGCACTACATACTATACCCTCTTCCCTTATTGTTACGAGGAATTTTGAATTAATTTCTGCAAATAAACTGAACTGAAAGCATTAAGACGACAACAGCTGAATGCGCTGAGAATATAGAAAGGGATGTTAGAATTAATTTCTCTAGCTCAACCTAATAAAAAGGGTTGCACTACGTATTATACCCTCTTCCCTTATTGATACGAGGAATTTTGAATTAATTGCAGCAAATAAACTGAACTAAAAGCATTAAGACAACAGCTGAATGCGCTGAGAGTATAGTAAGAGATGTTAGAATTAATTTATCTAGCTCAACCTAATAAAAAGGGTTGCACTACGTATTATACTCTTTGCCCTTATTGTTACGAGGAATTTTTAATTAATTGCTGCAAATAAACTGAACTAAAAGCATTAAGATAACAGCTGAATGCTCTGAGAGTATAGAAAGGGATGTTAGAATTAATTTCTCTAGCTCAACCTAATAAAAAGGGTTGCACCACGTATTATACCCTCTTCCCTTATTGATACGAGGAATTTTGAATTAATTGCAGCAAATAAACTGAACTAAAAGCATTAAGACAACAGCTGAATGCGCTGAGAGTATAGTAAGAGATGTTAGAATTAATTTATCTAGCTCAACCTAATAAAAAGGGTTGCACTACGTATTATACTCTTTGCCCTTATTGTTACGAGGAATTTTTAATTAATTGCTGCAAATACATTGAACTAAAAGTAATAAGACAACAGCTGAATGCGCTGAGAGTATAAAGAGGGATGTTAGAATTTATACGTAAAATTTTATTATATTCAATTTTGTTATTTTTCACAAGTTGATTATATTTTTTGAAAAAAAATATTTTATTTATGGTAAATTCCAGATTTTTTCTTTTCTGCTTCACTTAACTTGAAAGACATTGTAAACAGAGCTTCCTGTTGTTATGTTAACAGCACGCAATGTTGTGAAGTATGCTAATATCGTGTTGGTCTATCCTTGTTATACTTACTGTAAAAATAAATATGTTATCTGTAACAGGAAATATTATCTCTTTATGCAATAATCTAGCACTCGTTCCATTATTCACATTGTTTTTAAAAATACATGGGCGTAGACTATCTTTTACTTTTCGTAAGTAAATTACAAATATATGCGCTGAGTGGCGTGTCGCTCGCGTAGATAGCAAACAAACCACGGCCAGACGTAAAACCCAATTAAGTTCTACGTCTATGTATGGTGCACATATAATAAAAATATAATAATTATATAAAAGAACTCTACTAATTACCCATAAAAACACAACACATTTTACCTAAATTTTACAAACTTTACAAAATGTCACTAAATCTAGGGTACAATCGTCTACATTCAAACAGTAAGGTTAGGTAGAAATATATTTTTAATTTCCCGCCAAAACAGTGCTGCCAACCTTGGGACATTTGGAGGTAGTAATATATTTTAAATTTCCCATAAAACAGTGCTGCCAACCTTGGGACGGTTGGGGAAAATGTCACTAGATTTTCAAAGTCACTAAATTTTACTACCAACTTTACAGAAAGTAACTATATCTAGGTTACCGCAATCGTCCCAATGGTACCAAAGTTAACTAATCACATACCTGTATTTAACATCTGACCGGAAGTCGGCAACATCACAGAATTCCTTATCAGCAAAAAGTCTCCACGGCAGGCAAAATTTTCCCAGGCTCAACCGCCCACATACCTACTTTTATTATTATGAAGCAATTATTTGTACCTTAGTAACGTCAAGTCAAAATACATTGGTATCTACTTAAGTTTCATGAAACAAGTATATTTCAAAATTTACTTCAGTCAATTACTGGTGTTATATGATACATGCCACTGATATCGAAGAACTGAGTACTTATTTCACTTGTATTCTCCTTGATTTCTATTTATGTTTTCTTTCAAAAGGAGGTTTAGTGTACCACTTACACATTAAGACCGTGTAAAATATTAATTAACATTTTATTTGGACTTACAATAAATACATTTCAACATTTAACGTGAACAATAAAATACTATGCATAAAAACATAGATATACTACTACCCAAATAATGTTATGTTAAAATATAACAATTTTCCTATTAGGTCTGGTCGATGACTTGCACGAGGTAGTTACAATGTAAACTTTTTAATAGTGAAGCATTTTACAAAAAAACATGCAGTTTGAACAGGTTGTACGATGAGAAAAATGTCATAACTAGTTCACGTGAATCTGAACCGACGCGCGAGGTAGTGTAGAAGTGCAGACAGGAGTGGACGATTAAATGTCCATGACCGAAAAATTTATCGCCGGTAAATTGATCTCGGGGAAAATTCTTCGCCAGGAAAATATATCGCCAATAAATTGATCGCCCGTAAATTTATCGCTTGGAAAATTGATCGCTGGACAATTAATCGCCAGAAAATTGATCACGAAGAAAATTAATCGCTAGGAAATTCGATCCGCGAAGTATTGATCGCGTGGTAAATTGATAGTTAAAAAATTGATCGCCAGGATACTTATGCATAAAAAAATGTTTATAACAAAACAATTCAGTTTTTATTATTTTTACCTATTACTCGTATGAACGTAATGATAATTATTTTAAAATTACTTGTTTTAGCCGAATTTTATATATTTTTTTATACAGATACAAAAAAATATTAAAAGGAGATGATAATAACAATATCATGTACGAAGTACGAGCAAGTTTAGTGATTTGCGGTTATGTATTGTGTAACTAATAGGTAACCAGTTTCAATAAAAGCTGTTACGACTGATAATCGACAGTTTGATTATTCATATTTTATTTTATTATTTTTCCCTTCCAGTTAACGCTATTAATCTAATCCGTATCTTCTCAAAATTCTGCAGGTGGGGAAGGTAATTTTTTTTCTACTCCTACTTGAAAAACTTATCATTTCTTTACAATCTGCAGAATGGATATGTATACAATACTAGTTATTCTTCATATCCATCCTAGGATGGATATGAAATCCACGAATCACAAATCACGTAAGTTGTGGAACCCAAGCAACTATTTATTCATTTGTTATAAGGTTAAGAAGAAGAACGATAAAAATATCACATTTGACAATTCAAGTTGTCATTTAGATGGAAATATTTTCAGTATAACAACAGATTTGAATAATTTAATAACATTTAACTGAATTGTATTATAAATTAATAGATTAGGTAAGTTGTAAGTATTCTAAAAGAACGTATAAAAAATGAGGAAAAGAACATCATGAAATGTTACATTTGACACGTCTATGTTATCCTCTTTAGATTTAACAATAATTACAAAACATAGAAGAAGAGTGTGAAAAATTTAATAATATTTAAGTGAAGTGTAATCATAGGCTAAATAAATTATATAAATTGTAAATAGTATGTAAAATCATTGTATATAAAACAAAACAATTTTAATAACAAATGCCGTTAAGCAAGCCAAATACATAAAATGACATTAAAATTAATAAAAAAAATATATATCATCACCCATTGCCAATCTGCTGTGTATACAGATATCGGTAATGATGAAATATTTTTACCGTGTGGGCGCTTACCAGGCATCACCTCATGGGCACTCATTGCTGGCGTGGAGAGTGCAGCACAGGGGTCAATTTTGTGCCGTTTAAAATTCGAAATATTTGGCGTCGGTCGGGATCGAACCCGGTTCCCTAGATTCGCGACCAGACACTCAGGCATACAGCCCCGAGACCCCATTAATAATGTTCCATAATTTTTCCAATTGCTACAGTTCGTATTTTCCTTCTTTTCATTAGTCGTAGAAAATGTATGTTGTACAACTCGAGTGGAATGTCCACATCGCCTTCGGATGATTGAAGACTCCGCCTACGGCGTCGTGCTCAAACATCATCCTCTGCCATATGGACATCATACCCACTCTTGTTGTACAAAATACTATATTCACAATCATTATATAGTAATATGTCGATTCCTAACCTTTTAGAGATGGGAAATACGTCATTCCTAACTGTAATGACATCCTCTTGGGTGGGAAAAAACAAATTTCACTTCCGTCCCACGGGTTGGAAATGTTTATATAGGGGTTGCCGAGCAACATTGTCAAAGACCCCTATAATAAAGTAAGCTAAACAAATTTTAATAGAGCTGTCAAAAAATATTTTTAAATTAAAGTTTATAACTCAATTATTTATTCTGAAAATTATTGATTTAAAAATAGGATGCTTGTGAATAAAATAGTATACATACCTGGGTGGGAGTTTATTAGTCTGGCGCTGTATATCACGTCGAGGCTTTGCCTCTCGGTAATATACATAAGCCCTCGGCTGTAATGAAACATATCCCTCCTCGGATGTATAATATTAATTTGTTCGCGAACTAACAAACTAAAGTCTAGGAATTCCCATTCATGCCCTAACAAATTTCAGGAAATTTTGGCGATAAATTTTGTGGCGATTAATTTCCGTCGCGCTCAATTTGGTGGCGATCAAATTTTCCCGCGATGAATTTCCCGGGAATTCCTTGTACCAATATATAGAAAAATATCTGCCAAAAACACATACATATTGTCGAAAACAATAATTATGTTCAAATATGATTTTCTATAATTTATTTTGTTTCTTATCATTAACGCATAGTTACACTAGACGTATTTAGTATATATCGACGAGATCCCTAGCGGTCGTGTTTGTTTCCTATTTGAAACTATACTTGTGTGTGTAATATATGTCAAGAGTCTAATGTTAATAAAAAGAACTACATTACGTTAATTAATAAGAATAAACGTTTCAATAAAATGCATTTAACTATACATAGACAATAGTAATTTTATTTGCTTTAATTATTTCGTTTAATAACCATCTGTGCTTAGGCTATTTGAATTCGTGATTAAAAGTTTATAATAAAATGTGTTTAACATTATTCTGAATTTTTAAAAGATTTGAGCATGCAAAAATAAGATGCAGCTGATCGCATTATCTAAAATAATATAACAACATTAGTTATATTTAGATAATAAAAGATATACTTACCATCTCAAATGTTTCTACTGACATGGGTGTAAGTTTTCCAGCTGTTATATAGATTGGATTTTGAGCTCGAGCAATAATAAATAAAATTTCTTTTTGTATTTCTACTTCCATATCATACCAGTTACTATTATAGGCAGCTTGTGCTACGTTTAAACTCTACAAAAGAATTAAAACTTATATTGTTATATAATAAATCGAAAAAAGTTCTGAAGTTCGAATGGGACTCGCAAAGTAAGTTGGCGGCGCTGTGGACGCATCTGTCATGGCACCTAGTAGTACCTGTTAGATAAGTTTATATTTTAACTGAGTGCTTTCTAACACAAAAAATCTTAACAATACAACTCAATACAATTTTTAATTTTGTTCAGTTGATATCTTCATCAAAGTACAAAGTTGACAGGTAACGAGTCACAAATATGGAATTAATTACTAGTGGCGTAATTTGGGTTACGACGATTGTGACCTGTAAATACAGATTGTTTTGATAACTATTTTAACAACACAGTGGCGGCTCGTCAGAGGAGGTCAGGGAGGAACAGCCTTCTCTTATGAAATAAAGAAAATGTGCGTGTTTATTAAATATTTTCTGCAAAAAATAAAATGGAATATTATGAATTATGTACTATTTAACATGTAATATTAAATAAATATATTAGTAGTCATTTTTTGTTCCATTATATGCGTTGTATAAAAAGGGAAATCAATATTATTCTAGGAACGGGTGATCGGAGAAAAAATTTGTCTCTATAAAGCACACAAATAGGTAATTTTGACTATGATACAGTTAGAAGAAGTAAGAAACAACATGAGTTAAACCGGTAGAAAACATAGCATAGAAGCAAGAACTCCGATTAATAGCATCACTCGGTCACTACGTGCACATCGAGACGAGATTGTTCGTTTGGATATAGGTGGGGATAGCCAGTGTGTCAGTGCAAAATGCACTCTGCAGTTTCCAAGCGAACAGTGACGATGCGAATTGTGCGATCTTAATTCACGATGTTATTATTTAGGATAGCTGTTCTTACTTTCAATATTTGTAAGGTTTTTCAATCTAGCATTTTTCATGATTTTATGACTAAGAAGAATTTATAGTTATGAGTACAAAATTTACCGCCTCATTCCTAAAAGGCACAAGCCGCCACTGCCACAACATGTTAAAATGGACAAAAATGTAATAGTAAAGTCAGTCAAACTATATATTTTACCTGTATTTTAACATTATATTGAATCGATTATACGAACCATTTGGGACTGAGAATGGTTCGATATATTTTTTTTTTAAGTTAACTTAGGTTCTGTTATATGAAATGATACAATACAGTACTTACTGATAAAAAGTTAAAGTAGTAATAATAGCCTACATACATACACATGTATGTACAATACAGTCTTAAAGAATGATCATTGATTTAATTTTGTTTGAAATTTTCTTGGCCGCCAAATTACGAGTACGCATTCTCTTCAGTAAAAAACCAGAGTTCGTATTCAGTTGATTGACGTTTTGATTGACTGATGTTCAGTTAACTGATTCTCTACTCTATAATTCTTCGTAAAATGCAAAGGACAAACATTTATATAAAACGAGATATGCGATATATTTAAAATTATTTTCCTCCTTTACAAAAAATATTTATTGTACACCTTTACCACGTCACTATTTGATAATACATTGCTTGTGTTAATTTTCTTTAATTCGCCCACGATTTATACATTTTCACTTTGTTGAACGATGCAATAGTTTGTGACGTTTACATATTAACAGGTCCTACTCGCCTCCATTAATATCTGTTGCGCATCCTATTCTACGGGTCCCAATTGTACAGTATAACAAATAATAAAAATTGTTCGCCAGAAAATTGATCGCTAAGAAAATTGATCGCTAGGAAAATTGATCGCCGAAGTATTGATCGCGTGGTAAATTGATCGCCAGGATATTTATGTGTACAAAAAAAATATTTATAACAAAATAATGAGATAGATTTTTTTTTTACCTAAACTACATCTGTTTTAGACGAATTTTATATATTTTATTTATACATATACGAAAAAAAAAAATATTAACAAGGAATGATAATAACAATGCCTATCATGTATGAGCAAAGTTAGTGATTAGGGGTATAGCTACTAGGTTTCTGGGACTCCGTGGTGGTTGAGAATGGCCTCTTGAAGCGTGTGGTAGAAAATGTTAATGAAATTGAGAAGAAAACTCAGTTGGTTATTCCATTTCGTCAGCGATTTTACTGGGTTAAGGGTAAGGAAGACGTTAAACACTGTTGCAATAAATGTGTGGTTTACGCTGGAAGCAACGAGCCGAAGAGCTCCAATACGTCAATACAACATTAATAGTCCATTTGAGCGCATTGCGCAAGGGCGGATCCAGAAATTGTCTAAGGGGGGGGCCAACAACCTTTTTTTTTTTTTTGGTACAAGACTTTTCTCATTGAAATTAATCAACTGAATCAGATTTTCAGGTATATTTATGAATAGAATAGTTAAATAATTATGTTACAACGTCGATTTCTTGACTTCGCGAATCTAGCTAATACCATTTCAGGTATAAGTGGAATGTCTTGATGCAAATGCATTAACGCGAGTCCCACAAGACGATCTTGGGACATGTGGCTTCTGAGCCACGATTTCAGCCGACGCAGGGCTGAGAAACTTCGTTCTGCTGAAGCCACGCTAATTGGCAAACTCAAGAAAATGTGTAACAGTAGTTTACAGTTGGGATAAATTTCTGCGTCGCACATTCTAAATATTTCCGCAACAGATAGATCGTCGCTATGTTTCAATTCGCGATCACAGTGCGCCTTCCACAACTTCAACTCTGATCTCACGCAATCTTCGGTGTTGTACGGTTTGCAGCTTGCTATCAATTCCTTGTATTTGCTCCACAGTTTGGTAACTGACACATTTAGTTGCTCCTCGTCAAGTTTCAACAAATAATCTGGTAGCACGATATTGAGTACCAGTGCATCCAGCGTATTCTCGTTGAACCTGCTTTTCAAATCGGACAATATTTGATCAAGCATTGGAACAAATGTACTCATCCGATAGAAGTCTTCAATCATGAATCTTATTTAACATCCCCACTACGAAAGATGACCCAAGGGGGGGGCCATGGCCCCCATGGCCCCCCCCGTGGATCCGCCCTTGCATTGCGATTGACGTGGCCGGACCATTTCCAGTAAGTGACAACGGAAATAAATACATCGTGGTTGTCTTGGACTACTTCACCAAATGGGTTGCACTCTGTCGATTACCCAACCAGGAAGTCACCACCGGTCGCTAAATTTTAGTCAAATAATGTATATACCGGTTTGGTGTACCACATGAACTTCACTCCGACCAAGGAAAAAATTTGAGTCTTCCGTTTTCCAAAATATTTGTAAGATATTAGGAATTAATAAAACAAGAACAACTGCATTACACCCGCAGTTATAGTCCGCGAGCCAGCAACAGATTTTCATGACCAAGTTTCTCTCGGGCGATAACTTGTAAAATGCTTCAGAGAGTTGTATCATGAAGCTCCGTGAACGTCAGCTGCGGTTCGGTGGGTGGGTTAAGCAGCGGTAGCCTCCCACGCACGTTGAACAAAAAATGAATTTTAATTATTTCCTCCCGATTGAAAATTTATCAAATTATAGCTAATCCAATATCTTAAAGAAAAAAAAAAGTCAGCTGACTATAAAGTGGTGGATAATACGTCAGCTGGTCACACGAACATGATAAAAAAATATATATGTTCAGTCATTTCTTCTCAATTGAAAATTTAGATGACAGTTTATATGATATTATGAATAAATAAACATGTCAGCTGGCTATATCTCGGTGGGAAGATTGTCAGCTTATGATCTGAAGGGTGTAACGCAGGAGCCAGACAGGAGTATCTATCGCCTATTTAAATGCACCAGCTGACGAGTTTTCCATCGGCATATTGCTAGCTGATTTTTTTTATTACTTACAGGATCATATTAACTATCAGCTTACAAATTTTTATCCGGGAGGAAATGACGTATCTAAAGTTATTCGAAATTATGCTTCATGCTCTAACTGAAAGATATAATCTTTTTTATATATTTTTTTATCATGTTCGTGTGACCAGCTTACGTATTATCCACCACTTTATAGTCAGCTGACTTTTTTTTTCTTTAAGATATTGGATTAGCTATAATTTGATAAATTTTCAATCGAGAGGAAATAATTAAAATTCATTTTTTGTTCAACGTGCGTGGGAGACTACCGCTGCTTAACCCACCCACCGAACCGCAGCTGACGTTCACGGAGCTTCATGATACAACTCTCTGAAGCATTTTACAAGTTATCGCCCGAGAGGAAATGATTGACCAAATTTGTATCCTGGCTCGCGGACTATTAGATGACATGTTTGATCGAATGAACAGAAAGATCAACCGATATATGTCGAAGGTAGTCTCGAAGCACCAAAGAGACTGGGACCGACATCTTCATCTGTTCCTGATGGCTTATCGTTCATCCGTGCACGAAAAACAGGGCAAACTCTTGCGAATATCTAATTCGGGCGTGAGTTGCGCTTACCTTGCGACCTGGTGTTTCACAGCAAACCTGGAGAAGACCTGGTCGGGGAAGATTACGTTATGGACTTACGGAGAAGAATATATGACATTCATGAACAAGACCGTACAAACATTCAAACTTCCAGCGGCCGAATGAAGAACCAGTACGACATCAAGGCTGAAAAAGGTGGACATCAACCTGGGGATTAAATGTGGTTTTGTAATCCACAAAGGCGTCGCGGTTTATCACCAAAGCTGCAAAAGAATTTGAAAGGTCCTTATGAAGTAGGCAAAAGGATAAACGACGTGGTATATAGATTTAAGAAAGCACCTACCGGGAAGATGAAAGTAGTGCACATTAGTAGGCTAGCCTCTTACGCCGGTGACAACCATGAATACCATCATGGAGCAACGATTCGTCAGATCATAGTTCAGGAACCGACGAAAGAAGAACATCGGGACTTGTTCACCGTGTCTTCAGATTATTCCCTCGACCACTGCGTATCAGAAAATTTAAAGATGTCCCGCGGCATAGTTTTAGTCTTTAAGTTGAAATATGGACGACTACAAGAACGGGCCAACCAACGTCCATCAGTTTCGAAAAAGCTACGACTGAGGGATAGCAATGCAGACCATCAGCGGTACATTTACTACCTGGTTACAAAACCACGTTCATACCAGAAGCCGTCGTATCGCAGTCTATGAAACTCGCTGTGCGATTTGAGGGGTCATCTTCTAGAGAATGACATATTTAAGCTGGCAGTACCAAAGTTAGGCTGTGGACTAGATGGGTTGGATTGGAGTATTTGGTAGGAACGTGTTAGAGATACTCTTCCGCTTTACCGGAGTTCAAATTCTCGTCTTCAGCTTTAACCCTAACTGATAGAAAGAACTTGAGCGGACCATCGACTGTCACTTCTTTAAGCCTTCTAAATTCACCAAGGGTAATACATGCTGATTTCGTCATCACGAACTGTTCCGGGACAAAACAGTCTTAAGGAGCGGCAGTGTAAAGCGCACACGACCCCGCAATGAGCAAACATCTAAACTTGTTGACGTAATCGTCGCAAGCACCGGCGGAGTAAACAAATAGGCCTCGACCTGTTTAATTACTTGTGCTCACCTGAACCTCTTTTATTCGATGTTATTATCGCATATATTGGTGGAGAACATTCTAGAAAACGACGCCGGACTATATAAATCTCGTCAGGGAAGACAGTCAGGCATTCTGATATAGACACGCATGGTGAAATAAATAGTCAGTGATATAAATATAGTCAAATAAATATCGTGTAAATAAATAGTGCGTTGTCAATTGTTTAAAAATAATCTTAATATTTAATTAGTATTTATATTTGTTTATTCATAGTGTTAGTTATTTTTTATTATCTTTATCTTAATTATTTATCGCTAAATAAACTTTTATTTTAATTATTAATATATGTATCTGTTTTACATTTCATCCAAATAAATAAACGTTACAAAATTCTGTTTAATACATTTATTAGCGCATTTATAAGGTTATCAATTGACTCTGCCTCATAAAATAAAAATTGTAATGGCGGAAGTTTATGTGTTGATGACATCAGATATTTAGTTTTACATTATAAACATAATTACCTCAGTCGTCAACATTGTTGGAGGGAGACTATAAAACAATAATTCAAAAACACTAGCGCTTAAGCAAAGAAGAGCGAGTACGTACATAAATGGACTTGGAATCTATAAAAAAATGAGATTAATACATAAACAAATTATCATATACATTGTTATACTATTGGCGAATAAAAGCTTAGAAGTTTACATATGGTGGCAAGAAAAATAAACTAGATATGAGTATATAAAAACAATAGTAATTCGAAAATGTTCTTACATCACTTCATTAGTCCTAAGATTCGTTGTTATAATTTAGAATAACTTAAATGTGAAATACATTAATGGCCGCAAAAATTACATCACCAAAAATGTGTGTTCAAAAGTAGCTTATTATTAGATGTATATACAGCAGGATACTAGTGTAACAAACTTCAACAGCTTATTCCTGAGGTCATTTTAAGCAAAACTATGATACGAAGGTAAGTCCGAAAACTTGTCACATAGTTATAGCCCTTTGAAAGTGTACTTCATCAGACACATTTTTATTAATAACTCAGGTACTAGTTGCACTAAAATTTTGAAACTTGGTATGCGGATACTACTTATTTAGAAGCATATTTATACTTTTTTTGTTTCTGTATCACAACCTGAGGCGTCTCATAAGGGAAAGCCATGAATGTTTTATCGTCAATTTTTTACCTATTATAAAATATGTATTTCATAAAATGCAAAATTATATGAAAAGGTACTCTTGCTAAAACATGATAAACGCGGTCGTTTTTGAGATATTTTAATTTTTAGAAAAATCAATTACCCAAATTATTTAGTTAACACAGTTAAAATACAATTTCCTTTTCTTATTATAAAAAATACTGAACAAAACAAAATATAAAAAAAAACAAAATTAAAACTGTATGTGATTCTTGTTAATTGTCTTATTTTCAATACTGGTAATTTTTTCTGTTAATAAAAAAAAATGGAAAATATTAGTGCATGTAAATACGCAGATATGGTGTTAACAGGCCAAGCCCAAATGAATAGTAGTAAAGAACAACAAATTTAACAATATTTGGTGATATAGTTTGAGAATTTTCTAAACTCTAACTGGAAGATATCAACCTTAGAGAACTTAATAGTGTAATTATGACACATTCTATAAATAGGTGACATCATAAGGCAATTAGTTCTAGCAGCGGCTAAATAAAAGGTGCAGGTATTTCTGGTTCTAGTAGAAGGAGCGTGGAAACTAAGACAGGAAAGAGAACGGTGATCATCAATACAACCATTGATAAGTTTAGACAAGTATAAAACATGACCATTTTCAAGTACAAAAAGGCTTTTTAGATTGAAAGTAGACAGAAGGTCATTGTAAGAAACGGAGTAGTCGGGGTAGACGTGAAACGTTTTACAGTACATGAACTTTGGAAAAACTGATTCTATGAGATCCTGATGTACCTCATAAATCAGGTTCCAAATGATATTGCAATATTCTAATTTGGTCCGTACCAATGAGTAGTAAAGGGAACGTATAGCTACTATATCGTGAAAAGTGCGAGTATTTCTAATAATAAATCCTAGCATCCTCATAGCCCCATTGTAAGTGTCCTGTATCCTCTATATGATCGTAAAAAGTGAATTTTGAATCAAAAATAACCTATAGATCTTTTACTATATGTGATCGGAATAAGGAAACATCTCGAATGGAGTAATTATATGTTAAAGGCGACAATTTACGACAGAATGAAATAACCGTACATTTACTTAAATTTAGATTTAGATTATTAGTTTTGCACCAGTCTGAAAGTACGTTTAAATCATTTTGAAGTAGATTGAAGTCCTGTGAAGGAAAATGACATAAAAGATTTTAAGATCATCAGCAAATAATAGTTTTTCACACTGCAAGATGTTAGAGACATCATTGATAAAAATTAAAAAAAGTAATGGGCCAAAATTAGAACCCTCAGGAACTCCAGATGTAGGGATGAAAGACAACGAATTGTGCCCTTTGAAGTGAACGTACATCTGCCGTTGATGAAGATAGGAACTAAGAAGTGAGCATAAGGGAAAGAGAGAGAAAAGGACTCAAGCTTGCTGATCAAGACACTATGATCCATTCTATCAAAAGCTTTTGCAAAGTCAGTATATACGCAGTCAACTTGACCTTTAGCATCTAAAACAGAAGAAACAACATGAGTGAAGTAAGAAAGATTTGTAACAGTCGACCTTTTTTCCATAAAACCATGCTGAAAAATAGAGATTTGGTTTTATTCTATTGAAAACGCTAGCATAGATAATTTTCTCAAAAAAATTGCTGAAATTTGACAGCATGGCAGTAGCACGGTAATTATTAATTAACGAAGCGTCACCAGATTTTAAGATGGGTGTAACGCGTGTTACATTCCAAAGAGTGAGAAAAGTACAAGTTTTGATGCTGAGATTAAAAATGTGGTATAACGCAATTGATAGGGGTTGAGCACAGTCCCTAATCAACAAGCTAGGAATGAGGTCTGGTTCGCATGAAAGTGTTGGTTTGAGGGTTTTTATAGAGCGAATTATGTCATCAGGGGAAACATTTTTGAGGGTAACATGGTCATGAGGGAGGGGGGTAGAACTAGATGAGTGAGGGTCAGAGGAAGGGTTGTACACAGAATTGAAGAAAGAAGCAAGAGCATTGGAAATATCACCTGGTATTGAAGCTACAGTGTCATTATATGTCATGGAAAGTGGAGTTGATGACATTTTCCTTTTAGAATTTACAAAATTCCAAAACTTTTTAGGACCGGTCTTAATGGAAGTTTCACAAGATTACACATATTCAGTATAATATCTTCTGATTAATATTTTAATATCTGAACGCAACGTGTGAAATTCTTTAAGGTACGATCCTTTTTCTTAATTAATTTAATAATGTGTTTGTTGAACCATGAAGGGTAATTTATTGAAGAATTTTATTTACGAGGAACACAAATATCGAAAAATGAAAATAGAATACTATAAAGAAATTCGCAAGCAAGATTGACATCAGAAAAATGCTGTAAACAATTTCAATCAAATTCTTCAATAAGTTTTATAAAGTTTAACATAGTTTGCCTTCTTAAAATTATAATTACTTAATGATTTATAACATGAAGTATTTTTTATTGTTTGCAAGTTAATTGATATATTAAGAGCTGGATGGTGACGATATTCAATATTAAATAAAACATCATTTGAATGAGTGACAATACAATTGGTGTTAGAGTTTCCAATAATAACATCAAGTATTATATTATTAATATTTACAATGTAATTATATTGTATATAATGTATATGTATATAATTATTGAATTTATTTACTTTAGGGGACTCTAAATTTCTGTTGAGTTCAGGTATGCTGAAGTCACCAGTGATAATAAACTAACTTGTTGTGTAAAAATGGCAAACTTTCAAAAAAATCACTAATGGAATTATACACTGAAGCACTATGGGTGGGGGGCACATACATCACAAAAATATACAAGTTTTTGGTATTTTTGGTGATTTTGGCACACACTATATCCACATTGCTCGGAAGTATTGCTGTGAATGGACTTTATAGCTATTATAATGGTAATGGCTTTCGTGTGTCCAAAGAATATCAACGTAGAAATCAAAGAATGAATTTATATGAATCTGATATCAAATGTATAAATACTGTATAAGGTTGTATATCAATTATTTCGAGAAAAATTATGTTAAAAATTAGAAATAATGTAGCAATATTGCAATAGGCTACGCAATATACAGGTATAATATGTTTGTTGCCTAGGTTACATTAATAGTAAATCCATTTTTATTAGATTATTTCTAATTTTCCCCGAATTAATTGATATATAACCTATACCTTTAAACTTTTTTTTCCAAGATACGGCCGGCAAATGACCATTAATTGACAATATAAAAAGAAGTAAAATAAAATCATATAGTCCCCCACGTTGCTAAATATAAGACCTTAAATGTTTTAATGATTTATAACCCGAAAATAAATTAAAATAAAATTTGTTAGAGTGTCGAAATAGAAACGTGACAACTAACAATGCCAAAACACAAAGAATTACTTTGCTACAGTAAACAATTATCTCCACTGTTTTCACAGCCTACCTGATATGACATATCAGGTTAATTATTCATAATTTTCTCTTACGTTTTTATAATTTATTTTTTCAATAAAAATTCTCTTCAAGCATACCGTTAAATCCGTATTTTTACGTATAAAATTATATAGGTGTCCCAATTGAAATTATTGTCATTTCTGGTTTAACCAGAAACACTACTATCATGCCAAATACCATGATTTTTGAGCACCTAAGTATAGTTTACATATACTATATAAAATAAAAAATATAAATAAAAAAGTTATTTTGAGTGGCTCGTTTTCAGTGTCACCCGTATAGGTAACGAATACTATTTCATTGATCATTATTTAGAAAAGAGAGTTATAATAATTTATAAGAGTAGATTTGGTTCGTGTCTTTATTTTGAGAAAAATTACCATTATTGTTGTAAACTCAGCGAAACACAGAAACAGAGTGATGGTCACACATTCTGCAAATAATGGAAGTGCAAAACAAGTTTCCATTGTGGGACATAATCTAAAATAATTGCATTAATAATATTTTTTTTTCTATTTTTGTCTTGCTTACTTCAGTAAATACTGGTGATGTTCAATAATTCGATGTAGTTTTTGTTTTTGTGAATCCACATCAGATTTAGTTCCGTTATATGAAGTGGTAAAATTTTCTAACCGTACCTGTAAAATATAAACCGTTATTGATGCAAGAAAATTAAAGTTTTAAGTATTATTTCATTAGTAGAATATATGATACCGTAAACTTAACAGATCATAGTAGTCGTCATAGTTATAAAAATATATTATAAATGATAATATAGAATGTGTTGTTTTTCGACGAATTGTCAAATATAATTAGAAATAAATTATAATAAAACTTATAATTTACAACTCAGATGTGGAATATTGCATGAGATTGTGCATATTTGCACGTTCCTACTGGTATTTTAATCTAGATTGCGTAGAAGTTCACTTGAGATTAGGCCATTTGTGTGAAATGTTTTTGCTGGAGGTGCCGCGAAGACAAACTACAGAAAACTGCAAACAGTGCTCTAATCATGAATAAAAAGAATAGCAATAAGGATTCCGGCATTGAAGACGTGGGCAATAACGTACAACTAACTATAATTGCAGATTCAGAGAACGTCGGTCCAGTTTTGTAATGTTCAATATACCAGCAGCAGCCCTTACAACTATGGTGCAAGCAGCAGTTACAGCTGCACTAATCCTACGGTCGCGACAATTTCAAAATAAGCGGGTTAGTATGAATCACATAGCTTTGAACGAGATTTCTAATCAATTTTTTTTTAGGGAAATCATGATGAACTAGGTGTGAAGTCCTGGTTGGATGCGACGCCGTAAATGATAACTTCACCCTGGATGACAGTATAATTACTTTACTGGCAACAAATAAATTAAAGGGTGGAGCACCTTTATGATTTCTTTCTCAACATTATTTACTATCTTCATTATGGTTAACCTTCAAGAAGCTAATGTTAGCAATATTTTATTCAGAAGTAGATCGAATTGCACTCTACGATCAAATGAAGTTGAGAAGATGAAAGTCAATAGGATCTATTGAATCATATTTCCAAGACAAGATTAGAATGTTGACACAACTAAATATTGATGAGCAAGAGCGCATCAAATATTTAACGACGTGTTGCGATTGAAACTGAAGGAAGCACGCTTTTCAACAATTAAGAATTGCTTAGCCTGATGAAAGAACTGTCTGGCGAACTTCGAAGTCCATACTCATTCAAGTATATAAAACGTGAAAACATATTTTCTATGCAGCCGAAAAATTTCACACCAGTCAACGAATAACACCAAATTATACGAGGTAACAAAATAGTGATCCAATATGCTTCGGGTGTGGTGCGTGAGGTCAGACATCATCCATGTCCCTTCACAAAGACAGAGGTTCCCGATGCTTTAGATGTGAATAATTTGGACACAAATCTAGCCATTGTCATGATGAGAAGATAAAAATAAATCGACATACAGTGATGTGAAGTTCGTCACTAAGCTTTCCAATTATCACAAGATTTTAAAAATTGAAAATACAGATGGTAGATACTCCTCTCCTTGCCACTGGAGCAAGCTATTCGCTTATTAAGAGTAACGCCGCCGCTGATCTCCAATAGTCAAAGAAGAATATAAGAATGAATTGCATGGATTTGGCCGCACTTGTATTCAATGTACTGAAGCCACTAAATTACAATTCGAACTATAAGAGCGAAAATATGAAGAAACTGCCATTATCGTACCCGACAAATTGATTACAGTCGATATTACTCTGGGAAGACGTTTCTTAAATAGGATTAAATATACAGCGACAAAAGACGGCGTAACTTAAGGTTACACATAAAATATGAACCATAACGAGAAGCCGTGTTACTGAAAGAATGGTATGATGTAGACCTGTGCGCCAACAAGGGTCAAGGCGGCGGCGGCGAATTGTTAAAAAATAGCGGCGGCGGCGGCGCGCCGGCGTATGTTCTTTATTTTTTGACGGCGACGGCGTACTTGCTATTTCGGCGGCGCGCCGGCGTTTTAATGCAAAAGCTGGAGTGATATACTCAATCATACCTATATAAAACGAAAACTTAAATGAATTTTTCTTTATAAATATCAATTATCTTGTATGAATATAATTTAGTTTACGGAGAGTGGCGATAATGAACTTCGTTTCGCTGATACTGTAAATCCTACAACAGAAAATACTCGCTCGATCGATTTTAATCCCGAGTTATATAAGTCCGGATTTTGAAACCCGAGGTTAAATTTTTGTTTATAAAACCGAGAATTCGTCATTATGTACTACTATATATATATATATATATATATATATATATATATATATATATATATATATAACAAACAAAAATAAACTAAGAAGTTGGTAACATAACATATCGTTACACTTATGTTCACTTCTAAAAGAGGAATTACCTTCAAATTATACAAATATATACTTAACAAAAGATCTAAGGTTTTCGTGAAACTGGCAGATGAATATCTCATATCTTATTTGTACATAGTTGTACGAACAAAAATATTCTTTAAGGCGATGTTCTTTTAATTTTACTTAATTTTGTTTAATTACATATCAATATTTGCTGCACCTAATAGTTTTCATTGTAGTGTACTATTTATTTACATATATTATTATATATTATTACCAAAAATTGTAAATTTATATTAAGTATACTATAAATTTGCGCGCCTATGCAATTTCAGAGAAGCAGATGGACAGACAGACAAGCAAAAATAGTTATATGTAAACATGCCCGAGATTTCGACCAATCAGAGCCCAAGTTTTAGACGCCTATGCTAGCTCCACTGTCTTCGTATCTGGAACGAATTTTAGCATTTGCTAGATTTGCTTACTACACCCATGTACACTATATTTATTTTTAATTTTATACTCAAAAGAGGACAAAAATATTATTATGAACATCAGGAAATAATTTGGTCTTGTTAAAATTCTCGTTTTTTTTTGACTCCCATTTTTGTTTATATATTATCAATGGCTCTGACTCTGACTGTTGAAATGTGATATTATCTACATTTCGTTAAACCTCTGTTGCGCGCATTATAATTAAGTTTGTTTTCTTTTCATTGCACACGCACTTTTTACGTGTGTATGTAAACTATCATAGAATAAGCGTAGACGCACATCCATGTACATCACTCATCACGATTATTTTGTTTAAAAGTTCTGTATTTTAACTCAATTTATATTTTTTGTTGTAAATAAATACAAACAAGAAGTAACATGATTCTTGGCGTTAGAAAATATTATTTTTAAATAAATTACTTACTTGTATAAGTTTGAATTGCCCGCATGTATTCAAAACAATATGGAGGAACATGCTAGTTGTTACCTGAAGTACAAAGGTAACACTGAATCCCGATATTACCTGTATAAATATTTCAATTTCATAAAGCGGATCAGCATACACATCTGTAATAATAGAGATATATATTAAACATGGTATATTACGGTACAAGATCGGTAATAAATGGTATAAAGTAGACGAAAAACTCGTCGAGTCGAGGTTTTTAAATTTCAAGTCCTGTTGTGTAATTACCGTTATTGATAGAGTGTTTGTTGACACAAGTATCTAATAGTACCTAAAAACAGCGTTATCTTCATGAGGTGATTATCTTTAAGGGGTGCAGGGTGAAGTACTTCGACGACTTGTGGCAAACAAATGGTCGTGTACCATTCATAATTGACCGTTCTACGTTGAACCACAGACAAACAGCAAGCAACAGAACGGGCGCCTAATGGTATAATAAAGTGTTTTGCGCTGTCGACTTCATGGCAGTAATGAAACAAATATAATAAGAAAATGTCAAAGTAATAAATTAAATTAAATAACAAACCGCAAATTTTGTAATGTATGAATAGTGCTCTTATAATAATAATAAAAACTGTACAAAGTACAATTATGCGACACTTGGTGAAACTATTCTAAATAATATTATAATATTTAAATTTAAAACACTTGTTTCACCAAGTGTCGCATAATTGTACTTTGTACAGTTTTTATTACTATTATCCTGCTAGCCAAGCTCGCGGTTTTCTCGATAGATGGCTCTGCATGTGATTAGTTACCTCTGCAGGCCTTAATATCTCTGTAGGATGTTTATCATCCGTCCGCTCAACCTTCTCAGTGCCTCCAAGAGGCGTCAGTACACCACACTGAAAAGCTCCAATAAGAGCGAAATCCGCCTGTGGTTCTGGTTGAGTGGACCAGTCTCTGATAAATGACTATAATATTATTATTTAGTGCTCTTATGTTATGAAAATGAATAATAGCTACGAGGAGCTCTCTTAAGCTGGCATAAGCATCACAGCTCAACAAGAAAAGATATACATGATGATTTAGAGCAAATTTTTTTTTTTTAATTTATGGCTGAGCTGGCAAGAATCATATGCTGGCTCAGAAAAAAAATATAGGGGTACATAAGGTGTCATGAATATAGCCAAATTAATTGCTATTTGATTGCATTGTAAAACATGTTTTTATTACAAAATGTGCCCAAAAATAATACCTAATTAAAATTTGATATACAAATACATACGTGCATTATTTGCTCCACACTCCACATTTCAAATAAACTGAACTAAAAGCAATAAGAGCATTATTAGGGAACAACAGAGTGCGCGTAGGTAAAAAATGGGGTGTTAGAAATAATTGCTGTAGCTCAACGTAATGAAAAGGGTTTTTTTACTTGGTATAACCTTTACCCCTATTGATACGAGGATTTTTTTATTAATTGCTACAAATAAACCGAACTAAAATTTTAAGACAATAGCAGAATACGTATAGAGTAAAAAAATGAGTGTTAGAATTAATTGCTATAGCTCAACCTAACGATAAAGGTTGTTCTATAACCTTTGCCCTTATTGATAAGAGTAATTTTTAATTAATTGCAGCAAATAAACTGAACTAAAGCATTAAGACAACAGCAGAATGCGCTGGGAGAAGAAAATGGGATATTAGAAGTAATTGCTCTAGCTCAACCTAATGAAAAGGATTGTACTGCGTGGTATAACTTTTACCCTTATTGATACGAGGAATTTTTAATTAATTGCAGCAAATAAACTGAACTAAAGCATTAAGACAACAGCAGAATGCGCTGGGGGTAGAAAATGGGATATTAGACGTATTTGCTCTAGCTCAACCTAATGAAATAGGTTGTACTGCGTGCTATAACCTTTACCCTTATTGATACGAGTAATTTCTAATTAATTGCAGCAAACTGAACTAAAGCATTAAGCAACAGCAGAATGCGCTGGGAGTAGAAAATGGGATATTAGAAGTAATTGCTATAGCTCAACCTAATGAAAAGGGTTGTACTGCGTGGTACAACTTTTACTCTTATTGATATGAGGAATTTTTAATTAATTGCAGCAAATAAACTGAACTAAAGCATTAAGACAACAGCAGAATGCGCTGGGGGTAGAAAATGGGATATTAGACGTATTTGCTCTAGCTCAACCTAATGAAATAGGTTGTACTGCGTGCTATAACCTTTACCCTTATTGATACGAGTAATTTCTAATTAATTGCAGCAAACTGAACTAAAGCATTAAGCAACAGCAGAATGCGCTGGGAGTAGAAAATGGGATATTAGAAGTAATTGCTATAGCTCAACCTAATGAAAAGGGTTGTACTGCGTGGTACAACTTTTACTCTTATTGATATGAGGAATTTTTAATTAATTGCAGCAAATAAACTGAACTAAAGCATTAAGACAACAGCAGAATACGCTGGGAGTAGAAAATGGGATATCAGAATAATTGCTGCAGCTCAACCTAATGAAAAGGGTTGTACTGCGTGGTATAACTTTTACCCTTATTGATACGAGGAATTTTTAATTAATTGCAGCAAATAAACTGAACTAAACCATTAAGACAACAGCAGAATGCGCTGGGAGTAGAACATGGGATATTAGAAGTAATTGCTCTAGCTCAACCTAATAAAAAGGGTTGTACTGCGTGCTATAACCTTTACCCTTATTGATACGAAGAATTTTTAATTAATTGCAACATTTAAACTGACCTAAAAGCTTAGAGTAGAAAATGGGGTGTTAGAATTAATTGCTCCAGCTCAACCTAATGAAAAGAATTGCAGTACGTGGTATAACCTTTGCCTTTATTGATACGAGTATTTTTTAATTAATTTCTGTAAATAAACTGAACTAAAAGCATTGGCAACAGCACAATGCGCTGGGAGTAGAAAATGTGACATTAGAATTAATTGCTCTAGCTTAACCTAATAAAAAGGGTTGTACTGTGGTATAACCTTTACCCTTATTGATACGAGGAATTTTTAATTAATTTCTCTAAATAAACTGAACTAAAAGCATTGGAAACAGCAGAATGCGTTGAGACTAGAGTAGATTTTTTAAATTATTTGCTGCATTTAAACAGAACTAAAAGCTTTCATACAACAGCAGAGTGCGCTGAGAGTATAAAATTGGGTGTTATAATTAATTGCTCTAGCTCAACCTAACAAAAAGGGTTGTACTACGTGGTAAAAGCTTTAAAAATTTAAATTGTTTGTAACTGACAGATAAATGTCAGTGTAAGAAATCCGGAGATATTACAGAAGACTTTTTCTGGGATGTACATACAATATATTATTTCTTAATGTACCTATTAATAGTTAAATATTTAATATTATAGGTATATTACACATACCCTTCAGAAATACTGTTAATCCCGACAACGAATTGGAAAAATTTCGAAAAATTAGAAGAGTAGGACAAAATTTCTTCATAGAATGAATTTAAAATTAAACAATGTAAATGTAAGGAATAGATGTAAGTAGAATTGTTGGTGTAAAGTGTTGGTATACAAGAAATGTTAAATACAATAGGGCGCGAGCAGTCATGTGACTTTGTTGGTCTTGACAAGCAGATATGGTGGCCCGTGTCAGAATGATAGCTAGTAATTATGTGCATAGATGTCAAATATCATAATTTCTCATTCTAAATTTAGTGATTTCCCAATTCCATGTAGTTTATTTTCCTCAACAAATCCACACTCCTGGTGACAAATTAACTACGTGAATTTAGAAAATCTTGATTTTTTTAATGAAACATTCTAACATTTGACATCTACGTACATCTCGCACCTTATACTTATGTAACCAAAAACGTAAGTGGCGAGAGGTATTAGGTATTGTGCTGGCCACAACAGATTTTTTTAAAAAGTAAAGCAATAAATTTTTAATTAGCGCAATTAATTAGCAATTAATTAACTCTAAATTATCATGTAGGGGGAAGGGGGCAGTTTTGAACTAGGGGCAGTATAGAACATTTGAAATTTAAATTTTTCTATTGAATATTACGTCGCCATCTGTCGTGTGTATAGTGTACTTGAATGCTTTTCTCTGAAATGTTACATAATAACCTCTCCGGCAGTGGGCATAAGGCCGTTTTCACACACCGGCGCCGGATGCAATATATTTAAATTAGCATTTTCACACGTAATCCGATCCGGCAGACGGGTCCGGGAAATGCAGCCGGCGTTGAACTCTACAAATCGGATGCCTTGCCGATCTTCGAGTTGATGACAGCAATGTTTCCTATGCAGATATGTTCACACAGGTCTACACATCGGTTCCGGTTTTGCCGGTGTGTGTGAAAACGCCCTTATAGTGTTATATTCGTTTTTCTGTCTGCGCACCTAAATTGTAAGTATTTTAGATTTTACTTATAAGATTTTCCTGAGCTTAGTTTGATTAATAAGTAATATTAGATTAATTAACTGTGGAATATAAACATTTAGGCACAAATATAGTTCACTTTTATAATAGTTTGAGCTACCGAGTACAAGTTATAACCTAACATTTGGACACATATCACGTGGGGCAGTTTTGAACTGCTGTCAATGGGGGAGTTCAAAACTGCCCCACGTTCATATATTTACTTAATTTTTTATTTCTAGATTAAAATTGTGCGAAATTATGTAAGAAAGCGGGAAGTAATAAACGAAGAAGATGCAAAAAAAGCTGTTAATGATATAATACAAGAAAGAAAATAAAATCTAGAGTTCTGACAGAAGCACCTGAAAAAAATAAAATAGAAGAAGAAACATTAGCTAGAGAAGAAAAAAAGAAGCAAGTTGAAGAGAGAAAAGCTAGAATTAATACTACTAAAGTGAAGAAGAATTTATCAAAATTTAAAGCATTTAAAATAACTCCAGGTACATCCTCAGAAGAAAGTGAAGAAGACGTTATTTATGACGACTCTACATGATACGGAGGAATTTTCTGATGAACAAGATTTAGTTGAGAACAATGAAACTGGTAATAAAGAATCGCTGAAAATTCAAGATTTTGTCTTGGTTGCATTTAAAACAAAAAAAAGTATTAAATATTACGTAGGTCAAATAACAGAAGAAATAGAGGAAGATGATTATGAGGTAAACTTTTTGAAGAAACATACTGAAGGAATTAAGTTTTCTTTCCCACACATTATAGACAAATCGATTGTTAGAACTAAAGACATAGTTATGAAGTTACCGACTCCAAGTACAAGTGGGACAACTGCTCACACTACTCAAGTATTCAGTTTTCTCTTCAATTTTGATTGTTATAATATAAACTAATTACAATGTAATCAGTATTAATAAAATTATTGTTTTTTTTTACAAGTTTTCTCGCCAAATTATTGATATTCATAACTGCCCCGTGTCAATTTAAAACTGCCCCAACCCTGGGGCAATTATGAACGATTGCAAAGGTTTTTTGTATGTTTTCTTTTCATATTTTAAATATAGAAATTGTTTTTTTTGCTAGGTCAAATGTTATAGTATTTTATAAATAAATTGTAATTTTGATACGTAATATAATAAATAAAATATAAACAAAATATTAAATTTTGTTCTATACTGCCCCCTTCCCCCTATATCTTTTCTAGTTGAGCTTTGATGGCTATGCCATCTTAACCTTCGCCTTACGAAACCGGGTCAACATTAACCCAAACTTTAGTTTTTTCTTTGTAACTTGTTAAATAAATTTTATATATTTTTTCTTTTTGTGAATTCTCCTAAAATACTGTATTGAAATATCAGCAATAATAACAACGAAAATCAACACAGTTCAGAAATAATTTGCACATTGTTGCTCTGGGTCAGCTGTGACCCGATTTTGGTACGTTGTGTTTTAATATTTTTTTTTTCTAACTATCTTATTTTCATGCAAGTTGAGACGTGTTCATTCCTGTTCACGGGTGCAATTACGATGTTTATCAGTTCAGTTTACTTTGATACGTGTTAGTGTAATATAGTGTCTGTGGTTCATCGTTGCAAATTTATTATAATGGCATCTAAATGGGGGTTTTCTGACGAAGAACTTTTTGCAATTCTTATGAATGATTGGAAGACGAAAATGAAAGTGAACTGATTATTGGGAAATCATTTAGTGATAGTTCTGAAGATGTAGAAGATGTTATAGAGGAAAATAAAATTAGTTTTGATGACGACAATGTATCATCTAGTGAGGAAAATGATAATATCGATGAATTTGAGGAAAAATTGGAACGTAATATTGAAATTGCTGGTCGCACATGGAAATATATAGCTCCTAAAAAAGGTAAAACAAGAACATTTTAAGATTCGTAAGATTTTATTCGTAAAGAAAAAGGTTTGACAGAGAAAAGCAAGGATATCAAATCAATTTTGGATTGTTTCTTTTTATTTATATCAGAGGAAATTTTAGAAATTATAGTAAAATTTACTAATCAAAGAGCAAAAGAAATTATATGTAAACAAAATGAGACTCGTGAAGACAATTTATGCGAATCATGGAGAGACGTAGATGATACGAAAATACGTGCTTTTTGCGCATTACTAATTTTATCAGGAATATTTAGAGAAGCAAAAGAAAGCCCAGTTAATTTGTGGTTTTCAAAAAATAAATCTTTAACGAAGCCAATATACCAAGCTTGTATGAGCCGAAATAGATATTGCGATATTTTACGCTTCCTTCGTTTTGTCGATATTTCTACAAGACCAGAGAGAAAAGGTCTTGACAAACTTGCTCCTATTCGTGAAGTTGTTGATATTTTTACAAAAAACTGCAGAGATTCATATTGTCCATCAGCATATGGAACGATAGATGAGCAGTTGGTAAGTTTTAGAGGTCGCTGTCTCTTTAAGGTTTATATACCCAGTAAGCCCGGCAAATATGGGATAAAAATTTGGGCATTATGTGATGCAACAACATACTACTGCTGTAATTTTGAAGTTTACCTAGGAAAAGAGGGAGAAACAGCTGAAAGAAATCTAGGACCGCGTGTTGTAAATACTTTATCAAATCATTGGTATGGAAGTGGCCGCAATATAACGACAGATATTTTTACTGATTTTACTCTTGCGGAAGATCTTCTAAAAGAAAAACTCACATTAATTAGAACTATGCGCAAAAATAGAAAGGAGTTACCAAAGAGTCTTTTGGATATAAAATCACTTGCAGTATATTCGTCTCATTTTCTCTTTACTAGAGATTTAACATTAGTGTCCTATGTTACTAAACCAAAAAAGTTTGTGATATTACTTTCCTCTACTCATCATGAACATGACATTGCTGATGAAAACGAAAAATTTAAACCTGATATCATTCTGGCATACAATAAAACAAAAAGTGGCGTCGATGTATTGGACAAACTTGTGCGTGAGTATTCATGCAAAAGAAACACAAGAAGATGGCCACTTAGACTATTTTTTAATTTGATTGACATAGCATGTTACAATGCTTTTGTTTTATGGATAATAAAAAATCCAGAATGGCACAACGACTCATCCATAAAATATCAAAGAAAAATATTTCTTCGAGATATGGGGATGGAACTTGCTAAGCCACATATTGATAGAAGAGCAAAGAAAAATGAAGAAGATGGTCGGGGTTTTACAAAGATGGTGACTACAGCTACTGGAAGAGAAATAAGGAAAACTTGTGAAGATAATAACGCTACCCAAGTTACTAAAAGAGGACGTTGTCGCATATGTCGTGGAAACGATAATAAATATTCTGAACGATGCGACAAATGCAATAAATTTGTATGCGCTCAACACAGCAAATCTATTACCGTAAAACAGACAACTTGCACCTACTACGCAAAAGACGAGGATGGTGAACCATCTTAAGGTACACAAACATTATAATAATTATAGTTACAGATAACTTAAGACATATTTTTTTTGTTTCCAAGTCTCACCTAACGAAGAATAATATTTTTTTTATTTATAAGAATATATTTGATTTCATTTTTGTGGTGTTAGCTGTATAAATAATAATTATTCAATAAAATATATTGAAATAAATTAGTAAACTCAGTGTTTTATTTAAAATTCATAAGATATTATAATAACAACATAATGGTATTGAAATCAATGAAACGAAGAAGAGATTAGATTTGACAAGTACTCAAAAACAAGTTACTTCATATTTAGCGAGAAGTCACCGCATTGTTAAATAGAAAATACCCGAATAAGTAGATTGGGAGGAGAGGTCCAGTTGCGTGACCAGCCCGGAGCCCCGACCCAACTCCACTAGATTTCTTTTTTAGGGGTCAGATGAAGACCTCTGTTTACGAGACACCGGTGAACACAGAGATAGAACTAGTGGCTAGAATCGTGGCTGCAGCAGAAGATATAAAAGAGAAGCAGGCAGTCCTTGCGAAGGTCTCCACCAACATCAAAGCACGCTGCCGGGCTTGCGTTGCTGCGAATGGTGGCCACTTTGAAAATCATATTTAGTCCCACCCTTGTTGTTTCATTGTTTATTGTTTTATTTTTCTTGTTTGTTTCTTGTTTTTCTTGTTTAATGGCAGCAAGCCTACTTTGTTTTAAATGATTGTTGCTGTTTGTTAAAATTTATCTTGCAATTCAATTTGAATAAAAACTTTTTTTTGTCCAGATAGAAAAAATTGTTTCAGACAAATATGGTAGTAGAAAGTTTATGGATTTTATAAATGTTTTATTTTCGAAAATCGATGGGGTGGTTTTCATAATATCTTGTTTCGAAATTTTTGATTGGTCGCCATTTTGTTATTTGATGAAATAGAAAATAATTGTAAATACAAGTGTTTTAGAGAACCGAAAGCAAATGCTGAAAGTTTTTGTATTTTTTAAATATTCCTTAAAATAAGGGAGTTATTACGATTTTTCGAAAAACAGGAGAACGCCAATAACTATGAACTGGGGCTCCAAATCAAATATTTGAGCTAAGAAAAGTTGTTTGTTTTAATGAGTTCTGTCTACCATTTTCGGGTGTAACGACTTAGTATACTGACCTGTATACGATTAAACAATAAATGAGAGTGGGTCTTAGTTGACCCTATTTTGGTAAAGTTTTTTTAATTATTTTAATCATGTAAAGGTTAAGAGAGCTGCTACGAGGCTCATTTCATAAATTCATTGTAAAAAATTGTTAGTTTATTCATTTGTTTATCTCTTTACAATCCTTCAATATAGTCTCCCTGATTCTCAATGACCGAGTCCCAACGTCTGGGAAGCTTTAGTATTCCATCCAAGACAGCATCTTCGTTCATCTGTCGAATGGCTTGGGTAACGGCAACATGAAGCTCTTCCAAAGAAGGAAAACGTTGACCACGCATAGGATGTTTTAGCTTTGAGAATAGGTCGAAGTCTGGTGGACTCATGCCCGGACTGTAGGGAGGTAACACTTCCCAATCGTTTTTTCAATTACGACATTTCCGATGTGGGGGGCGAGCATTGTCATGGAGAATGAGTGGCCCAGTCTCGAGCAACTGAGGTCGGTTTTAATGCAATTATCTGCGCAGGTTTTTCACGAAGGCCCGATAATAAACTGCTGTGACACTTGTTCTACATGAAATTCAGTCCGTCATGATGATTTAAAAGTTTCATTTTAATAATTATTTTACAGATATTGTCGAACTTTTATATACAGGGTGTTAAAAAAAGGTAGAAATCTTTAAGGGCATATAGTACTGACCAAACTGAGTAAAAACTGGGTCTAATCAACGGTTTCTGAGAAAAACGAAAAATCGATGAAACACTGGCAAAGATAGTGATCGAGCTAAATTTTGTCCGTCAGTAAAAAGTCAACAAAAACACAATGAATTTTTATATGAAACAATTTTTTCAATTTCTAATAGTTACGAAGTTATTTGAAAATGGCACCCATTTCACCGATATTTAAAAAAAAGGAAATGACCTTTTAAAAATTGTTATTTGATAAGTTAATCATTATTTCGGTTATTTTAAAAATTAGTATTGATATTTGAAAATATGAATGATCTTTTAAAATAATTATAACTGATTTTTGAAGAAACATTTAATATATAATCAGTGAGGCAAGGCAAAATACTAATCGCTACACTAGCGCTTAATACAACATCCCTAACTTTTTAGAGACGAGAACATTCAAAATAGTAGTTACGTGAGTCTGATTTCTAATACAAAATTCAAAAACGATGTTCGACTGTGTCTGGAATGGACATTGAAACAGCCCTGAAGAAGACTATGGTATAGTCGAAACATCGGCATGAATAAATTTTATTATTGACTGCAAGTCCTAGACATTGTTACTACCTGTTTCCATCTCTAATAAAAAAGTTAGAATATTTAAATTTTCGAGATATAAGAAACTTACATTTTTTAAATGCAACCCATTTGATTTTTTCTTAAAAAAATTATTTTTGTCTCTTTCAACTGGTATAAAGCATTTTAAATTTGGTTTACCCTTGAATCCTTAGATAGATTTTTCGATATTTTTCATGAAATTTATTTTTTGTCAAGACTTACATTAGTTTTTGATAATAGTATTTTATTGTAACGTTTATTTATGTGGGTGAAGTGTAAAAATCAACGAAATATTATTAATTAAAGTAAAAGTTTATTAAACAATTACCTATACACACTAATTTAAGACTAAGAACATTATTAAATACTTAAACACTAAGATTATTTATTTAAACAATATTTATTTCACTGTATTTACTTATACAACTATATTTATTTATGTTCACCACTCGTGGACTATTTATTTATATCACCAACTGTTGATTACTGCCGTTGTTAATTTTGTCACACAATATATCGAAATGTCTACCGTTGCACGTCTTACAAGTGATATTTTCTTCACAGCTACGTGCTCGATGATTTGGAAGTAGACAAATAAAACACCTTCTGTTGTGGTTTTCATTTAACTTCCTTTTTATTTCTTCAAGTGACCATTTTTGGGCGGTCCAGCAGTCTTGTGAGGGGTGATTCCTCTTACAAAATCCACATTTCGATTTGTCGTTCAGTGATACTAATCCCATTGTTGTAGGTAGCTGTTCTTTCTTCATATAGTTCAATTTACGTTTAAGATCATCTTTCGAGGGTTTCTCTTCCTTTGAAGCAAATCCTCGATATGCCAGATTGATAATCTGTTCTCCTTCTACTTCGACCTTAAAAAATTCCATGAGACGCTGTAATTTCGTTTTTTCTCCATCATTTTTCCTAAGAGGACTTCTTTGCCAAGCTCGAAGGATTGGAATTGGAAGCCAAGAAGTGTGACTTTATCTAGTCACGTCATTTGGTGGTTTTAGCTGGAAAGTTTAGCGGAAGTTTTGAAAATTGATAGTCTTATAGATATTGAGGTGCTCTAACTGAATTTCTACTTTGCGATCTTGTACCGGTGTGGTAAATAGCTCCATTTTGGGTTAAATGGCACCAAAAACCGGTTTTTCGAAAATACCTCCTTATCGGTTGATTTTTTACCAAAAATAGTTATGTACAAATTTGTTGTACAGAAAATTTCCAATAATTGATGTCATTAATTTTTTTGTCAGACAAATAGTTTCGGCGTACGAGCGCGGCGAATTGAACCGCAACATGTGCATTGGTTGAAAACATTCCGCTACGCGTTATATACAGACCGCAATGTCGCTTCGTGGGTAAAAGGCGTCTTTGTGCAAAATTATATTCCAGCGCCCCCCATAATGCATAATTTTCAAATTAGCACACGCTTTAATGTTTAAACTATACTTTTGATTCTTCGAAAAATGCTAGATTTAAATAATGACGAAATTCTCTTTGTTAGATTCATTCTTGTAATCAATATTATTAGGTTATCAAAATCGTTTGTTGTAATCAACAATTTTACGGTTATGTTTGCATTCCAACATAACATCATAACAATGCTAGAAAATTATCCGTTTGGCAGTACTTTTTACTTTTTTTTCTACTAAACTTTAATAGTAAATCAGGGAAATTCACTATCCGCAGAAAAGAAAAATAAAATTATCTTACCAAGCTTTCAGAATTTTAAAAAGAATTGGATTCTTCGCAGAATACTAATATTTAAATATTGGATTAATTGTCGGATTTATTCTTGTAATCAATATTCTTGAACCATAATCAAAATATTCTTTGTTGTAATAATGCCATCATCGTATTTGACGGACATCCCGAAAATGCTGAGGACCGTGGTACGAAATATGCGGAGCGATTGCGAAGATCACGGATACATGCTTCGGTAAACATACTTTTCGGCGAAACTATTGATTCCGATCGTGTCACAAGAGAAATTTCTAGCCAATGACAAAAACAAAAATTGTCTGATTGAAATATTAAAATTATAATTTGAAGCTACGAACTTCACGGTCAAGCAAGCCACAGCAGATGCTAATAGTAACAACGGCAAACAGCATTTCATCTGCGTTTGATTCTGCAGTAGTTATTGGCGAGGACATAGATCTTCTTGTTCTTTTGATTGCACTATCCACACGGCCAAACACATATCTTCTAAAACCCTGAAGAGGAAAAACCTCACAACAAATCTACTCAATGCAAAGCATCACAGAGAAATCAATCGCTGATAACATACTGTTTTTGCACGCCTTTAGTGGCTGTGATACAACAGCAACTTTCTTTAATCAAGGGAAAATTAAATATATGACTGCATTGAAAAAGAATCCACAATTGGCCAAGCTTGTCGAAGTGTTTAAAAACCGAGATGCCGATTCGAACACCATCGCTGAAGTAGGAGAACAATTTATCGTAACAGCTGTATACGGTTACAGGGGCAAGAAAACTATTACGCTAAATAACTATAGAAATCAGTGTTTTATACAATCAGCGTATAAAAACAAATTTAATATCGCGTTACTACCTCCAACAGAAGCGGCAGCAAGGCAACATTCGTTCCGCACGTATCACCAAGTCCAGCAGTGGTATAGGGTGGAAAATAACGCCGAGGAACGGGGATGAAAAAAAGCATCAACGGACTAATTCCTGTCACCACACTCCAGCCTTCTGCTCCGGAAACTTTATTAAAACTCATTTCTTGAAAATACAAAAAAGGATGACAAGGAGCATGTGGATGCAGAAAGGCTGGATTAAATGCTCAACGATGTGCATAAATTTGGTGAGGTGTGTTCGAATGTAGAAATTAGAGTACAGGACAGCGACGACGAGGACGAGACGGAAAATATTATTGACAAATTTCATGATGAAATTGAGGCGGAAGCGGATTCCGTCGAAGAACTAGGCGAAGCTTCGCCCACTACTAATGTTAAGGAACCTGCTGAACTCAGTCCATCAGGCACAGCAAAGCGGAAAAAGATGCGCTAAATTGCATAATAAGTGCATCAGGTGGATTAGACCTACTGGGGATACAAGAAAAAAAATCTGATGTGGACACCACACGACTTCCTTGTACGATTATTAAACTATACATATTTTTTTAATAACTAAATTTCAAAATATTAATTTTAACTTCAAAACGGTAAGATAGCGACCATAATCTAACCCGGTTCTTTTTAAAGAGAGCTTTGATTACAACAAAGAAATATTTGATTACAACAATGAATATGACTAATTTCACAATAAAAATATAATATTTCTTATTGTACGAATCATAAAATTGCGTGTATTTTACGTAATTTGACATGAACATTTTTTTTTGTCCTAATCCATAGCAAGCTTTATTACAAAAACAAAAAGTATATAATTTTTAAATTTACATATCTCGTTTATACAAAGGGCTAATTTAATAATACTTGATGTGCTAGACGCAGAAATTAATTCTCTAAAACTTTTATTTGAAGCATTTTCGGTTAGCCTATTTTAACCAAAATCTATTATGTTATTTCGATTGACATAAAAGTCTTGTATACCAAATTTGAAAAGTTTTGGATTATATTTTAAAACAGTTTTTCATTAAAATCTATTATAGGCTTCATGTAAAGTGCCACTTCTGGAAATTGTGTAATAACCAGAAAGGGAGGTGCGCAACTAGATGTTATAGCAGTCCTATATACAAAATTTCAACTTTCTACGGCTTACCGTTTTTGAGTTATGCGCGATACGTACGTCCGTACGGACGTACGTACGTACAGACGTCACGACGAAATTAGTCAAAATGGATTCAGGGATGAACAAAATGGATATTTCCGCTGAAATCTGAAAACCGAAATTTTTCGCGATTACAATACTTTCTTTACTTACGTACAAGAAAGTAAAAAGCGCCATCCCTGGAAATGAGTTTTCAGATATATGCAATTATACAGGTTACTAACCATGCAAAATAAAATCTGATTAATGATTTAGGTATAGAATTTAATTATCTTCATCATTTGTTTGAAACATTTTGTCTAAAATTAAATGGGAAGTTTTGCGCAAGGAAAAATTTGATTTCCCATGTAAACGAGTATGGCCCGCTTTTTAATTAATACCCTTTTTTCTACTATCTATATGAAAATTTATTTACTTTCACTCGGGTATGGATCTATGCAGGCAATTACTTTAAATGTTGTATGTCAAATAATAAGGTAAATAATAACATTAATCTATATAATTAGCGCACTTTTATAATAAAAGCGCTTTTATGGGCCGCGTTTTTACATTGTTTTTATGTGCTTCATAAAAGCGCTTTTATTATGAAAGTGAATTTGTAATACGGGCCATTATTTTTACAAATATTTTTGTAAAAGGGGTATATATCTAGCTGTGAGTAGTACTCATGAAATTAGAAATAATACGTTATAATAGTTTTAAAATAAGTCAAAACAGTTGTTGTCAAAGTGACATTGTTCTTCTCAAAAAGACAAGTGCACACATATCACCTGATTCCAGCACAAAGGTCGCTCGAGTCATGTTTTGTTCGCAGCCTATAGAATTCTTTTCTCCCTATGTATCCGACAAAATAGCGGTGATATACAGTGGCGGCGCTAAGGGCTAGACATTATTCGTATTTACAGTTTTGTTCTAAAATTAATAGGGCAGAAATTACACCCATATGAAAATTTCACTACCGTATTTCCCACGGTTAATAAAAAGTATCTAATTATTTGAAAACGTATACCTACATGTGTTTTGTTTTAAGTTTGTATGTATATGAAAAAAAAAATGGCTAGTCTAGAATACCTACCGCTCAAGAATTTGATTTTAATGGTTTTATAATTGCAAAACCATTAAAAACACTAAATTCCATAAAAGTTCGGGCGCGGAAAGTAATATTAATAGTGATTTTGCCTTTTTTTACTTCCTTGTACGTAAGTAAAAGAAGTATTCTAATCGCGAAAAATTTCGGTTTTCAGATTTCAGCGGAAATATCCATTTTGATCATCCCTGAATCCATTTTGACTAATTTCGTCGTGACGTCTGTACGTACGTCCGTACGTACGTACATACGTATCTCGCATAACTCAAAAACGGTAAGCCGTAGAAAGTTGAAATTTTGTATTTAGGACTCCTATAACATCTAGTTGTGCACCTCCCTTTCTGGTTATTACACAATTTCCAGAAGTGGCACTTTACATGAAGCCTATAATAGATTTTAATGAAAAACTGTTTTAAAGTATAATCCAAAACTTTTCAAATTTGGTATACAAGACTTTTATGTCAATCGAAATAACATAATAGATTTTGGTTAAAATAGGCTAACCGGAAGTGGTACATTACTTGAAGTTGTTAACAGTTTTTCTTGAATAAAATGATTTTATTTTGATTTTAGAAATAAATGCTTCAAATAAAAGTTTTAGAGAATTAATTTTTGCGTCTAGCACATCAAGTATTATTAAATTAGCCCTTTGTATAAGCGAGATATGTAAATTTAAAAATTATATACTTTTTTGTTTTTGTAATAAAGCTTGCTATGGATTAGGACAAAAAAAAAAAAAAAAAATGTTCATGTCAAATTACGTTAAATACGTGCAATTTTATGATTCGTACAATAACAAATATATTTTTATTGTGAAATTAGTCATATTCATTGTTGTAATCGAATATTTCTTTGTTGTAATCAAAACTCTCTTTAAAAAAAACTGGGTTAGATTATGGTCGCTATATATCTTACTGTTTTGAAGTTAAAATTAATATTTTGTAATTTATTTATTAAAAAAAATTGTATAGTTAATCGTACAAGGAAGTCGTGTGGTGTCCACATCAGATTTTTTTATTAAAAAATAGGGTTATATTCCTATAAAATAAAGGTAACCATTCGAGTTCAAAATGAGTTCTGTGCGTTAGGTTACCGCTATATTAAAGTATTTTTTGAAAATTTGCAAGCGAAAAAGTCATAATTACAGCACAGACTTTAGAATAGGTAAAATTTAAATTTATTTTCTCAAAAAACATATAAATACCTGTTTCCGCGCCCTAATTAACTGTTTCTTTGTTACATTTTGCACCAAAAAAATGGAATTTCAATGGATGAGTATTGTAGAATCCAGCCAAATATATATACTGGGTGATCGGTGTCCAAGAATATTTCGTTTATTTTGAAAGATACAAAAAAATGTTTATAAGCAAAGTTTAACTAAATAAGGGGCTCGTAAGATGATCGTAGTAAGAATTTTTCCGGTTTTAGCGGAAGTGGGTACAACTTTAAATCTAGCATAGTAAATCGGTATCTTCAATATTTTTTCGGAATGTACATAAAATTATCTTCATAACGATACCAAAATATCATAGTTTTACTTCAACCATTTCAAAATGGTGACCATTTTTTTTACTTTATTAATGTAGAATTCTTTTCTCTTTCTATACGTAGTAAAGGAGGAAGTGTCTTAATTGCATTGAAGGACTCTTTCAATAACAGTATTGTTGATAATTGTAATATAAATAACTCTGCACCACTGATAGACATCACTGCCTGTAAATGTAAATAAATTGACGGTTAATATTGATAAATGTAGTGTAGCATCATATACTCGCTGTAATGTTTCATTAAAATATTCATATGATATGCATAATGTTTCGATTGAAAAAAATAAATCAGTTAAGGATTTAGGAGTCTCTGACTAAGAATATTATTAAATGCTGAAACACTAAGATTATTTATTTAACAATATTTATATCACTATATTTATTTATATAACTACATTTATTTATGTTAACAACTCGTAGACTGTTTATTTATATAAAAATGGAGATAATTCATTTAATCATTTAATTGAAAATAAAGATCTTTTTAAATATATTCACTTTTTTTCGAAAATTTTGTTATATATATACAGGGTGTTTATGAACTAAATGTCATAAATTTAAGCGTAAATAGTATGACATGTGTAAATTACGAAACAGAAAGAATTTTTTAAAAATTCGTATATTTAAGGGTATTTTTCACGAAACTAACATTTTTGGTACCACTGGACCATTGGCAACGCATTTGCATTTTTTTTATCTATTACACAATTATTTTCCTTAAAAATGCTATGTAATTTAATTATTAAGAATTTTGAATGTATTTTT
This sequence comes from Harpalus rufipes, assembly GCA_951394225.1. Lineage (NCBI taxonomy): Eukaryota > Metazoa > Arthropoda > Insecta > Coleoptera > Carabidae > Harpalus > Harpalus rufipes. The sequence continues at coordinate 7,737,879 of OX596287.1, read as the reverse complement.
GATAACCATATTTTTAATGAAATATTAATTAAAACGGCAATAAAAAAAAGTTTCCTTAAGAAAAGTTGATATTTCTTTTTTAAAAAAATTCTTTCTGTTTTGTAATCTACACATGCCATACTACTTACCCTTAAATTTATGACATTAAGTTCATAACCATCCGCGTATATATATATACATTGATAAACAGAAGAATTAAAACAGGAAACGGCAGAAGGTTCTGGAAAATCAGAAGAAAGTTCTAGAACATTGGAACAAAAATTAATAGAAAGTTCTACAAAGGCAGAAGAAAATTCTAGAATATTAGAAAATAAATTAGAAGAAAATTCTCGAACATTAAAAGAAGAATAAACAGGAACATTAGAACAAAAATTGGAGGAGAGTTCTAGAAAAGCAGAAGAAAATTCTAGAACATTAGAACAAAAATTAGAAAAAAATTCTAGAGCATTAGAACAAAAATTAGAGGATAATTCTAGAAGTTTAGAAAAAAAAATTAGAAGAAAATTCCAGAAAAACCGAAGAAAATCTGAAGAATTTAAAAGATGAGTATGACAAGATGATTGAAGAAATACGAGAAAATTCACTAGAATTACATCGTCGTCAATTTTGAATTCTGGTGTATGGAAGGAAGGAAAGTAGTAAAAACCAGATACTACCTCAACAATGCATATAAAAACACCAGAATTTGATTGGAATAAATATATATATATATATATATATATATATATATATATATATATATATATATATTGTAGCGACCACATCAATATTTGTTTACGTCACGTTTAGGTATAGCGTAGATTGTTGTCACAAAAATTATATATATATATATATATATATATATATATATATATATATATATATATATATATATATATATACATAACTACTAAATGTTTTGTAATAATAATGTCACACTAATATAATAAAAAAATTATTGAATTTTGACTTGTCATTGATTATTTATTTCGACCCAAATACCTACAATATATATATATATATATATATATATATATATATATATATATATATATATATATATATATATATATATATATATATATAAGGTCCGTCGTCAGTTGTGCTCAACTCGTCGACCGCATCACATCGCGCTCAGTCAGTCGTCGACACCCCCACTCCGCGTGTGTGCTTTAAAAGCGGGTGTTCATCCCTTCGTTGCGTTCACTCCGGTCAGTGCAGCCAAAGGGACAGGTAGCCCGATGGACATGCACTGGCTAGTTAGCGCGCAGTCTTTGGCTAGACGTCTAAGGGAGAGGGACACAAGAGACCTGTAGTGGCAGCACGCACTTTAGAATTCTATCATAGAAAACAGGCGAATGCGATTTTACTTTTACGAATCTTGGTAGCACGCACTTTAGAATTCTATATGAGCTTTTCGTTTCGGGAATTTTCGGGTTTTATACTATTACCATAGAAAATATTATGACTATTGTATATAATAAATTTATAAATTATGTATAAATTGTCTTTGAATTGAATTGGGCCGTTAGTTTAATACTTTCGCCTCGAGTCGTACGCTTGCAGGCGAATATTTTGAGAAACGCATGCTACCAAATTTTCGCTTTGCGGCGAAAAGCGAAAACAAATGCATTTGATAGAATTCTAAAGTGCGTGCTGTCACTACTGAGGCACCAGCAACACTTACAATTGCCGCCAAACCATCCTACACGAACCACAGCGACTCGGACAGTAGCTCTGCTTCATCCAGGTCTTCGAAATCCAAGCGCTCTTCCAAGCACGGAGCGTCCAGTAGAAAACCTGTTAGAAAACCAACAAGCCAGACTGCTATTGCCAGTCTTCAACAGTGTACGGAAAATCCTGACGCTCGCCTCGCCAATGCCGCTACCCGCAGCGAACTCCCACCACCCGGGAGCGCTGGATCCACGCGTCGCAGATCGGTAACGCCCACCGAGCCATCACCCGCTGCTACACCAGAAGCACAGCAAAATAAATTTGTTACAATTAGTAATGTACCCCAGGAAATGATGAACCCGAAAACTATGGCTACTACAATAAAGAAAGCTGCTCCAAACGCAGTAATAGACGAGCTCATTGTACGTCGCAATGACGTGCTTGTCATCAGCTCAGATGAAGCAATCCTGAAGAAACTGCAAGATCTGAAGAAAACAATATGAAAAGACGTATACATCCAGCAATCGAGCGCGTCGAAGCTCAGCAATAGGTACCAGAAAAAGTCGACATTCAGCGTGGTGATCACCGGCGTTCCACTGTCCGTGACGGAGGCGAATGTCGCGGAGCATCTTGATGACAACCAATTCGACTTTATCAGGGTTTGGAGAATCAAATCTCGACAAACCAACAAGCCCACCAAGCTCATGCGGGTGATTACCCACCGACAAGCCACCATCGACCGATTGCTGAGCGAAGGAATTCACATATTCTTCGGGACGCACAGCTGCAAGCCGTCGCGCCCACCAGAAATTCAATCAGCACGTTGTCGCCGCTGCCAGGGCTACCACGACCCGGACCCCTGCCGGGTACCCGTCAAGTGCCGTTTCTGTGCTGGAAACCATTTAAGCCATTTATGTGAAGAAGCAAAGGAGAAAACTAAGTGCGCCAACTGCGGCGGCCCTCGCCCAGCCGGCAGTCACCTGTGCCTACAACGGCCTCCGCCAAAGTCTGCCCAGGCAACGGCACCACTCCGCTGCGCAGCAGGAGAGCTTAGAGGAGAGCCGCCCTACCACCATCAACGAACTCATCCGTCTCGTGACTGTGGTGGCACTCAACCTGGCTCCACAACAACAGGTCCGAATGACTAATATCATAGATCAATTCTGCCAGACCAACTTCAATACGAAAGTAACTCCCATACTCTGGGACCAACAACTTACGCTGATTCACTTCGCCATGGCGGGAATCAACCCAAGAATAGGAACGGTGAACATTAAGGGACCAGAAAAAGCGGATATTGGTGTAATTCCTCTTGAAAGAAGAAAATGTATTAGTGCTCGCGGTAACTGAAACTCTAGCTTCCGCAAAACATAAAATTACAGCTACCGGATACAATACTTTCCACTGAGACAAAGATGTGGACAACGTGGGAGGCGTGGCTCTCCTTATTTTCTCGCTTTTATGAACTTAGTATGCATTCTGATCAATCAAAGGGCAGAATTTATTTCCCTATCTAAACCAACGCTATTTTGTTACGTGAATTGAACTATAGTTACATTATAGAAAAAACAATTTTGTATATAAAGTTAATATTCATTATTATTATTATAAAAGACCTATTTGCATCAATTATAATCGTATGTACAAATTAATGTAAATAAATTTTGTACCATATGGAAAGATTTATTTTGAATAAATAAATAATGAACTTATATCAACTATAAAATATAATTCACTTACCAAAGTAATCATCTGGCCACCATGTTTTGAATGGTAGGATACGTTTTAATTCTTCAGCTGGATTTTTTATTTTGTTCACGCACATTACAACAAGCGGAAATATCATATAGAATGTTGTAGCCATAGATGCAAATACATTCTCTAGTATAACACATAGATGAGAAAATCGTGCATATTTTAAAATAACGTTGCGTTCCTCTTCAGAACTTTTGGATTTCTCATTCCAAAACTCATCTTGTACTATATTCATTAAACTTTTTATTTCTTTCTGGTTTTTCTAAAATATGAATAAACCATTAATCTCGTACACACTATCAGTTTACTTAGTGACTAAATAAAAAAAAACTCGTTTGATTGTTGCATAAATTTATACTACGTTGTACATTTAAAGATGTTCATTTTTCTGGATGGTAAAACAAATAAAGTTCGCAGTAAATTCACAGCTTTTGAAAAAAAAAACGAGGAAAAAAATAATAAACTAAAACGGTGAATTTTTTATGTATATATTTTTTAATTTGCTTCTATTTATTTTTTTATTTATTTATTAATAAATCATTCCAACAGGATACAAGATCCCAATTACAGGACGATCATACGATATACAAATATAAAAACGAATGTGTTGAAACAGTAAGTATATTAATTAATTGATAAACATATAAGAAATTTAACAAGTAACTTAATCCGAAAAATATTTTGTTAATATACTCTTAAATTTAGATAAGGAGTCGCCAAATATGTCAATGTCAATAGTACATCATGCACTATTATATGCTAAACAGAGTTGTCTTATTGGAGATTTCAATCCATAATAATTATTAGTCCTAGTTGTTTTACAATAAAATGGTACTTTATTTCTTGAAGTGACTCGTGCACCGTGAAATCGGATTAACTCAATTAATTAATTAATTACATGGGTCATCAATACAATTATTAATTAATCTGTATAAGTAGAGAGATAATTGTAAATTTCTTCTGCTACTTAATGGCACCAAGTTCACTTCAAGCAATAAAACAGAATAATCATGGGTAAAGTTAGGATATTGTCCATATATTTTAAAATAAAAATATTTGAAGAATTTATGCTGGACAGACTCAGTCATATATTTATTTATTGAATCCAAACTTGTAGACAGGTCCGTGAAGTTGGCCCCTCAAAACCATTATTTTTAAAGTAAATATACATCAAAATATTGTACTTATTATGTACAATTATGTGCAATAAAAATTTAATTTTGTACGTTTCTAGTTAGCGTATAATTAATTTATGTCAAAATGGAGGGCCAACTTCACGTAGCCCTTCATTAACAAATGAGATCAATTTTATGTAACCAACAATATTGTACATATTACGTACAATTATGTACGCGTTAAACGAAATTTTGTACTATATTCATAATCCTATAATTAAAAATTAAATATATGGCGGGCCAACTTCACGCAGCCCTTCATTATGGCATGAGATAAGTTTTATATAGCGCATAATATTGTACATATTACGTACAATTATGTACGCATTATACGAAATTTTGTACTACATTCATAATCCTATAATTAATAATTAAATATATGGAGGGCCAACTTCTCGTAGCCCTTCTTTAGCAAATAATGTCAATTTTATAGAGCGCACAATGTTGTACATATATAAAATATTGTACATATTAAAGAAAATTTTGTGCTATATTCATAACCCACTAATTAATTATTAATACATTATTAAGTATAAAGTATATAATAGGGAACGGCAGTGTGATTAAATGTCAGCTTTGTGATCGGCATGTCCGAGCGGTTACACAGCAGCGATATGTTGGATGGATGAACGTTCAGCGACAAAAAAAAATTCACACTGCGGCTCGGTGCGCCCAGCACCCTTACACCGAAAGGTACAAAAAAGGGTTACAGATTATGTATGTATGTATGTATATATTATCATTTTTATATGTAATATTTATAGAAATATATACCTACATTGATATTTACAGGGTACGTATTACTCGTATTTGGTATTATAATCTAAATCATGTTTCCTGCTATTTTTAAGTTCCACGGGAAACCTGATACGCTGGAAATTCGGTTTTGATAAAAAGTCAAGGGAATGTAAACTAAGTCATATTTATTTTTATTTCTAAACCAAGTTTTGGATTCATTTATGTATTCATTCAGTTACGGACGCAAACTCACACACCGATTTTTTTTTTGTAGGAATGTATATCAATTGTTTTACTGTTTTAATAGTTAGCATTTCAATTTTACTATTTAGTTCAAATTAATTTCTGTACCTACTTACTTTTTATGGTTAAAGGTCGTATTTCTTGTACTTTTAAATTTGATTTAGCATCGATTTTAAGGCTTTGTATATTTGATCAATTTTTCAATTCAATTTATTATTATTTAATGAATGAATTCTCAAAAATGTAAATTGTTGCTATATTTTCTCGTGCCATTGAAATCATTGTAACAGTGTTTCTATGTTGGGTGTGCCTAATTAAAGAAATCTGATGTTGCCAGCACATGACCTCCTGTTACTTCCGGTTAATCATTTGTATCCAAAATATGGTTCCCCTACATATATAAAAGTCCTTAGTATATAGTTTAGATTGTATTTTATCACAGTTTTTACGAAAATCTGTTTAGAGCTTTATCTAAAGTATCACTTCCGGTTAATCAAATGTACCCACAATTTATTACGTTATTTCCGTTGGTATAGAAGTCTCTAATACTAGTGGTGGGATCCGGATCCGGATAGTTTCGGTTTCGGATCCAAAATTATCCGGATATCCGGATAATTGAATATTGAACTATCCGGATCTCGGATCCAAATCTCAGTATCGGATTTTGGATCCGGATCTGAGTATCGGATTTTGGATCCGGATCTGAGTATCGGATTTTGGATCCGGATCTGAGTATCGGATTTTGGATCCAGATCTCAGTATTGGATTTTGGATTCGAATCTGAGTATTAGAGTTTGGATCCGAATCTGAGTATCGGATCTTGAATCCGGATCCGAATATCGAATCTTGGAAACGGATTTGAGTATCGGATCTTAGATTCGAATATGAGTATGAGATATGGAATTCCAGTATCCGGATCGGCTCTCGTATTCGAATATTCTCAGTATTGGACCTTACATTTCAATATTAACATCGGGTCTCATCAAAACCAAATAAATCTGATGACAGTCCACAATACATTTTTGTTTGATGTAGTTAATTAATAGTTGGCACATATAAATATCTGTTGGACAACTTTTAGCATCCGCTAAGAAGGAAATTCGTCGATTCCACAGAACTATCAGTAACAAAAACAACCCCTTTTATGTGAAACACATGCACGATAGGTATTTCGCTACCTGCAATGAACTTATAGCCATTGTTTCTCAAATTTCTTTTTTCTTTACATTTGCACATACTACCTGGTTATTTTAGAGGAGTATTATAAAATGTATTACTGTTTGTGTACTGGTGTTTACAGACCGCTGTAAAGATAAACACATTTTTTACGAAAATCTGTTTAGAGCTTTATCTAAAGTATCACTTCCGGTTAATCAAATGTACCCACAATTTATTACGTTATTTCCGTTGGTATAGAAGTCTCTAATACCAAATATGGTGAAAATGATTAGGCAGAAGATTCACGTCATCAACCTGAAAAAAACCTTATAAAAAAATATAACTTGTAGAAATCATTAGTTATTTATTTTTTGAAAAAGAAATATCACCAAAAATCGTTTAAGAATGAAGCTCCTTCCAACATCAATATGCCTGCTAGAATGTGACATTCTAATTCCGAAATAGAGAAACTATGTAGGTACTATTGTAGTAAAAATATAAATAATGCTGATCTCACTTTCAAAAAAAACTTATTTCATACAGTTGATAGTTTATGAAAAATATATGCAACTTTACACACCGAGATTTGCAATTATCTGCTTTTCTATGAAATTTTTAGGAGTAGGTCATTAAAACTTCTTTGTTCCTTTGCATTTTTTTTGCTACTTTTCTAGTTTTAGGGTTTAAGTGATATGTTTATCATTTATAAAAATAATGTCACATGTTAAATTTATAAAGGGTATATTTTTAGTACCGGTGGAGTAGCGCTTATTAAAATCTTCATATTAACATAAATTATCAAAATTACATTAAATTATGCTCAAATTAATTATTATAGTATAATACACGCACCGAAAGAAGGTAAGGGGAGTTGGGTTACCAAAATAACCATAGGCTCCGTAAAATAAATTTCTTGTGGGGTAAGAATATACATATTCCCAAAAATATTACCTAAATACTGTCAAATGGCATATCTAATATTTGATATACATACTTGTGCAACTTTGTCTTAAGGACGAACTATGTTAATATGGGCAAATATGATGCAAATAGAATAATGAAACTGATTAGGAAGAAGACTCACGTTATCAACCTGAAAAAACCTTATAAAATGAAACATAACTTGTAGAAATTTTTGGGTGTTACTTATTTTTAGAAGAAGAAAAAAGTACTAGTATTAAGTAATGTATATATATATATATATACATATACCCACAAGAAATTTAATTTACGGAGCCTATGGTTATTTTGGTAACCCAACTCCCCTTACCTTCTTTCGGTGCGTGTATTATACTATAATAATTAATTTGAGCATAATTTAATGTAATTTTGATAATTTATGTTAATATGAAGATTTTAATAAGCGCTACTCCACCGGTACTAAAAATATACCCTTTATAAATTTAACATGTGACATTATTTTTACGTATAAATGATAAACATATCACTTAGACCCTAAAACTAGAAAAGTAGCAAAAAAAATGCAAAGGAACAAAGAAGTTTTAATGACCTACTCCTAAAAATTTCATAGAAAAGCAGATAATTGCAAATCTCGGTGTGTAAAGTTGCATATATTTTTCATAAACTATCAACTGTATGAAATAAGTTTTTTGTGAAAGTGAGATCCGCATTATTTATATTTTTACTACAATAGTACCTACATAGTTTCTCTATTTCGGAATTAGAATGTCACATTCTAGCAGGCATATTGATGTTGGAAGGAGCTTCATTCTTAAACGATTTTTGGTGATATTTCTTTTTCAAAAAATAAATAACTAATGATTTCTACAAGTTATATTTTTTTATAAGGTTTTTTTCAGGTTGATGACGTGAATCTTCTGCCTAATCATTTTCACCATATTTGGTATTAGAGACTTCTATACCAACGGAAATAACGTAATAAATTGTGGGTACATTTGATTAACCGGAAGTGATACTTTAGATAAAGCTCTAAACAGATTTTCGTAAAAACTGTGATAAAATACAATCTAAACTATATACTAAGGACTTTTATATATGTAGGGGAACCATATTTTGGATACAAATGATTAACCGGAAGTAACAGGAGGTCATGTGCTGGCAACATCAGATTTCTTTAATTAGGCACACCCAACATAGAAACACTGTTACAATGATTTCAATGGCACGAGAAAATATAGCAACAATTTACATTTTTGAGAATTCATTCATTAAATAATAATAAATTGAATTGAAAAATTGATCAAATATACAAAGCCTTAAAATCGATGCTAAATCAAATTTAAAAGTACAAGAAATACGACCTTTAACCATAAAAAGTAAGTAGGTACAGAAATTAATTTGAACTAAATAGTAAAATTGAAATGCTAACTATTAAAACAGTAAAACAATTGATATACATTCCTACAAAAAAAAAAATTCGGTGTGTGAGTTTGCGTCCGTAACTGAATGAATACATAAATGAATCCAAAACTTGGTTTAGAAATAAAAATAAATATGACTTAGTTTACATTCCCTTGACTTTTTATCAAAACCGAATTTCCAGCGTATCAGGTTTCCCGTGGAACTTAAAAATAGCAGGAAACATGATTTAGATTATAATACCAAATACGAGTAATACGTACCCTGTAAATATCAATGTAGGTATATATTTCTATAAATATTACATATAAAAATGATAATATATACATACATACATACATACATACATACATACATACATACATACATACATAATCTGTAACCCTTTTTTGTACCTTTCGGTGTAAGGGTGCTGGGCGCACCGAGCCGCAGTGTGAATTTTTTTTTTGTCGCTGAACGTTCACCCATCCAACATATCGCTGCTGTGTAACCGCTTGGACATGCCGATCACAAAGCTGACATTCTAATCACACTGCCGTTCCCTATTATATACTTTATACTTAATAATGTATTAATAATTAATTAGTGGGTTATGAATATAGCACAAAATTTTCTTTAATATGTACAATATTTTATATATGTACAACATTGTGCGCTCTATAAAATTGACATTATTTGCTAAAGAAGGGCTACGAGAAGTTGGCCCTCCATATATTTAATTATTAATTATAGGATTATGAATGTAGTACAAAATTTCGTATAATGCGTACATAATTGTACGTAATATGTACAATATTATGCGCTATATAAAACTTATCTCATGCCATAATGAAGGGCTGCGTGAAGTTGGCCCGCCATATATTTAATTTTTAATTATAGGATTATGAATATAGTACAAAATTTCGTTTAACGCGTACATAATTGTACGTAATATGTACAATATTGTTGGTTACATAAAATTGATCTCATTTGTTAATGAAGGGCTACGTGAAGTTGGCCCTCCATTTTGACATAAATTAATTATACGCTAACTAGAAACGTACAAAATTAAATTTTTATTGCACATAATTGTACATAATAAGTACAATATTTTGATGTATATTTACTTTAAAAATAATGGTTTTGAGGGGCCAACTTCACGGACCTCTTGTAGACAGTATTCTAGCTTAGAGCGGATAAATGCACAATACAAGCATTTTAGTGTAGTTGTTTTTATTTATTTATATATACGGTAAACCAACAGTACAAAAATGACCAATAATAGGTTCACAGAATTAATTACAAACATATATACAAAGTATAAGATGAAAAAAAAAATTATAATAATTATTCTAAGACATTTATAACAGCATTTTTGAATTGTTTTAGTGAGAGATGAAATATATCAATGTTTCCAAATCTAAGGTTGTATGTATTCATTATTCTATTAATTGGAGAGTTAATATGGTTATTAGTATTACAAAAGGGTACCTGAAATAAATTATTTGATCGCGTGTTTCTGTTTGAAGTGTAAATATTGAAATATGGAATAATACTAATCGAAAACAGTTGATTATTAAATATTTTATGCAGAGTTAGCATGTCAATGACAATTCTTCTATTTTCTAAGGAAGTCATATTGAAATATTTCAGTCTCATCAAATAACTAGAATGATCTACATTGAATTTTTTACATAAAATATGCACATACTTTCTTTGTACGCTTTCAATTAATTTTACATTTTTTGTATACATAGGACTCCAAATAGTGGAAATATATTCCAATTTGGAACGAACTAATGAATTAAATAAACATATCAACCTCTCAGAATCATTAAAATGTTTACAGCTTCGTAATATAAAACCTAATGACTTACACGATTGTTTTACTATAATTTCAGTATGAGGATTAAAATTCAATTTACTATCATATGTGATACCTAAATCTTTGGTAACATATTTGTTCTCTAAAATAACATCACGTATATTATATGGAAAATGAAATGATTCTGCTTTTCTTGCAAAATTTACTACATGACATTTTGAAACATTGAGTGATAAATAGTTGTTAGTACAATACGTCTGCAACTCGTTCAAATCATTTTGTAACTTCAAGGAATCGGATTCTGCTCTGATAATGTGGTAAAATTTTAAATCATCGGCGTATAATAAAATAAAAGAATTCTTAAAACATGATTTGATGTCGTTAATGAATAGATTAAATAATAAAGGTCCAAGGTGTGATCCTTGAGGAACACCAGATGTTACATTTATTAATCGTGATTTAAATCCGTTGCAAGATACTAACTGTGTTCTGTTAGATATGTACGACTGAATCCATCTTAGTAATGAGCCATGTATACCCAATAACTGAAGCTTATGAATTAGGGTGGGATGGTGGACCCGATCAAAGGCCTTACTGAAGTCCGTATATATTACATCAATTTGCAATTTTTGTCCATATGTGAGCTAAGAAATTCTGTAAATGGAATTAAGTTTGAACTGACAATTTTTTTTAACAGAAACCATGTTGCTCTTCAATTATTACACTTTCTAAGGATATTCTGAGTTTTTTGCTTACCAGAGCCTCAAAATTTTTTCCAAACGTGGATAATATTGAGATAGGTCTGTAGTTGGTAACATTGTTAATATCTCCTAATTTGTGAATAGGCGTAATGAATGATAGTTTCCATTCATCTGTAAAAATAGCTGTTCGTAACGACTGATTAAATAAAATATGTAACGGTTCAGTTAGATAGACCGAGCATGTTCTTATAAATTTGGCAGGTATTTGATCAGGTCCGCAACCCTTGTTTACATTAATTGATTGCAAAAATTCAAAAATTTCATTATAATTTAAATATACATTGCTTAAATTTAAATGATTGGGATTGTGGTTTTCATTCTTATTGATAATATTGTTATTATTTTTAATAAAAACTGATTCAAAGAATTTTGCAAAAAGGTTACAAATTTCAGAACCATTTTAGCCTCATGCTCATTATAGTAAACAATATTGGGTATCCTAGTATTTTTTTTGAGAGTCTTTGCGTAACTCCAAAATGTTTTAGGATCTTTTTTAATATTCTTTTCTATAGTGTTGGTATAAATTTTGAAATCCTCTTTCATTTAACTTTTTATTTCATTTCGTAATTTAGAAAATATAGAATAGTCCGAAAGATTCCCGTAAGTTTTCCATTTACGATGATATTTATGTTTATTTTTGATTAACTTAATTAAAGATTTAGTAAACCATCTCGGATGACTGCTTTTATTTATATTTTTTATTAGAACAAATTCATTCATTAAAGTATACAAAATGCTATAGAAAGTATCTATATTTACATTTATATCAGAATCAGCAAGTTTCATACTCCATTTAATATTTGATAGTTTATAAATTAAATCCTCATAATTACAATGATAAAAATTATATTTGACAATGTTATCACAAGAAAGTGGTTTATAATTTTGTAGATGATAATTAATTTCAAGTGGTGGATGATATTTGTCTATAGTACTTATGCGTGAATGATTCAAATTAACTTCAAAAACTTTGGAACATAGCACTAAATCTAAAATTTTATTATTACTATTTTTAATACCATTAATCTGAAACAAATTACATAGATTAATGGTATTTATAAATTCAAAATATATGTCGTTTCTTATGGTGTTAAATGGCTCAAAATAATTGTGTTTAGGGATCCAGTCTATGTGGGGCAGATTATAATCACCAGCTATTAGGAAATTATTGTTGGGATATTTTGAAACTATTTCACAAATTTTATTGAGATGATCTGTGTAGATATCCGGAGCAGAAGTTGGCGCGATATACACACAACAACGTGAAGTTTGGTATTTGGAAGATGAATAGTAACCCAAATATCCTCCGCAGCTGAACTGAAAGTCACTTCAAATTTGGATTTAATTTTTTTAGTCACTAATATGAGTACACCACCACCTTGAGTTTTATAAGAGTCAGCTCGATCACGTCGGAATATTAAATATTTGTCGGAGTCACAAAATTTACTATCAAGTACAGTATTATTTAACCACGTTTCAGTTAGTAGAATAATGTCATAATTGTTGCTCGAAATTTCATTATATATATATCAATTAGTTTTGTTTTCATTCCTCTAATATTCTGATAATAAACGTTTAGCTCCATTGTTAATTTAGGAATAATAAACCTTTAGCTCCATTGTTAATTTAGGATTTAAGTTTCGGTATTAATTGAAGACTTTAAAGTTACACTATTTTAACGAGATCTTTTTCTGAGTTAATGAATATTATTGGAGATGATTCTGTTTTGCGCACGAATATTTTAAACGATTTTACCCAGACAAATTTCTACTTTTTACCTCTCGCTAAGAGAGGTATTGCATTCATGCTAAAAATCGCATATCCAGATTTTATTGAATAAGCACGTTTTAAGGTCCCTACAATCCGACTTTATCATTTTTACGATGATGTCTGTGTGTGTGTGTGTGTGTGTGTGTGGATGTGTGTGTGTATGTGTGTGTGTGTGTGGGATGTTGGAAGGACGGTTACTCAAAAACTATAAGACTTTAAATTTTTTTAACTACGTATTTCCCAATCGGACATTCATGGGAAGATCTGAAAAGGTTTTGGTAACAATTGGACAACCGGAAGTAGAAGATTCTTGAAAAAAAATCTTTTAAATAATATTTTTTGAATTTTTTTCTTGATAATATTAAAGAAAAATAAATTCTCTTTCTGATACATTTAAATATTTTACAATATATTCTATAGATTTAGAGATAGAAGAAATATAGTATGTAAAATAATCTGTTATAATAAATTTTACAGCCGAAAGAATGGCCATGGAAAATAGTTGAAAATTTAATTTGTTTGTAACTGACAGATAATGTCAGTGTCAGAAATCCGAAGACATTACTGAAGACTTTTTCTGGGAAGTACATACATTATATTATTTCTTAATGTATTAATAGAATTGGAAACATTTCGAAAAATTAGAAGAGGACAAAATTTCTTCATCAAAAATGAATTTAAAATTAAACAATCGAAATATATATGGAATAGATATATGCGTAAGTAGAATTTTTGGTGTAGAGTGTAGGTATACAAGAAATGTTAAATACAATAGGGAGCGAGCAGTCATATGATTTTGTTGGCCTTGACAAGTAGATATGGGGGCCCATGTCAGAATGATAGCTAGTAATTATGTATATAGATGTCAAATATCATAATTTCTCATTCTAAATTTAGTGATTTTCCAATTCCATGTGGAGCAGAATTAAATGTTAAATATCTAAGGCATACAAGTAAACTTTAAACTCCTGGTGATAAATTAACTACGTAAATTTAGAAAATCTTGAAATTTTTAATGAAAAATTCTAACATTTGACATCTATGTACATAATTACTAATTATCATTCTGAAACGGGCCCACACATTTGCTTGTCAAGCCCAAAAATGTAACATTACCGTTCGCGCCCTATACTTATGTAACCAAAAAAAGGAAGTGGCGAGAGGTATTGTGCTGGCCACAACAGATTTTTTTCGTAGGATTTGGTTTTGACATTTTTTAAGAGAAGCTTTTTTTCTGGAGTAAGATGATCGTTAACAAATATAATATTACTTTCCGAAAAGTTTAACTGACTGGTATTAATGTTTTTATTAAGCGTGAACTGGCAATATATTTATCTCTTTTTAATCTCGACGTGAAACGCACAATAATGGTTTTCGATTTATTGCTATTATGGTGAAATGGTGCAACACGGTGGACAGCATCAATGTCATTTTCGGAAATAGGGCAGCTAACTAATTTTCCTAGATTGCTGACTACATTGATTAAATTTTAATTTGGCTTTTCGGGAATGCCAACTATTTCTAGGTTGTTTAATCTAGATCTTTGCTCTAATTCTGCAACTTCAGCTCTTAGTACACCGCATTCTGCTTCTAGTTTGTCAACTATGGTTAATTTTTCGTTTATTAATTTTAGTTTTTGTTCTTGATCATCGAGTTTATTACAGACGTAATCGACAGATTTCCTTAAGTCGGCCAGATAGTTCATAATACCAGACATTGTTGGTTGATTAGTAACGGTAGAATGTTTGTTGGGTGATCCAACTATTTCACATTTCTTACATGTCCACTTTAACCTTTAACCGACGGAGTGGGGTAACTTAGTGACCCCAGCTGTACATTTTACTTGATATTTCTTTGAGATTTTTTTTTCTTGTGTTGAAGTTTCATGTAATCGTCCCTCATGCCACCAGCTCTCAGGTAACTTATCCATTAACTAATAAAAAAGAAATGCACATAGTAAAATAGTAATATATAGGTGGGGGTCATTGAGTTACCCCACTTAGTAGGTTATGCACAAAAGCACACTCAGTTTCAGAACGGGCATGGTCGGTGCAGAAGCATACCATAACCTTACTTTTTCGTAATTTAGTGTTTATTTATTTGTGCCTTTATACATAAGTGCTAATATGTGTCGCCGTGGATTATCCGATGCGGCATTAGAACGTTTATTATACGAAAATGACTCTGAAATTGACATGGAAGATGATCTCGAGAGAGATCCAAGTGTTGTAATAGTACAGAGCGAAGCTTCAGAATCTGAAGATAATATTGAAAAAGTATCGGAAGAAAGTGAAAATGAAACTGAAGATCAGACAGATTTAGACAACCAGTCAAATAGTTCTACTACAACTTACAAGTCAAAATCAGGTAAATAAAAAAATTACATCTATTTATGCGGAGGTGTACAAAGAATAATTATTTTCTGGTAAACTGTGGAACACAATTCCACCAAAATCTAGTAGATGTCTGCAACGCAATAAAATAACAGCGAAACCTGGTCCTACCAACTGTACGCAAAATTTGACGTCAACCTCAGATTGCTTCAAATTATTTTTCACTGACGATATTCTGGATTGTTTAGTGATCCATACAAATGAGGAAGCCGAACGGGTAGTTACTATTTGGAACGATCAAATTAAAATTTGGAAGCCCGTAGATAAGATAGAAATTCTCGTTTTTATTGGAATTTTTATAACAGGTGGGGCTCTCCATTGCCGAAAAGAATCGATTTCAGAACTATGGTCAACAGGCGAGTCCTACAGAAGACCAATATTTACAGCTGGAATGTCAAGAGATAGATTTATTCAAATTTATCGTTTTATCAAATTTGATGACAAAAGTACACGCCAAGAGCGAAGAAAACAAGACAAGCTAGCAGCAATTCGAGAGGTATGGGATATGTTTGTTACAAAATGTCAAGAATCATTTAGCCCATACGAAAATGTTACAATTGATGAGCAGTTAGTGGCTTTTAGAAGGAAATGTCCGTTTAGACAATACATAAAGTCTAAACCAGCAAAATATGGATTAAAAATATGGATTTCTGCCGATGTAAAAACTTCATATGTACATAATCTGCAGGTATATACAGGTAAACTAGAAGGTAATAAACCTGAGAAAACCCAGGGGAGGCGTGTAGTGTGCGACCTTTTGGAACCATTATATAATTCTGGCAGAGGCGTCACAACTGATAATTTTATATATATATATATATATATATATATATATATATATATATATATATATATATATATATATATATATATATATATATATACATACAGTGTGTGCAACGAAACGTGAAACATAGGACTTTAACATGGGATTTTAATAATGTGCGGAAATTGGCTCTCCTGTACATTTTAGAGCAAAAGTACAAGAATTAAAAGTTGTTTAGAATTAATTTTTACTTAAAAAAAGGTCCTCATTTAATGCAACTGTAGCACTAGATATTTAGAAAATAAAATATGACATTTTCATCAAAATTCAGATAGCCATGGAAATAAAAAACAAATAAAACAAAATATCAATTAAGATCATAATACTTTAATAATTAATGCTAAATTATAATAGACACAATGATTACAACAATTAACATCAATAACACTGAACTTAACTGAGATTTCGGTGAACATTAAAAATGGGAAATTATCAAATATTTAATAATAAAATAAATCATACAAATCGGAAGAAAATAATAGCAGCAAAATAGAGAAGTTTTATTTAAATTAAATGCTCAAATATGTCTCCATTCTGCATCAAACTATAACTAAATTAAAATCAGTAAAAAATCAGGTAATAAATTCTTGTTTGGATAACTTTCTTTTAATAAACTTTGGTTTTTATTGGGGACCAATAACAATATATATTAACTTGAATAGCGGAGAGACTGTCAATAGTCAGACAAATTTTAAAAATAACCTTGAACACGTAAAACAATTTTTAGAAAATTTCAAATAATATTTTTCCCACTGTCTGGTTTCTTTTTGTTTTGGTTTTCTTAGTTTTGCGCATGTGGAAGAAATTTATGAAAATATTTTTTTACCTAACGCGTCTTTTTGAATAATTTTTTTTCTCAGTACACCCGCAGCTGTCCTAACAAGTTTACATGTACTTAAGGTCTCAACTACTTTTGTAAAATGTGACCTCTTCATAAAATATATTGTTAAACAAAATAAGTTTTTTCTTAATAATGTTTTACATTACATTATTGTTATTATATTTTCTTTCTGGTTTTATTTAAGGTGAGTGGTTACTAAAATTTTGTTAAAACTTTACTCATTGTACTTAAAATTATTTTTGTATTTTTTATGTTAAAGCTGAAGATAAACCACTTTGGTCCGAAACGTCCTATTAAAAAGAAAAATAAACGCTTTTCCAAACTTAATCAGAAAGGCCTTAATTTTTTTAATTGACCTTGAAATCTACACATGATCCTTCAAGACTACTCGGAAATTATTTTAAATAATCTAAATCCTATAAACAAAGCTTATTTGGAGTTTCTTGAATATTTTCTAACAATTTTCTATGATTTGAATTTAGAATTTCAATCAGAAAAAGTCACTTATTGTATAATAAAATGGCTTCTGCATATCGAACTATTTTAGATTATTACATCTCACCTGACAGTAGTGGGTAAGAAAGCTCTAGCGCTCCGATCAAAGGTTGCGTCGGCGCCACCTTATCAAGAGATAAGATGTTTTTGTTTATTTAAGTAAACAATGATAAGAGATAAGCTATTTTTGTTTATTTAAATACAAGATGTTTATTAAATAAGAGTATCAATGTTTAATAAATAAGATAAAGTGTTTTGAATGCAGTTTAATCAGTAAACTCGGGAAGTTTCCGAAAAATAAGTTTATTTTCATATAAGAGAGATAGTGTTTGTAATAAGCAGAATGTATTAATGTTTAAGTAATTAGAAGTATTATTAATTTATTTTGTAAGTCATGACAATGTCTGTATTTAATGTATGTAGAGATATTAATAATTAGTTAAGTGCTTGTCATTTTCAAATATAAGTTGAAATAAGTTTATCGGTATCTCTGTTTGTGCAAATAACATTTGTAAATTGTCTAAATGTTATTAACTATATCTATTGTTATTAATAGTGTTTTAATGTGCTTTAAGCGTAAATAATATTGTAACATTCAGTGGCACAATTGCCCCCTCCAAAATTTAAAATAGCATGCGGGTCTTGTTGTTAACATTCATTGTTAGTGGTAGTAACATTTAAAAATAGTGCAATAACAACCTGAAATTTATGAAGATGCAGATATTGTATTCCACAATGGACAAACCCGTAATGCAAAACATCTCAATATCACGACAGAAGAAACTATTAAAATTTTTAGTCTTCCATAACTGGTCTATTAATTTATCTAAATTCAAGATTATTACCTATTGGAAGATAGTGGTCAAAAATTGTTTTGCCTTAAGCTCGAATATACCCCAAACACAATCTAAAAGATAAAGTCATACTTTATTGGAACACATTTTTCGACAGAAAGGACATGTATTTTGGCATAGAAAACATTTTTGACAATTGTTCCTATAGCAACTGTTATGTCACTTATAACAGATCATATTTACCTATTGAACAATTTGATGCGATTATTTTTCACGCGCCTAGATACAATGTTTACCATGCCATGTATCCTAGGCAACGAAGCACACATCAAAAATACATATTCTATAGTTTGGAGTCCCCTTATAATATCATTTTTGATGATGACTCAAAAATTGATTTTTATAATTGGACAATGACTTATAGAAGAGATTCTGATATACACCGTCCATATGATAAGATTTGTTTTTAAAATAGATATTATATCTGACAAATAATGTCTGTCATTTGTATTTAGTATAAGAGATTACAATAGGTCAGGTCATTGTAATGAAAATTATTTGGAGTATTAAGTATGGAAATTAGCTATATAAAATATTTTAGAAAATTGTTTTTAATCACATGAACATACGAGGTGTGTTCAAAAACTATCGCGAATTTTGAATTTTCGCGGGTTACGTATATTCGAATTTCGATCTTTTTGTGGCTTTATGTTGGTACTCATGTCTCTCACTTATGTCGACAAGCTCGGCCATTTTGAATGTTCACTTACTTGTTGACAGCTGCTTTGCTTGCACGTGTTTTGGATCGTCTTCGATTTTTACCTAATGTGCTTATTCGTTAAAAACTGACTATGAATTTTTTGACCAAGACAATATCTTTCTTATCTAAAGGCGACGGAACGTAGAAAAAAATAATTCATTTAAAATTTGTCATTGTCATAAAATGTTTTTATCAAAGAAGTACGAGTAGAAATGAAATAACTTCTTTGATAAAAACATTTTATGACAATGACAAATTTTAAATGAATTATTTTTTTCTACGTTCCGTCGCCTTTAGATAAGAAAGATATTGTCTTGGTCAAAAAATTCATAGTCAGTTTTTAACGAATAAGCACATTAGGTAAAAATCGAAGACGATCCAAAACACGTGCAAGCAAAGCAGCTGTCAACAAGTAAGTGAACATTCAAAATGGCCGAGCTTGTCGACATAAGTGAGAGACATGAGTACCAACATAAAGCCACAAAAAGATCGAAATTCGAATATACGTAACCCGCGAAAATTCAAAATTCGCGATAGTTTTTGAACACACCTCGTATATATACCGTGTGTCTGTCGTAAAGGTATACATAGGAGATTGACATGAGGAATTATTTTTTTGCAATTCCCTGCTCACCTAATTATTTTAAGCAAAAACGCGTCAAATAAAAGTTTTAGGGCATAAAACAATCAAACAGAATTAACTTTACATGCTTTATAACGACAGAAATTAAATATAAAAATGTCGAAAATTACGTTCAAAATATCGATAGCCATGGCATTAAACAAAAAATATATAAAAGCTTGACGTTTTATTTATCAAATAAGTTATTTGACGTTTCTGACAATTTGATTTTGTCTCTGGTTTTGTTGTCTGATATTATTAAAAAATGAATATTTATACTAATGAAGAGCGTGTTTTCATAATAAAATGTTTTTATGGAGGTAATAGTTATCGCAAAGTGCGTGATTTATTTTCCGTTAATTTTATGGATCGGCCGATTCCCAGTACAACTATAATTGCTAAATTGGTGACAAAATTTGAAAAGACTGCTAGTGTGTCTTCAAAAAATACACGTGAGCCGCGTTATCAGAATGTAGGACGAGCAGAAGAACGTGCCTTGCTGGAAGAAAGGGTGTTAGGAATGATAAGTGTAAACCCCCTCTGTAGTACTAGATGTATTGGAAATGAGTTGGGAGTTCATCACAACATCATACATAATATTAAAAAAAAAATTCGTACTATTATTATAAAACGCAGTGTCACCAAGAACTTTTCCTATACGATGAAGAAAGTAGAAGAGTGTTTTGCGAAGATATGCGGAACCGGGCTAATAATGATCAAATTTTTTTATCGTCCATTTGTTTTACCGGCGAATGCACTTTCACGTTAAATAATGAACCCAATACCCAAAATACACGTTGTTGGACAACAGAAAATCCTAGAATTAGTATTTCAACAAGGACACAATATTCCCAGAAAGTTAATATGTGGGCTGGAATTTTAGGTCACCACATAATTGGTCCTTTTGAAATACGTGGCAATCTAAATACGGAAAATTATTTGGAGATGCTACAAAACGAAATTGGTCCTGCAATAGACGATGTGCGCCCAGATCGAGAGATCTGGTTCCAACACGATGGATATCCTGCACACTATGGCAGAAACGTTAGTGAATATTTGGATCTGGCATTTCCTGGGCGCTGGATTGGTCGAGGGGGTATTATTAACTGGCCTGCTAGATCTCCAGATCTTGCTCCATGTGACTTTTTTTTATGGGGTCACTTAAAAAATCAAATTTATAAACAAAGCCACGAAAACATATGTAAATGATCTGAGAGATGCCATATTTAATGAATGTCATCGTATAACTCAGCGGCAACTATTTAATGTACAAAGGTCGTTTTACAATAGATTAGGTTATTGTCTTGTCCAAAATGGTGCTGCATTTGAATATTTATTGTAACTATTATCTTTAAATTATAATTACTTGTTATTCGTTTACTAATAATTATAAAACTTTACTTGCTTGAAAATATTATGTTAGAAAATATTAATTTTTTAATAAATTCATATTATTTAAACAAAACTGTATTTTTTAACTTTATTTATTAATCTAATATTTCTGTTATTGTCATACTTAACGATATTTGTCCAAATCAAATTGTTAGAAATGTCAAATAAGTTAACTTACGTTGTGACAGATAAAACGTCAAGCATTTATTTATTTTTTGTTCAATTCCATGGCTATCGATATTTTCAACGTAATTTTCGACATTTTCATATTTAATTTCTGTCGTTCAAAAGCATGTAAAAGTAATTCTGTTTATTGATTTAGATGCAGAATTTTATGCCCTAAAACTTTTATTTGACGCATTTTTGCTTAAAATAATTAAGTGAGCAAGAAATTGCAAAAAACTGATTTCCCATGTTAATCTCCTATGTACACCTTTAAGATAGACACACGGTATATATATATTATTAACAATAGATAAAATTCATGCATAAGAAATATTCACACTTGTCCGTATTTTATAATTCATATTTGGGTTAGAAATGGATTTCAAGTTAAATAAAACAGCCTCTTTGAAGAATATAAAACTTTGTATGAAAATAACCAACATTGAAATTAATACCGATTACAAATTATTTAATATTAAAGAAAGATAATAATTGCCCGGTTACAAATATTTCATGATTTACCTGCCTGGTCATTTTGATCAAATATACTCGCTACAGAAAACAATTGCCTCGAATGGAGTATCAAGTATACTGGGGCATTAGGCTACAATATTTACAATTTGTGTTATCTGTTTTAAAATAGGAATTAGATAAGACATGTTTTAAGTTCGAAGCCCAAATTTGAGTGGAAACGTTTATTTTAAAAATAAGAGATTAGAAGATTGTTTTCCAACATAGAAATTATATCTGCGACAAATATTTTAGAGGAAATTCTAAATAAGTAAATTCTTATAAATAACAACATTGTAATACATAGATAAAGTGCTTATGTCTTCTGTGTTCAAAGTAGAAATTGGTATGAATCAGAAATATTTTGATAAAACTGTTTGTGTATTTACAAACAAAATATGGGTTGTGAGGGTTGAAGTTGTGAATCACAAACAAATATCTAATAATTAGTTAAAGGGCTTAATGTTATCTATTTTCCAAGTCGATAATATATTATATCCGAAGAAAATATTTTACAGAAAAATTGTTATGAACAACAAAACGGGTATGGTATCTTTTGTATATAGCTGGAAAATAATAAATTATTATTCAGTATTGCTCTTACTTGGGTACTAGTTCAGCACGACAATGATGAATTTTGAAGACTGTGAAAAGTTCCTTTTTCTGCATCCCTGGTGGTGAGTTAACAATTTAATCTCCTTCGTTGTTTAAAATATACATTTTTTCTCACAGCCGTCATAATTTGCGGTCACGGGGTCCATCAGCAGAAACGTCTTTGGATATACCCCACCCCGAGGTAGATCCAGAACAACCAATGATGACGGCGTCCGACGTATCCCAGCTCCAGGTCAATCCAGGAGTCGACAACAGGTCATGGGGTTTATCAACGGGAACGTCTTTGGATGTACCCCACCCCGAGGTAGATCGAGAACAACCGGTGGTGATGGCCCCCAACATATCTCCGCTTCAGGTCAAGCCAGCAGCCGACAACAGATCGCCAAGGAAAAGGAGGAGTGAATCGTCTTCTCCGGCTGTGAAGAAACCACGGGTCTCTTCGTTGGAGGACATTCTTGTAATTTCATCCTCAGAAGATGAGGAACCGGGTTGTCCAGATACATCACCAGGAGCCCACAACGGGTCAACAACACCATCTGAAGCAGGCGTGCCCCGACCACCATCATCTACGGAGTTTGAGGTATTTGCACAAAGATGGACGGAAGACTTCGAGGATGAGACTCAAATAAAAGAGCCTGAAATCCTCTTCGAAGATGACTTCGTTGTGGACGATGACCTGGCAGTGTTGACAGGGTCAGCAGATGTGGGGTTCTTCACCCTACCCAATAATCGTGATTTTTGCGACAATTGGGATCGTTTGCTGGACTGCCGAATGTTTCCTTTAGATCCCTCATTGAAAAGATACATAGCGGTAGGTGTTTGCTGGAATACTTTAAACATTAGTGACATTAGAAAGAAGCAGTATTTCGATATAAATAATTTTCATTCGTTCGCAAATTTTATAAACAATATTAATTTTAGTGATAGTAATAAGTATTATAATACAGATGGTGTAGATTATAAGGTGAAAAACGATAGAGTGCAGATTAGGTTTTAATAACTTTGTAGTTTACAAATAAATTAAATATATGGACCATTAAAGTAATAAGTAGTGACCTAAAGCATATTATTAAAAATTATTTAATAAAATATAACAATTTTAATAATATTTATAAAAAATGTTACAGGATGTGGTAGTTCATGAGCTTAGATTTAAGTTAGGTATTTTAGGTTTATATAAATATGTTATGTTTGTGAATAATAGCCATAAAGATTTTTTCATTGAATTTTACATTTACTATAACAATAAGTTAAATGATTTCAACAAAAAATATATATATAATATAGTTGTAAAAATTGATTAAATACATACTGTATATTGTACATTCACGTATTTCATTTCTTTTAGATTAATTAGTTATAAAATGATTGAATGTTCCTTTCGACTAAAGCGGTCAGAGAACAACAACTCCAGATGATTCATTCATTCTTATCAAAATATATATTTATTCATTCTTATCAAAAATATATATTTATTTATTCCCTTTAAAATTTTCCATAACCAAAACATGGATGGGGATGTCAACATGTACAGAGTATTGTATATATATTGATCATCGATGGAACAGTGTGTGTAAGTGTAAGTGTGTGCGCTCATAATGGACTCCCAAGAGAATTTCGATTATTTTTTTCAAATTTTTAATGACATCATCGATTCTTCGCTGAATCATAATGATGATATTGAAAACCAGGAAGACAATCGTCATGAAGATGTTATACCCAATCACCAGTTTGGAGAAGGCATCAGACGATACGAAATAGTGCAAGACACCGAAAGTAATGTTAAACCATTTGGGATAAAGGGAAAACGTCTTACATTTCAACTAACAGATCCACCAGGCCAAGAAAATCCTATAGAATGGTTTCAAGAAAGTATTCAGCAGGTATGGATTATATGTATAACAACGATTTATATATTCATATAACAATAAATCATGCTAGATGTTAATTATTTTAATTTAACAGGTATTGAATGATGTTCTGAAAGACATGAATCCCGGAGATGTTGTTGGATTCACATTTCACACCCCCGTTTTGAAAATAGGCCCGCCTGGATGAGTTTTCGCCGCGTGGACCAAATACACATTGATGTACTATGGGACGCCATGGACAAAATTCTGCAATGCGAATTTTTTTTCTGACGGACAATTTACCATGGAACTTTTTATTTTATTTTTGGGTAGCAGAGAATGCTCATGCGCACCTAGTATGATGCCGAAGCAGCGCATACTGCCTTAAAGGGTAAAGGTAGTGTGGGACATCCGCTTGCCTAGCCTACCCACTAAACTCTCCCGTCCCACTTGGATATCCCGCTATCTGGAACCATCGTACGACATTACTTCGGATAGCGTATATCTTCAGACATTTGTGTCTCTTTAGAGATTAGGTTGGTTTACCTAATTCCTTCTTTTATTTTCTATTTCTATTACTCTTTCTGCCTCCTCCTTGGACTTGATCGTAGAGGCCACATACTTTTCAATTACATCCCATTTATCTTTTGTATCTAGCATGTGTTCTATTAAGTTATCTGGAGAGATGGGTCCGGTGATGTACTCCACTTCTTTCCTCCCCGCTTCCCGAGATGTACATTTAAAAATTGTGTGTGCGGCATTGTCAACCGCTCTTTCGCCACAGAATGTGCAGATGTTATCATGGGTCTTTTTCCTTTTAAACAGGTAGTCCCTGAAACATCCATGTCCGCTCAGCGCTTGGGTCAGGTGAATGTTCACCTCACCGTGCTCTCTTTCCATCCATTTTCTCAAGTCTTTGATGAGAGTGTATGTCCATCTTCCTTTCTCACCCACCTCGATTGCCATTTGTTCAGTACCCACTCGTCCCGTTCCTTCTTCGTTCCAGGTTTGCCTCCAGCCGTTGCCACTAGGTCGATTGGGGGTAGGCCGGCTATGACGAGGACCGCGTCCGCGGATATTGTCCTGTATGCTGAGCTTACTCTCATTGCTGATCTTCGTTTTGTTTTGACTAGGCTGTTTCTGTAAGTCTGCTTTGACATGTAACTTGCCCATATGGGCGCACCATACAACATGGTCGATTGCGCAACATGGGCAAGTAGCCTTCTTTTTCTGGCTATAGGTCCGCCCACATTTAACATTAATTTGGTTATCTCTTGCAGCCAATTGCTTATTAGTGTTAAGGCGTCATTTGTCTTCCTTTGTAGGTCTTCTGTTGTTTTGGCAGTCACCACAACAGCAAGATCGTCGGCATAGGCGATCTGTGTTGTCCCCTTTTCCATCTGTATGTTTAGGACTCCGTCGTAGGCTATGTTCCATAGTAATGGGCCTAACACAGAGCCCTGTGGGACTCCTCTGGATATTTTCATCCTTATCTCTCCTTTCTTGGGGTCGGTCTTAACTATCCTGTCTGTCAGGTAGGACTATACCATTTGTATCAGGTTTTTGTCCCTAAGTACCCTGATAAATTCCCTCCACCGCACCGTGTTAAAGGCATTTTTAATGTCCAGCGTCACGAGTACGCACATTTCTCTTTGTCTCCAATTGCCTTGTTTGGCATCTTCGGCTATTTGGAGCACTGCTCTCACGGCGTCTGTCGTACTTTTTCCTTTTTGGAAGCCGTATTGCATGTCTGATAACCCATTTACTTCCTCCAGTTCTCTTTGTATTCTGGTATGTAGCAGGTGTTCGGGGATCTTTCTCAATCCGTCTAGCAAGCAAAATGGTCTGTAGCTCGTTGGTAGCTCAGGTGGTTTACCTGGTTTCCTTAGGAGTACTATTCGGGCCTCCTTCCATTTATTCGGGTATCGTCCTTCTTTCAGTATATTGTTCATGATCTCAGTGGTCAGTGCCGGTTTTTGTAGTACGGCCATTTTAACCACATCTGGAGGTAGACTGTTAGGGCTGGGGGCTCTCTTTTCCCTGAGTATATGATGTCCTCCTCAGTGAAAGGTGGAGGAACCTCAGTTAGTGTCAAGTCGATCCAGTTAATGTATCTGTCGGCTGGGAAAAGCGTTTGGAGGTTTCTTCAACTTCTTCCTTTTCGAGTTCGGGCATTGGTTCCCTGATTTTGAGTCTTTTGGTGGCGATTTGGTATCCTTGCCCCCATATGTCATTATTTAGTTCTTCGCAGAGGATTTTCCATGCCTCATTTTTGGCTTTGGCAATTGCAGCTTTCAGTTTTTTCCTTGTTTCTTTTGCTGCTATTCTCCGGTTCTCGCACTTGGAACTTACCCAAGTGTCTATGCCCCGAGGTAATGGTAAACCGCTCAACGGCAATGGTCTTAGCTATGCAAAATTGTCGCCGGAAACATAGTATTATCGAGGTAAATAACATCGATAATCTTTGTCTTCCTCGGTCCCTTTTATAGCGGAAGCTTTTGTTAAGAAAGACCCTCATTTTAAATATATCCGTAAAGACCATAACATAATTCAGCGGGAGAGAGTACGGGATTTATTGAATAAAACAGGGATTAAAATTAATGAAAATGGGGCGGGGATACCCGAATTGACAGAATTTCAACGGTATTATAATCAATACAATATATGTGTATATGAATATAATACGCGCGGTGAAGTGCTTTTTGAGGGGGCAAGAGATCAAAAGCATCCGAGGTTTAATCTCTTGCACTATCTAAATTATTATTCTGTAATAAAGAGTTTAACTGCTGCATTTTCAGCCAAATATTTTTTCGAGCAGTGTCATATTCCTTATAATAATGCACTCGGTCATACTTGCGAAAATATTTGTACGTTTTGCAAAGCATCTCCCGCGACACGACAATTAGTAACTTATAACGACTGCAATAGAAAATTTAGAGGACAAGACTGCTATAAAAATCACAAACCGTTAGTATGTAATTTATTAAAAACATGTTAAAAATGTTTGTAGACATTTAATTTTCAAAAAAACAAAAACCACATATGTGGTGAAATATACTGTCGGCTTTGTGATTGTTATCAAAAACCCGAACACGAATGTTATATTCAACCTGACAAAACAGTAATGAAAGACAAGAATTTATGTATTTACTTTGAGACGCGACAGGAAAAAATTGTAAATGGACATACCGAACATGAAGTAAATTTGTGTGTGACTCAACAATCTTGCTCTACTTGCTGTAATATAGACGATTTAAATTTTTTATGCAATGCTGTGGTGTTCGGCAGCAAATATTTAGAAACGATCCGCTTAAAATTTTTATTTTGTATGTTTTGGCCCCGCGCACTTCATTTTCTTCAGTGACATGCATTGCTCATAATGCGAAATAAATATGGTAAATTTCCGACCAGTCATCCAGAAATTTTTGTTGGCTCAGAATGTGATGCATTATATCCTAACAATAATATAGATCAGGTAGAAGGTTTAACAAAATGTACTGTTTTACCTCTTGCTAATCTACATCATTCGATATTACCGCTAAAAGCTCACGGTAAACTTATGTTCGTTCTGTCGGCTATGTTGCGACAAGCTAGAGCAAAGTGACTACTCATAATGATGACGAGAGACAATTTTCCGGGACATGGGTGGTCGACGAAGTGAAAGTGGCCGTAAAATATGGATATAAACTAATTAATGTGCACGAGATTTGGCAATACAAGACGACTCAATATAACAAAATTACAAAAACGGGAGGTTTGTTTGTGGAGTACAACAATTTCTTAAAAAATCAAACAACAAGCGTCAGGTTATTCTGAAGAATGTACCACTGACAAGTCCAAAGATGTTTTCCTAAAACAATTCCTAGAAAAGGAGGGAATTCAGCTTGATGCAAATTTGATGGAAAATAATCCAGGAAAACGGGCTGTTACGAAAATTTCGCTGAATTCTTTATGGGGTAATATAACAATGAAATAAGTTTATCAGAATTTTTAATTAATTTGTTTGTATGTTAACAGGTAAATTTGCACAAGCTGAAAACCGCCCACGTACAACAACTGTGTCATCGGCTGGAGAATATCACGACGAATCAGTGAAACAACTTCCAACGTTGAATGTCGTGATCGCGGCATACACAACTTCCCAAGCCCGCCTCGAACTCTTTAATTATTTACATCATTTAGACGATAGAGTTCTTTACTATGATACAGACTCTATCCTATACTAAAAGATAGATTCACTATACTGATGTGGCCAGCACAATACCTTCGGTCAATCCTGTGTATTATATACAAATTCCATACATAAATTTTCTTGCAAAAGATTCTAAATTTTTGGTATTCCCTTTCTCGGCAACTGAATTCCATACTCCGGATAACAAACAAACCACATGAAATAAGAAAATCATGAAATTTTGAATGAAAAATTATGACACTTGTCAGTTATGGACATAATTAATTGCTGTAATTTTGATACGGGCCCCATATCTGCTTGCAAAAGGCAACGCCCTATACATATTTTTTTGCAAAAGATCCTATATTTCCAGTAAAGTTATCTCATAAACAAACTATGCAAATTTCACTTGACACTGACATCTTCTTCTTCTTTAGTTTTTCCCATTCGTTAGGGGGTCGCTATTTTTTATTTTCTTTTTCCACTCATTTTTGTTTTGCGTGTCGCCCCATTTAGTTCCTTTTCTCTCAAGTCTTCTGCAATACAGTCTTTTCATCTTATATTTGGTCTTCCTATGTTTCTTCCACCTTCTATTAATATATTC
The DNA here is from genome assembly GCA_951394225.1 of Harpalus rufipes. Lineage (NCBI taxonomy): Eukaryota > Metazoa > Arthropoda > Insecta > Coleoptera > Carabidae > Harpalus > Harpalus rufipes. The sequence continues at coordinate 7,708,444 of OX596287.1, read as the reverse complement.
ATCTCTCCTCATGACATGTTCAAACCAATGTAATCTTCTCTTATATCTTTCTAGAAACGTCCGACACTACAGTTATTTCCCTTACTCTTTCATGCATTTACTATTTATTGATACTGACATCTGTCAATTTGAATTACCTGAATATATTAGAAGTTTCTATGGTTAAGTTAGCATAGCTGGCTGAACACACACACACACATACAGACATCATCGTAAAAATAGTAAAATCGTATTGTAAAGACCCTAAAACGTGCTTATTCAATGAAAACTCACCACCGAATTTTTTGACCAAAGACAATACCTTCCGTACCTATAGGTGACGGAAGGTAAAAAGAAAAAAAGAAATTTTCCATTAATTTTATGAAACGTAGATTAGTTGACAATTTTAGTTCTGTACCCTATTGTGCAAAACGAATTAGATTAGAAGATAATTAGATTTAGCTGTAATTATACAATTTAAGAAATAAAACTATTATATTTATTTAAACACAAAACTATTCTTTTATTAAACTAAAATATATACAAATGTTTTAAAAACTATTCCTTTATTAAACTAAAATATATACAAATGTTTTAAAAACTATTATTAAAATAATAATTTGACATATATCTTTTCTCCATGACCAGGAATTACAAATTCAATAAGTCCGTCTTCTGTAAGTGACGATAAAGGCTTAAATATATAATTGTGGAGGTATGCCCACCATTAAATTTGGTAAATTAATTGACGTTTTTTGCTGGTATAAATCTGTAAATAGTTTATATCCTAATTGCAAAGATAAGCGCGGAGATAATTTCACAGAACATATCGTCAATTTTAAATGTTGCTTGCACTCTGTTTTTTGTCTTTTCATAACAAAATGATACATATTTATTAATTTCATCATGTGTATTTATTTCATGTAATACGGTATCGATATTTTCATAATTTATCGAAGAAATTTTTTCCTGAATTAATTTCTTCCAGTGTGATGTTTACTCTGTTTTCTCTCTCGCTGATATTATAGAATGAACAGGGGTAGATAATTTCTGATAATGCAGCCTCCCAAGTCCCAGTTAAATTTACGTTTTGGGGTAACTGTGTTGTAAATTAGGTACTTCTGTTACTGGGGAAATAATCCATCGAACTGTTACTAGGTAAAGTAATAAAAAAATCCTTATACATGGTTTAATGATTTAACTTGATTTGCAGATATCCACGAATTAAATTTATCACTATAACCTTTCCACTTGACGAGCAGCTTCTTTCTACTTCCTTTGCCTGATTTCGCTATAATTTTATCAATTTTATACGTTCTATCAGCTGTTATATTCAATCTCTGCAATTCAGGTTCGTAAAATGTACCCTGAATTATTTCATTATTTAAATCTCTCAATTTGTAAACTCCAGGATTTCGTTTTGCAACAGCATATATTTTAAATAATTCTTCACTCCAGTTAGCCTCATAACCTTTTTAAAAAATATGTTTATATTTCGATATACGAATTATGTCATTTATTTTGTATTTCGGTAGTTTAGATCTATTTGTCACTTCATACTGAGTTCTCCATACTTTTAATACGTTTTTTTTTTCATTCACATCAACCGGGGCAATTTTTGTTATTCGGTGTTTTGTTTTATTATAAGCATCGACGAGGTTTTGTAATGTATCAATATATCTATGTATTTTTAAAAGTAAAGTATCGATACATCTTTGTTTTTAATGTTCTATTAAATCTTTCTACAAAACAGGCTTTCACATTAGCGGTTTGTGTTACATAATATTTAATATCGTTAAGATAAACATTGTTCTGGGCGCCCTTCATCAAGTCACAGGTAGCAAACATGAAAAAATCGCCAAAAAATTAACGAAGATCGTCGGATAACTATTGACGAGTTGTCTGATGCTACCAATATCAGCTGGAGTGCATGTCAGCGAATTTTTACAAATGACTTGCAAATTTGTGGAGGTCAGGTGAATGGTTTCTTCATCATGACAACGCTCCCGCTCTCACAGAGTTGTAGGTTCGTCATTACCTGACTTCCCAAGAGTGGACCATGGACCCCCACCCATCCTATTCATCCGACCTAGCCCCGTGACAATCTTTTTCCCACGAATAAAAAAACCCTCAAGGGGCAGCTTTGCAGAGTGCATTAAACGGCATTGAACTTGAAGAATTCCAAAGGTGTTATGTCAAGTGGGAGGAACGTCTCGACAAGTGCATTTCTTCTAATGGAGAGTACTTTGAAGGAGATTAATCCAATTTTTGTATATAGTGTAAATAAATATGTTTACTGAGCAGTCTACAGACTTTTGGATTTCAAAAAAGAGAACAATTGCATTGAAAATAAAAAAAGATACTGGGACCCGGACCTTTACTCCAAAAAAGAGGACATGTCCGGTAAAAAGAGGGCGTCTGGTAACCCTAATGATAATAATGATTTAAGGTAGTATACATGCTACAATATGTGCAAAAATTAAGTCTAGTGTAAATACAATAAAGATGCAGGATTTGTAGTGTATGTCAATAATATACATATTAGATAACATAGCTCTGTCACATCAAACTTCACAAAACACTTTTGTATGATACTGTACGATCTGTATATGCCTACGCATGCGCACTAACCTGTTTGACGGTATGGCAACGTCTAATACAGTTAGTTGAACGTGAAAGCAGAGAATATGGTAATTCGAATAAGATATAAAGGACAGTTCATTAAACAAAATGTTCTTGATAAGAAACTTCAAATTTTGGCATCGAACATAGTTTATTAATTTATGTTTTTTACCTCTCGCTAAGAGAGGTATTGGATTCATGCTAAAAATCGCATATCCAGATTTTATTGAATAAGCACGTTTTAAGGTCCCTACAATCCGATTTTAACATTTTTACGATGATGTCTGTGTCTGTGTGTGTGTGTGTGTGTGTGTGTGTGTGTGTGTGTGTGTGTGTGTGTGTGTGGATGTGTGTGTGTGGGATGTTGGAAGGACGGTTACTCAAAAACTATAAGACTTAAAATTTGTTTAACAACGTATTTCCCAATCGGACATTCATGGGAAGATCTGAAAAGGTTTTGGTAACAATTGGACAACCGGAAGTAGAAGATTCTTGAAGTGAGTGTGGTGTACTGACGCCTCTTGCGAAGCACTGAGACCGGTTGAGCGGACGGATGATAAACATCTCACAAAGATATTAAGCCTGCAGAGGTAACTAACTACATGCAGTACACCACACTGAAGAGCTCCAATAAGAGCAAAACGCGTCTGTGGTTCTGGTTGAGTGGGCCAGTCTCTGATAAATGGCCGAGAGGTTGATTCAGAGACTGAAATCTTGTGATGTGTGCCAAATGTTTTTTTTTTTTTTAATATTATAATATTTAGAACAACTTCACCAAGTGTCGCAAATTGTACATTGTACAGTTTTCTTTATTTTATTAATTTACTGAATCAATATAGAATTAAGCTTTCCTCTGTATTTAAAACTAAACAAAAATTTCATATATCATTCAATATGGTAATAAAGAAATGTTTAAATTTACTGAAAAAAATACAAATTTAATCTAATTGTTGTAAAACGAGTACATAATAATTTATGTAATAAAAAAATTCATTTATTACAATATACAAGATTAGCAATAAAAACTTGTTATTCGCCCTTTGGCGTATGATTTTATTGAAAATTAATAGGCAATAGTCATTTAAATTAGTTTTTACATGGCAACCTTATGCAAAATGATGATAACCACGATAAAATAACTTTGAAAATAATGATAAAGTAATATATATTTTTTAATTTTAAATAATCCGTGAAAAAATGAAGAGTTCAACATGTACATACATTCACTGCCTGTGCCTGAATCTACACTGTTGCCAGGCATTTCCCCTCTATCCCTTCCTACTCTGAAAATTTTCGTACCTAAGCTATATCTCAACAAAATGGCTGTGAGATTTACTACAACAGATTATTTTATGGATTATATATCTATATCTTTAAAACTATAGAAGGTATAATAATTTTTTTAAATGTGTCGGATAGAGAATTTTGTTTTTTAATATTTGTAATAACATAAATTTTCAAAAAATAATATTTAGAAGATTTTTGTTAAAATACTACTACTTCCGGTTGTCCAATTGTTACCAGAATCTATTCAACTCTTCCCATTACTGTTAGATTGAGGAATCCGTAGTTACACAGGTCTTTAGTCTTATAGAATTTGATAAATCGTACCTCCAACAACCTAACACACATCCACACACACACACACACACACACACACACACACACACGCACACACACACACACACACACACACACACACAGACATCATCGTACAAATGTTAACGGATTTTAGGGACCTTAAATCGTGCTTATTCTAAAACTGGATATGATTTTTAGCATGACTCCAATACCTCTCTTAGAGAGAGGTAAAAAGTTACTGTTTGATGCAGATTTTGGGCCGGCGGCGTCATTAGTTCATACTTTTTTGAAAATGACGTTGGTGAGGCCATTACCGTCAACGGCAACGGCAACGACAAGCGCTACAGAACGATAATAACCCAAATCGAACGATATGGAGGTAGACGACATGTGGTTCCAGCAGGACAGCGCTACGTGCCACACAGCGGACGCCACGATGAACATTTTGCATGAACGATTTGAGGGTATAGTTATCTCTCGCAGAGGTGACGTGAATTGGCCACCAAGATCGTGCGATTTGACCCCACTAGACTTTTTCTTGTGGGGTTTCCTGAAGTCTCAGGTCTATGCCAATAAGCCGCAATCGACCGATGCCCTTAAAGTCAACATAACCAATGCCATCACTCAAATACCACTCAGATCCGTGCCATCGAGAGAAGCCGCGGCGGGTATTTCCACGATGTTATATTCCATACATAATGGCATACATGGGCCTTTTAAATAAAAAAATAATTTCGTTAATACTTCACACACAGCTTGTTTTATTCCATTTCAACATCGACCCGCCCTTATTGAAAACCCCGTTAGTACGAGTTTTAAATTTGATCACGAGCGCGAAGCAGGGAGTGATCGAACGAACGAGTGCTTGAATAACCTTTTAAGCCTCTTTTAGACAATCATATATTTACAATTAAATTTACATGCAATTTTTTTTTCATTTTTATATAATAATTTTTGATCAAAATCTTTTCGTTTTACACGGCCAAATATTGGTGACATGTTTGATTGTTGCCAACTTAAGTACATTTTTATATGTTGGTAAGTTTACTACTACGGTTTACTAACTTCTCAAATGTTTACAGTTGTTGTTTTCATCTGTGTGTCGCACTCGTTTTTGTAAACTAAGTTTTGGAGGAAGTGTTGTGCAAAACTATAATTATTATATTTTTCAGTGTCTTCGTGCAACAATTCATTTTTTACTAAATTTAGTATACTTCTATTTTGTCGTCTTTGAATCCACGGCTTGATCCCAATTTGTTTACGCTTCAAAATCTTATTTCGTGCATTAACAACTGCGACAATTACAAATATTTTTTTAAATTTTTCTATTCATTGTTCTTCATTTGAAATTGACGTTTGGTTTTGTGAAAAGTTTCATAGAACAGAGTAGCCAATTACCTGCAACTACACATGAAATGTAAACTTTTGTTTAATGAAAACCCTAAATATCACCAAAATGTAAAGCAAATGACCTTCATAATTAGAACATGCCCTATTTAAGAATTTTTTACAACATCGTATGGTACCATAAACACGAAGTTCTAAAAATGCATGTAAATTTATGATAATGTAAAACAGGCTTTATACTATTTTCTCTGTTGAGGCTTTCATTTACATTATTTTTTATAAAAAATATTTGACAATTTCCAGTAAGGGAATTTTTTGATAGAGTAATTAGGTAGGTGACAGTGATTATGTTTGGTCTGTTGTCCCTGTTGCCTAGGTGTATTGTTTATTATTTGAACTGTTTAATATTGACTATTTCATTCATAAATTTATAAACCAATCCCAATTGAATATTCCACCTAGTTACCAAGTTTTATTTCGACAAAACACCGTCACAAAAATTTTTTCGTATCCTTCGAGCCAATCATATGCTGTATTTTTACAAGTGAGTTTTATAAGCGATTTTTTTTGACGTTTTAAGAGTGCCTTGAAACATATTGTTTATATACCTGTCAAAATGCGTATATTTTCAGTGTTTTCAGTTTTTATTAAAAATGAGTCGATTCGGACAGGAATCTGTTCAGAACATTGAAAAAGCAATCTTTAAATATAAAAACACAATAAAAAATTATATATTTTTGTCAAAAAACTAAATTATTACCTGATTTTTATTTTGGAAATAGTCATCCGAATACCATTCGTGGTTAAATTTTATCCTGGCAAAATTTTCCGATTGCTTTACTCGAGCTTGTTGTAAATTTACCTCGTGATATTGATCAAAAATCACTAGCTTGACAGCTCGTGATTTTTTTTTTCAATGCCACTCGATAAATTGCTAGGCAACCAGCTCGTAACAATCTAAAAAAAAATCCGGCAAAAATTTACCACTTATGATATTATATATGAAAAAATAAATCAAAATGGTTTACAGGCTACACCCCCAGATTTACGAGAAGTGGCAGCGGGTATAGTGAATAATTTGTTGCCAACCAAATAAAAAAATGTGTACGAAAAGGAATATATAAAATTTATGGTTTGGTGCACCGACAAAAACGTACAAGTAATTAACAGAAAATGTTTTGATTGTATTCTTTAAAATAATGAGTAAGAATTATAAAAGTTCAACATTATGGAATATTTATTCCATATTAAGATTAACGTTAAATATTCGACAAAACATTGAGATATCTAAATTCATGAAGCTGCAATCTCTTTTAAAAAGAGTTTCAGTGGGGTATGAGCCTAAAACTTCGAAGATATTAGATTACGACGATATAGAGAAATTTCTTATTAAAAACCCTCGACAGAGATTACCTTGCAATAAAAGTGAGTTAATTAAATTTATATTACCTATTACTCGTATAATATTCCAACTATATTTTTTTTAAATTTCTTGGTATTTCTTGACTGTTGGTATGATGTTAAGGTTAAAGATAAATAATTGGAGTTGCAGTTTTGGTGAAAAATGTTTATTAAGATTTCATCTACTTAACATTCCGTAAACGATTCAATTTCTATTCTTTATTATTTTCAAAATATAAATTATCTGTCAAAATTTTCACTCTCATTCTCTTATACATAGTGAATACGATCAATTTGTTTAATGGTCTACCAAATAAAGTAGAATTACTTTGTCAGTTGCCTAGATATTTTGTGTATTTATTGCAGTCATGCCAATTTCAAATAACAAAATATCACCAAAAATCGTTTAAGAATGAAGCTCCTTCCAACACCAATATGCGTGCTGGAATGTGACATTCTAATTCCGAAACAGAGAAAAAAAATTACAATATTTGACAGTTAAAACATCACATTTGTTTGTCTTTTTGTTTTAATTCAATGGTTAGCACTATTAAACTGGAATTTTCATGTTTAATTTCTGGAGTTACTAAACACACGAAATGAATTTTGTATACTGATTTATGTATATGCAAAATTTTATGTTCTACAACTTTCACTCAACAATTTTTTTTTCTACAATAATTTGGGAAGCATCGCGCAAGGAAAAACGGTTTTCCCATGTAAATGCCTATGTAACGGATTTCGAGTGCCACCCGGTATATGGTTGTCTCCAAAATATTATCTGTGCTATCGGTTAGTGAAAGTTGTCCAAGATCCCCATTTGTATTAATATTAGTGTTAGAAATACCTGCATCAACGAAAGTTACTGTTTCTATTGTATTTATCCTCAAAGCTATCAATGAACAAGAAATTAAGTACTGTACATTTAAGCCCGATTGTACAATGTAAGTTTAAGCTTAATTTTACTTTATGCTGACGATAAACCACAGCTTTTGAAAAACTGGAGTTGTACAATAAGGTTTAGTCTTACGCTGGAGTTTAAGCTTGGTTTAATTTAAACTGCTAAATTTGACGGCTTAAGCTTAGGTTCAGCTAGATCTAACCTAACTTTTACATGTTATGATTATGAGAGAAGGGTTACTAGTGATTTTTATTCTCGTATTTCGAAAAAGTATTGTTGGTGTATAAAATATGGATACAGATGATGATGAAATGTTGGAACTTGTAGATGTTATAGATCGACACTAGGCTCTCAAAGTATTTCGTCCTTGTTTTTCTTGACAACCAGTTTGAAAAATGAAATAATTTCGATTTTATTCAAAGATTTAGTTTTTCAAATATTGGATTGCATTTTATTTTAAAGAACAACTAAAGAAATATCAGCCTATACAACGGAAAAAAGCATACATACATACATTAATTATGTTAATGCATTCAAAGCACTTTTGTATTTTTTGGCCAAGTTCGCCAATAAAGTTCCTTATTTGGCGCTAAAGTTAGCTGCCCTTTCGATACGCAAAAATATATGCAGATAAAATTTTATCCCAATTTAATAAGTTTTATTATTTAGATTTTTAGCAATGACTTACCTATCATTTTTATTCTTAACGTTGTACAAGTTAAGTTCAACTGCTGAACCATCGATTTTCGCAGCTCAATCGTAGCTATGTCATACGTTATAATAATGATAATAAATAATAACCCTCTACATAACAATAATTATAGTATAATACACAACAGGTAGATTAAGTTTTATATGATAGGTACAACAAACATTTAAAATATTCCAGAATTATTTTTTTTCACAACAATCCATTGTTGAACAGAGACGTCCTCTATATTTTCCCACTTTTTCCTGTCTCTTGCACTTCTTTACTACGTTATTACTGCCGCATTACGTAATTCTTCCTCCCATCTATGGTACGGTCTGTCTCTACCTCATTTATGCTCGCAGTGTCTACCTGTGATATTACTTGCCTTGATGGTTTATCATTCTAAAAACGTGATTCGCCCACTTCTATTTTAATTTTTTCGATGCTAGTAGTGCGTCTATAGTTTTTGACTTATTATAAAGTTCTTCATTTGAAACTCTATCCGTCCATTTTTCTTTGTGTTATTTGAATTTCGTCGTTTTATTGTATCGTTGTTACTATGTTTGACTAATTTACTATGTTTGTACAACCGAGCCTAAAAGAATTTTTATCTTTATTATTATGCTTGTCGTTATCATTTCTAGATTCAAGTCCATACACATTTAACTTTAAAATAGTAAATATATATATTTTTTTTCATAATCTGTTAAATCCTTCAAATTTGGCTTCCCCTCTCTGGTTTTATGTAATTCTAATTTGTTGTTTGCTGATTTTTTAATGATCTTTTGATGCAATCATATTATAATCGCAATATGATTTGCTGTCTAAATGAACGGTACCAAATTGTGCATTAAATTCGCTGGTAATAACGTCCCAAATATCTTGCTTATTTTTTCACGTTGTGGCGTTATAGTAGTTTTATTTTCTATTACGTTAGCATATTTTAATGCTAAATCGGTTAATAACCGAACTTCAATGTTCACACAAGTTATTACTATAAGGTACCTTATAAATTGTTTATTCGCTAACAAATTTGAGAGGAATTTGCAGTAGCTAATAAATTTGTTAGCTACCCAATAAAATGGAAATGTATTTTGATAAAATTAATTACATATTGGAAGAGGAAGAATTTTGAAATAATTGAAATTCAAAATATTAATTCCATATAGAAAATTTATACTGTACGAAACAGATCTAATAATTTAACGCCCGATGTTTTACTCTCGTAACACATTTTCCTAACAACTGTTCGGCCAACAAATTTATTAGGTAGATTTATTAAGATGACAAATTTCGGTATTTCAATGTAAAGTTGCTAGGGAAATTATTATTAGATACTTTTTTAAAATGTAGTTGTAAAAAATAGAGTAAATTAAAATATGACATGACAACGGATCGCATAATAACGATTTATAAAATGTTGCACGTAACGCTATCTGGTGGTTGGAAGAAAAAATAATTGTGAAGTGGGCAATCTGCTTTGTATAAAGCCAATATCAAGGAGGACTAGCAATACATTGGAATACACTTAACAAATTTTTAATATAGAAAAATGTTTAAATAAAATATGACCATAATTTAAAGAAAAAAGTTTATTTTCTGGTTTCATCAAATTTTTGTTTACATAATGATTGGAATGATTGGTAATAATAACTTTCATTGACGCAGACCAATTCACCGAGACCATATCTGGACCAGTTGTCATAACTGCATGCAGTTTTGAAATGTAGTCGCAATATAAAGATTCCGGGTTTAAATCCCTTTTAGGCATGAATGTTAGTGTTCGCCATTTCCATTAATTCATAATCATCAAAACCAATTCGCTGCATATTCCCATTATCAAATGCACAGCCGTAGAATACTAATAAAATGATAATAATACTGAACATCTAGAAAATATTTAAATTCTTGGAAATTATTGTTATTAAAATACAGAAATTTGGACTCAACATTAGCTTTACGTAACTGAACAGATATTAACAATACTCATATAAGGTATCGTTTAATAATTGCTTTATTTATTTTTAGTCAAAGACATCAATGTAACAAATGACTATCGGTTGAAAGAAAAGTATTATCCATAGGTTACTATACGGTCTCGTCATTTTACATTTGAGTTTTCGTAGTCTGGACATGACACTGACATTTTTGTCACAGAAATATTTATAACGGATGTGTTTACAGTTCGTGACACCAAACAAAATCGATCTGAGGAATGTTAAATACTAACAGAATATCTGCAAAGCAGCACTACGTTTACGACCAGTGGTATGAACAGTGACGTTATTTCGAGACTACAGTTAGCCGAAAAAAAGTGAAAAAGGTGGACAAGAAAAAAATGCAAACTTTTCCACGACAGAACTTCGGTTATTAACCGATATTAACTGGACAGCTTTATTGCCCAAAATAATTTCATTACGTCTTTCTCCAGCCTCTAATCGCATTCGTATCCGAGAATTTTCAAATATATTATCATGTTCGATCCTGGCGACTATATCTGTAATTTTGCAATCAGCATGGCAGAGACTACATTTAAAGAGAAACATCCTTTTCTGTTTTCATAATTCTCAACTTCTGCTCCTCCTTTACGAAATGTTTATATTATGTTAATTTTATATAGAATTTCAATATACTATTTAATATATTGCATTTGTATATGCGGACAGTCTAACGCACCGTGAGGTGACGCCTATTAAAACGTTCACCCGGTACGAATATGTCATCATAATTACCGAAATCTGTGAACAAAGCGGATTGACACATCCAGCCATGGGTAATATGTCATGATATGTTTATATTTATTTATTTTATTTTAATTATAAAATATATTCTAAGCTAATTCTAATTTTCCGTATTAATATTATCAATTATTTGAAAATTTTCCTCTTCCTATATAATAATAAATTTCATCAATACATTTCAATTGTTATATATTTTTTATTTCAAATTTAAATTTTATTAAGTAGCTAACAAATTTATTATCTACTGCAAGTTCCTCTCAAATTTATTAGCGAATAAACAATTTATAAGATACCCAATAACTTATCTAAACATTGAAATGCGCAAAAAAGATGGTTTAGGTAAATAAAAATTATTACGAAGTTGTTAGGCGATTGCAATACCGGCCCTAAATATTTAGACGAATGAAAATCAAAATTTCGGAATTCAAAAGCCACAGCAAAACACACGGCGGCGAACATGGTGATATGTTTCATGGAATGGGGTGGGGAATTTAACATTTATTGAAGGTAATATGGACAGACATATGTACTTGCAATTTCTGAAATCCAATTTACCAGGAAGTGCTGAAAAATTAGGAATGAAAGATAATTTTAAATTTTATTAAGATAACGATCCGAAACATACATTTTACATAGTTAAACACTGGTTACTCTATAATTACCCTAAAGTTATAAAAACCCTTCCACAATCTCCTGACTTAAATATAGATAATGTTTGGTCAAAATTGGAAACAGAGATAAGGAAACATCCGATTTGTAAGAAAAATGATTTGGAAAATGTTTTAAGGGAGGAAAGGACAAAAATTAATTCAGATAGTCAGAAATATGGTAAAATTAATTCCAAATCGATTGAGAATGGTGTTAAAATATAGAGCACGTCCGACTAAATGTGAGTCCATGTTAGTATGTATTATTTCGTGGTGCATCATTTTCAAAGTGCCTGTGAATTATATGGTTTTATAAACATTTATTTTTTTGTAGGGTTGTAATATCTATTTTTTTTATATATATTACGGAAAGTGTAAAGAGAATAAATTATACATTTTTTTGTTAAAACTATATGTTCATTAGTCATACGGAAAAATTATATATATATATATATATATATATATATATATATATATATATATATATATATATATATATATATATATATATATATATATACAGGGTGTATCAGGACTGGTGTAAAACAAATTAATAGCATATTCCCGACATCATTTTGAGTAACAAATGTTATAAGAAGATAGGTCCTATTCCTTTTGGTTACCAAAATATAAGAGATCAATGTTTTACAAGTAGCAGCAATTTTATTAAAAAAATTAATCAAAATACATTTAAAACATAGTAACAAACAATGGAAACATTAAATATATTCATTTTGTCTTATAGTAAGTGTTCAAAATGTGCTCCTCGAGCTCGAATGCAAGCTTGACATCGACTAATCATGGAATCATAAACTAAATATTGCGCGGTCCAATGCAATCATTTTGAACTCCACCCCGTACAGCTGTTGTCCCAGTTTCTCTTAACCTTTGATATTCTCTGGACGCACGGAGGGCACTAGCATCACAGAATCCATACACAAATATTATATTTGCGTATTCTGCAACACTAAACCCATCCATTTCACAATAACAATAACTCAGATAAAAAATTCAATTTTAGATTAATTTTGCATTGTTTTCCATTGTTTATTATTCTGGATTGAAGGTATCTTGATTAGAAAAATTTAAAAATTGCCGTTTTTCATAAAATTTTGAACTCTTGTATTTTGGTAATGAAAAGTAATAAGACCAATGTTCATATACCATTTTTTACTCAAAATGATGTCAGGAATAAGCTATTAATTTTTTTTACAGTAGTCCTGATACACTCTGTATATAAATTATAATCCCTGAAACATTGCAGTTTCAGAATTCGACACTTAAAAGGCGGTAGTTGGATGACGGATTCATTTACTCCCTATTTTTTTGGTTACCCTTGTTTTAATGCTTAGGCGAGCTTTGTAGGTACCGCGCGGACGGATGAGGGCGGCCTCGGTGTTCGGTTTCTATAAAATTTCCAAAACGACGCCGGGCGTCGATGGCGTCGCGGTTGAACGAAAATTTTCCGCGGTGCTTTGGGTGACTGATCGGAGTGGGTTTTGGCGGATTAGGGTGGGCAGCATCGGGGCGGTCGTGAGGGGGGGGACGGCGCTGTGGGGGGGTGGAGCACCCCTAGTGTGGGACCAGAGAACTCTGAAGGCCCTCACCTAGGTAGCGCTGTCCAACGGCATCTCTTTCCTGAGAAGCGTCGAGAACTCTCCAACGTCGTCAGGGGGAGGCGTCGTTGCTGAAGGTGGCGGTCGTGATTACTAGGAGCGGAGGTAAGAGAACTGCGCCTAGTAATCGTACCTCGGCAACTCTTCCGTTGCACGAACGGTACGAGAATTCTTCGACAAGATAATACGTCGCTTTACGGATACTGGGAGGGTCGGTAAGCAGGAGACATATAATCCCCAAGATAACTCTCGTGAGAACTCACTCGGTATCTTGGGACGTTATCTCTTATATTACCGACTTCAACGCCTTGAGAACTCAAGGCGTCGATGTAGGTAATATCGGCGGGAGGGCGGACGATTTCGGACGGTTACCGATTTTATGTTTACTCACCACTTTTGTTTGCAGATAGTCTTTTTGAAATCTCACAAACAACTGTGACTTATCGGCGAATCGGTCCGGATTATATATAGAAATCTACTGGGCAAGTTTAGTTTGGTTTGAAATGGTTTGAAATTTTAAAATCTTGTACGTTGTTGTTCTGCAATATGTACTCTACATATGAAATTTATATATCACGGAAAGCGGATATGCGGTACCTCTACGGCTCTGAAATTTTGATAGTACATAGTCTTACATTTATACTGTAAATAGATCATTTTGATACAAACATGGGTTAGAGAGATATAAACAAAACTTCTAATGAAGCTCTACGTAATATTACAGACCTTGATACATATTTACTCTTTTATCATATCGCTACTACCCCATAATGGAAGAATAATATAGACATAGGCCCAGGTTGCGTAAAACATTATTAACTTTAATCACGTTGTTAACTTTGACAAGGTTTATTTTCCAATATATTTTTGATACGTATCTATGGATATAATGTACAATTAAACACATGATTAGCTAACAACGTTTTATGCAACTGGTGCATAGACTATAGAACTGTATTTAGAAAAAATACCCACTTTATTTTTATCTGTGTACGAATGAATGATGATGTATGTATTTAAATAGGTAATTGTATACAAATTATAATAACATACCAAATAAATAAATAATTTGAATACTGCATTTATAGCTGCCACGAGAGGCGCTGTGGCATATACAACTTCTTCTAAATTAGCAGGATATGCATCGCGAATAGTGCATGATACAAATATAACAGCATTGGTACATAATATTATAAGTAAAACTGCGTTCCTTCTTTGATTTTTTTCTGACTGTTCTCTTGCAAAACCCATACAAAGAAGCAAAAAATGCATGACCTTGTAATAATATTTCAATTTATCCTGAGTCATCTTCGTCAAGAGTATAATTGAAAAATGCGGGTATGTATAAATGACATGGATTTATATACACACGATATGAATTCGATATATCTCATTTCGTACCAAATACAAACAGCTTAAATAAAATTAATAAGGAAAATATTCACATCACATACGAGTATAAATAAAACTACGGTTTCCCGATAACTATTTTATTAATGTATAACATTAACTAATGCCATAAAAGTTATATTTTTAAAATGGGGTAGATTACTTATTTTTTTTTTTTACTTTATAATTTGGCGGCAAAAAAATACAATAAATAAAATAGTTTTTTATTCAACTTCTTCTTTGTTTAATTATTTTGCGTTATATTTGTCCTTTTCTTGAAAATCCATGCTGACAGCGAAGGTTTACCACGGCGTCTGCGTATTTACCGTAGCCTTCCGAAAGTTGTATCCTTTTCTCTCTTTTGTACTTGTATAAATCTATCTCACTTGATCCTAAGCGTTTATCAGGAAAGCATTGTAAAGATATATGATCTAAGCAAGGACCACACTATGCGTTTTGGCAAGACCGGTAAAATTTCACCCGGATTAAAGGGATGGACCATACAGCGACCTCATAAATCCCGCTAAACAGGATGGTAGCAATGACATACATCCGATCAGTGTCGAGCCCAAACAGTATACGTTTTCTATTGAAAAATACTCTAAGGCCCGGTTTTTTATCTCTGAATAATCGCATCGATATTACAGCGTAAATTGACAAAATTATACACACGTCAACTATACGATGCGATATTTTTCTTTTATTTGGCAGATAAGTTAACTGCTAATTTATCAAGAAGTGAAAAAACTGGGCCTAAATCAAGTACTTTGTACAGGGTGGAACAAATTCGAGTTCCTTATATGTAAAACTTTCTTATTCTGAACGCTACAGAAAATTGATGTAGGTCTGTATTGGCCAACTTTTTAAAACAAATTTAATAGGCCCCACAGGAATTTTCTGTCGTCTTATGTTTTTGACTTACAGACTAAAACTTGATTTTCGCTTATATTGAGAGATATTAAAAAAATGTTTAAATAATTTTTATATGGTTTTTACGTAGAATATCGTGGTGTAATTCATCAAATCTGATATTTTGAATTGTTCATAGTGCATGTTCACCCATTTTGCTCATGTATTAGCACCAACTAATTTTTCTACTTTGATTTTTGGTTCCGAATCCTTGATGTATGTTGCACCGTATAACTTTAAGATTATTTTTTGCTATACACTTTTCTTCAAAGTGCACACTTCAATGAACCTGGGCCCACAACCTGTAAGGTTAAATAAATAAGTATATTTTTAAACTTTAGCAGAATAATTATTAAGTATAAATCAAAATCTTAACAAAGAACGCTTGATTTTTTGTAACCTTGACAACTTCATTTCTCATTCCAACAAGAACCACAAAAGTATTATATATTAATTACATAAAATACAGTATACACCGTTGATCGCGTCACCAGAACATAGGACTTTAACATGTAAAATCATACTTTCGTAATATCCTACTTCTCTAATTATTTTGGGTAAAAAAGTTTCAAATAAATGCTGTAGAGCATAAATTCTGCATTATAATCAATAAACAAATTTAATTTTACATGATCTATAACGGCAGAAATTAGGAACGAAAATGTCGAAAATCACACCAAAAATAGCGATAGCCATGGAATTAAAACTAAAAATTAACAAATGTTAGCGATTTATCTGTCAAACTAGGATAATTTATTTTTATTGTCATTTTTGTTGCAGTGAAAGATTATTTATTTTTTCTACTCCCATTTAATAATGTATTCATTAATAATGCAATTTATTGTAAATAATATTATTCATTACTGGCAAATATTGAGTAATATTATTACTCAATACTTCTGAGCCAATCACACCCCAGAATTTTCATTACTCAACACTACTACGGCCAATCACATTTCGGAATTTTCATTACTTTAAACTACAGACAATTTCCAATTCTAAAAGGAAAATATGGATTCCGAAGTGAACACCATGAAATTTTAATTCCACCAAAGATTGTAGAAGCTGCACAAGTGCATTCCTTAAATTTACTACCGGAAAAATCCAGAAAAAATATGAACAAGTTTATTAATCTTTTATGGACTGGCGGATAAGTAAAAACATTAATATTAAGTTTTAAGTTTAAATAAAACAAAGTAACTTTGTTGATATCACTTATTTATTTAACACAATTTTTGTTACTAGTTTCGACCAGTTCGGTCAAGTTTGCAATAACTCGATAGCTAGTAAGAAGACTCAGCAAGTTATGAAGAAATATCTTATAAAAGAAGAAACGAAATCCTGGTTTATCACTAGAGACGTCATAAAAATCTACCTCAAGGTTCTCCACTCGGAACTAACCCATCATCTTCATCCGGTTGAATTTGATTTATTAGACGACTTGGTTCGAGGAAAAGTGAGTACAATTGGGTACCATATTTTCCAAAAACAAAATCGGAAACTAAAACATCTTTTAGACGTTAAAGGAAAAACTATCACATATACCCTCAAAGAAGGTACAACCGCACAAAATAATTTTTACCCTCGTATTATTAACTTATCAGATACACACTTCTCTGATTCAGAAATCAACCTTTTAAATAAAGGACCAAAATTCGCACCTAAATTTAAATGTAAAAATAAAAAAGAAACTTTAACAGTCGAATGTGAATTAGCTTTAAAGAAATTAACGGATGCAAGAATTCCTAAACATAAAATCTGTAATATTATTAAAAAATGTGATACCGTTCAATGTAATTCAGACTCTAAAACTATTTGTAGTTTTAATAAAAAAGTTAAAAATAACAACTTAGTGGTTACAAAAAGTGACAAAAGTAATTCAATAGTTATTCTTCCCAAAGATAGTTACATAAATAAAGTTGAAGATTTTTTCAAAAAAGAAAACATAGTTGAACTTAAATCAGATCCCACGGCCAAATACCAGTGTCAACTAAAAGAGTACTTAAGGAACTGTAAAAGCTTATTTACTGATCAAGAAAGTAACAGACTCATCAATATGAATCCTTCAGCACCGGTATTATATGGTTTAGTAAAAACACACAAAGACAACGAGCCCATAAGACCCGTTGTCTCTTACATAAATAGCCCTGGAAGACAGTTAGCTATTGAAGTTAATAGGATATTTAAAACGCTTACAAATTTCCAAGATAAACAGTCGGTCAAAAATTCCGTTGATTTAGTTAATAAGATTAAGAACAAGGTCATACCGAATAACTGTAAATTAGTATCCTTTGACGTTACCAACATGTTTTCTAATATTCCGCCCTCCGAATGTTTAGCTCTTGTAGAAAAAATACTGTATAAAAAACATATCAACATTGTAATTATTCAGGATATCTTATCTTTATTTAAACTAATTGTTAGCCATAACTATTTTCAATTTAATTCCAAAATTTACCAGCAAAATAATGGCTTAGCTATGGGCTCTCCGCTAAGTCCACTTCTTGCAGATATATTCATGTGTAATATTGTCAATATTATTTTAAATTCCGAACTTTGTAAAAAACATATTCTATTTTGGTATCGCTACGTAGATGACATTGTTGTATGTTTTAAAGGAACAGATAGACAGTTAAACAAATTTAATGAATTTATTAATAACATCCACCCCAACATAAAATTCACTAAAGAAATTGAAAATAATAATTCACTACAATTTTTAGATTTAACTATTAGCAAAGTTAACAATACTTTAGTGTTCGATATATTTAGGAAACCCACCTCAACTGACTCTACAATCCCTTTTAATTCACAACATTGTTTTAAACAAAAAATTGCAGCCTACAATTCAATGATTCACAGAGCGTTCTCTATCCCTTTAAATAAAGAGAATTTTGATAAAGAAATTGCAACTATAAAACAAATAGCCTATAATAACGATATTCCTAACACTATCATCCAAAATTTAATCGACAAAAAAGAGAAACAACTTACCTTAGAATCCATTTATCCTAAATCTAAACCAGACTCAGAAAAACAATACGTATCTCTAACTTATTTTGAAACAATTAGTGAATCTATTGAAATTTTTTTAAGGGAATCAAATCTATCTGTCGCCTTTAAACCCTACAAAAACTTATCAAGTTGTAATTGGGTGATTTCAAATAAATGAAAAGGTTCTCAGTAATATATTTAATAAACACGTCTTACGGCTACAAATGCTACTTGACAACTTGACAACTGACAACTGACATTCGAGTACAACAGAACATCGGGATACAAAAACGCTGTCTACATAAAATAATGTTGGAGGGGCAAGGCTGTGGCGTCCTGGGCTAATGAATTTGGAAGGGGCTTGGTTACATACTCCCCCTCTGGTTCGTGGCGACGTCCTCGGACACGGACCAGGATTCGAATTTAGAGCGCCTTCCGGGGACGCCCTCGTTTCTTCTTCGGGATTACAGGCTCGCTTTGCTTACTGCAATCTCCAACAAACGGGGTTAGCTCACTTACGTGATACTTACCTATGGACACGCTTGGTTCTTTGATTGAGGAGACTTCATACGAGGTAGGGGAAACTTCTCTCAGGATTTGATATGGCCCATCTCGTTTGGGTACAAACTTGGAGCTGATTCCCTTCGCAGCATTACTGATAACATGGGTCTTCACCAAAACTAGATCTCCAGGTTCATAATCTGGTGCTGGGCGGCGGTGTCGATCAGCATACAATTTATGCTTCTGTTGCTCTTTCTCGAACTGTTCCTTGGCAGCATCTAGATGGGTACTCAGTTTCTTCAGATAGGGAGTTATCTGTGGTACAAAGTTTTCTTGGTTGACTATGGTTCTTAAGTCTTGGAATGCGTCGTCTCCAGTTCTTAGCTCTCGACCAAAGGTCAGAAAAGCAGGAGTATATCCTGTTGCTTGGGTAATTACCGTATTCATCGCAAATCTTACGGCGCTAATATGAATATCCCAATTCTGGTGTTCATTCTTTACTAGTATTGCTAGCCGGGGCTTCAGATCTCTATTTTTCCTTTCTACCGGATTTGCTTCCGCATGATAGATGGGGATGAGCGACTGGTTGATTTTCAATACAAAACATACTTGTTGCATTACCTCGCTTATGAATTGAACTCCATTGTCACTAATTATTTTACGAGGTAGGCCAAATCGCAAAAATATTTCTTCGATTAGCTTCTGAGCACATGCATAGGATGTAGCTTCCTTCAAAGGGAATAATTCTACCCATTTTGTTGCTGTATCTTCTACTATGAATATCCATTTATTGCCTTCCTCTGTCATAGGCAATGGTCCAAATAGATCAATAGCAATGACTTCAAACCTCTGATTGTACGCAGGCGTTTGTATCAATCCCATTGATTTCAAATTGCTAGCTTTGTATTTCTGGCATTCTATACATGCACGAACATAATTGGTTACTGTTCGTCTCATACCTGGCCAATAATATCTTGCTGATATTCTTCCCATTGTTTTGTCTATTCCATAATGTCCAGCCGTAGCATTATCATGATATTCCTTTAGAATTCTTTCTCGTTCTTGTTCGGGAACAACACGCTGTGCTTCTTCATTTTCGCTGTCAGGTGGGTATCGAAATAACACACCGTTCATCATTAGAAATCCGCGATCTAGCCATTGATGTTTTTCTGCATCGATGGAAGTTTCTTCTATGTCGTTTATGATCTTCTTCAGTTCAGGATCCGTTAATTGGTTTGCTCGAACCGTTTCTGCTGACTCATGTGGTACTTCGGCAATAACTGTACACAATCCACATTCTTCTATGTTTTTGGTCGTACAGTTAGGGCGAGAGAGTGCATCTGCAAGTACGTTTGTTTTACCCGGGGTATATACTACTTTTAGATTGTACGACTGAAGTCGTAATGCCCAACGCGCTAAACGTCCTGCTGGGGTCTTGATTGTTAACAACCATTTTAGTGGCTGGTGGTCGGTTCCAACGATCACTTCGGCATTATCCAGATACCTCTGAATTTTTCTACTGCCCACAAAACGGCAAGGGCTTCACGCTCTGTAGTGGAGTAGTTTCTTTCAGCCGGAAGTAGCAATCTGCTAGCATATTCAATTGGTCTTTCCATGTTACCTTCACCTTGTAGTAAGGCAGCACCTAAGGCATAGTTACTTGCGTCTGTTTTCAACACGTAAGGTTTCTTTGGATCAGCCTGTTGTAAAATTGGAGCTGTTGTCAGAAGCAGCTTCAGGTTTTGGAATGATTCTTCCTGGGCTTCTTTCCAAATCCACGGTTGATTCTTCTTCGTGAGGTCTGTAAGCGGTTTTGCAATCTTCGAAAAGTTTTCTATGAATTTTCTGTACCAAGAGCAGGTCTGGATAAATGACTGCACATGTTTAACAGTGATGGGTCTTGGCATCTCACTAATTGCTTTCACCTTTTCGGGGTCTGGTTGCAGGCCATCAGGGGTAATTAAGTGTCCCAGATATTTTATATTTTCGCACGCGAACTTACACTTTTCCCGATTCGCACGTAAATTAAATAACTGTAGTCTTTTGAACACGTCTTGTAAATCCGAAATGTGTTTTTCAAACGTTTCTGATAACACAATGATATCGTCCAGATACGCGAACACTATTACGTTACTTAGTCCAGTTTTAAATCTGTCAATTAGTCTTTGGAACGTTGCCGGTGCGTTCTTTAGCCCGAACGGCATTCTTAAGAAACGATAAGATCCAAACGGAGTTACGAAACACGTTTTGTCACGATCTTTTTCCCGCACGTTTATTTGGTGATATCCTGATCGGAGGTCAAGGGTTGACATGAAAGGTGTACGCTTGGCTTCTTGTAAAAGGTCATCAATTCTTGGTAATGGGTAACTATCGCCAATGGTTATGGAATTTAGTTTCCGATAGTCTACGCATACTCTGATTCCGCCATCTTTCTTAGGGACAAGAACTACGGGAGCACCCCATGGGCTCTCACAAGCTTCGACTACTCCTTCATTTATCATTTTCTCTAATTCTGTTTTCAGCAACTCCTTCTTTTGTTGTGGCACCTTGTACGGTGGTACATAGGTTGGAGCATGATCGCTTGTTTCAATTACGTGTTCTGCGAACGTTGTTGCTTCTCCCCCTAGTGCGAAGGTTTCTGAGTTTTCTTGAATTATTTCATTAAGTTTGTTTCGTTCTTTTATTTCTAAATTTGTTCCTTCATTTTCTCGTAATTTCAAATTTTGTACTTCTAAACTACGGATGTTTATAGTATCATTAGACAGTAAATGCTTTTCTTCGCTTTTGTTTCTAAAATACCATTCGTCAAGGCCAACGTCTATGACGACCCCTGCCTCGGTTATGAAATCAGTGCCTAGTAACGTATGGTTGTCATGTTCGCTAGGTAGAACAATGAATTTTGTTGATATTATTCTATTTTGTAATTTCACATCAACAATTGTTTCTAAAACCTCAGTACAGGTTGTACTACCATCTGCTAACTTAATGTTTGCTTGCTGTTTTTCGAAGATAGACTTGGTATATATTAAATTATACAAGCTTCTACTGGCTACACTTCTAGTTGCACCAGTGTCAAAATATGCAGTTCCTCGAAATCCACATATTTCTACATTTACTATAGGCCGTTTTATATAATTTGTTTTCATACCTTGTACTTCAATGTTACGGAACTCTGCTTTTCTTGTTTCCACTTCTGAGTTATTTCTTGGATTGCATTTAGGACATTTCGATCTAATGACTCCTGGTGTTTTGCATCCATAGCACTTCAAAGTGTTTCCTTCCGTATCTTTGGGATTCTGAGTAGGTATGGTTGTATTTGGTTGTACCCGAGGTTGTACCGTTTTGTTTTTGTTTCGGCAGTCTTCTACACGGTGACCATACTTCTTGCAGTAGCTGCATTTAGGTCTAAGCTGTGTAGAGTTTTCTTTCTTCTTCTCTTCAATTTTATTTTCTTCTACTCCCTTTGTCTTGTTCTCGGTGTCACGCAATGATTGTTCTATTACGCGAGCACTTTCAATTAACTCGGAGAATGTCTTGATATTTTCACGGTAAATTCGTTTTCGGATTTTCCGATTTAACAGTCCGTAAATCATGTCCAACTGGATTTTCTCACTCAGTTTATCCGGAATTTGAGCCAATAATGCTCTTGCACGACATACAAACATATCCGTTGAAGTATTAGTGTCTTGTTCCATTGCAAACAATTCTTTATAAATCTGAAACGGTGGCTTTTTAATACCGAACGCACTGCGTAATGCTTTTATTGCATCCTCCCATGTTTTTGTACTGGGCTTAATACCTTGCCACCACGTAGCGGCTGTATCTGTTAGTAACATGGGTAATCCACGTAGCGCATTTTCGTTCGAAATATTTGCATAATCCTTATAAATTTCGATTGCATCAATAAATGCTTCTACATCACTTTCCGGTGATGCATAAAAACGCGACGAACATTGTACAAAACTTCCCGTTTTCATTTCATCTTGGGACGACACTGATAAAGGTGTTGACTCGCGCCCGCGCTCTTGTAAGCTTGCTATGAGTTGCGATAACTGCTCGCTAATCATAACAATCGGCGGCGGCGGCGGAGTTGCCATAGCTGATGCTTTGCGCGTTCTCGGCAGTTTGACTATTTCACAATATCACTTCACTAAATTTTAGCGATTCGTGGTATACTCGATAAATGCGATTATATGAATGTAGTTATCCGCACTTCACGTGATTTTAGGATGACATACACTTCTGCACAAATCGGATAGTCGTTTCACTACGAGTTGTTTGTTTATTCAATAACTTACTGGCCTAACAGTTGGGCGCCAATTTGTAATTGGGTGATTTCAAATAAATGAAAAGGTTCTCAGTAATATATTTAATAAACACGTCTTACGGCTACAAATGCTACTTGACAACTTGACAACTGACAACTGACATTCGAGTACAACAGAACATCGGGATACAAAAACGCTGTCTACATAAAATAATGTTGGAGGGGCAAGGCTGTGGCGTCCTGGGCTAATGAATTTGGAAGGGGCTTGGTTACAAAGTTGTATTTTTAATAATAAAGATTGTAAGAATGCTTTAGAAAAATCTGGTGTATACAAACTAAAATGTAAAGATTGTAAAGGAGTGTATATTGGTCAGACTGGTCGGAATTTCAAAATTAGATTCAAAGAACATTTAAGATCATTTAAACTTCAAAAAACAGATTCAACTTATGCTTGTCACCTATTAGAAAATAATCATTCGCCTGATACAGAAATAATACCAATTCATTTTGCAAACAAAGGCAAAAAACTTAGTTTACTAGAATCCTTAGAAATTTATAAATATAAAGATGATAAAGATAAAATTTTACTAAACGACCAAACAGACTTAATATACTCCCCTCTCTTCGATAGTTGTAAATAACGGTACTTTTACGTTGTATAAATTCGCATGAAAAACTTTATTGTACTCATTGTCTGATGATGACCGAACTGGTCGAAACTAGTAACAAAAATTGTGTTAAATAAATAAGTGATATCAACAAAGTTACTTTGTTTTATTTAAACTTAAAACTTAATATTCAAAATGTATCACAAAGTAAAGGCTGAAATAATAAATAATTTAAAAACATTAACTCTTATTCTGAAAATGTTCTCATAGCATATTTTGGAGAACTTTCTGATAAATATAAGTCATCGTCATTATGGGCTACTTATTCTATGCTGAGAAGCACACTGACAATTAATAACGATATAAATATAGAAAAATATTTAAATTCCATTGCCATCACCAAAATACTCCGGCTGCGTCATAAATACTTCCTCCTCTAATGCCCATACAGAAACGCTATCTTTACTTCAATTTTGCGTAAATGTCTTTTGAATATACCCCTTCGCAACTAATCTAGCTAGATACCATTCAAATGAACCATTTGGATTTAGTTTGGTGCGAAACACCCATTGTTTATAAATTACTTTCATATTCTATGTAGGATTACCCAACAAACAATTTATGTTTTATTAAAATCCTATAAATATTTTCGAATCATGTGTCAAATGCAATTATGTTGCATACTTTAGCGTCAACCACATTCTTACAACAATAATATATCACCAACAGTAAAATTTTTGAAAGATGTCCGATCAAGGGCACCTGTATCATGAACGAATTAACAAATAGGCATACATTTATCTCTTTCTTTTGCAAAGGCTGTAAGAGTGTGTGATAAGGATGGATATAACACGCTTGTCTTTCAAAAATTCATATTGTTTCGACCAAGTTAGGACATTCCATTTATAAACGATGCTCGTTGTTGATAATACTTTCGCTGTAACGTAAGTTTATTTATTAATTCAGATACATTATCTGGATTCATAGCCGTACGTATAACGTTATATTCTGTCAGAGTCACTGACACTGACATTGTGTCAGTATCTTAATTTTCACATATTTGGTTTTACATTTGCTTATAAACTTACTAGTTGACTTATTTTTGAAATTTGAATGCTTTTCCTGTAATATATATTTTTATAATAATAAAATAACAGTAGTATCTTACGTACCCTCATAAAAACTAAGCAAACGACACTACTGAATTTGTCATGATGGGCGGAGCAAAAATCTGAATTCATACAATTCGTAGACAACCTTGATCGGACATCTTTCAAAATTTTTACTGTATATGACTGAAATAGCCGCATATTGTAAAACTAAAAAATACTTTATTGATACTTTTTAAATGCTTTTATAAAATAAAGTAATTATTTACATAAATGTCAAATATCATATTTTTTCACGTGGTTAATTTGTCACTAGGAATATGGAAATTACCTGTCAAGGAAAATAAACCACATGGAATCGGAAATCATGAGATTTTGAATGGAAAATTGACATTTGACATATATGTGCATAATTACTAGCTATCATTCTAACTCGGGCACCCATATTTGCTTGTCAAGTCCAACAAAGTCACATGACCGCTCGCGCCCTATAAATTTCTCATGTCTTTTCTTTATATTTAGATTATTTTTATAATTTTAAATTTATTTTTTAAGGAAGTTTTCTCCTATACTTCTAAATGTTCGAATTTCTTGACAGGATTTCTGATATGTATATAGCTATAATTTTGAATATTTAATTGTTATTATTGTTATACAACAAGAAATAGTAAACTTACCAATATCACAGAAAAATTCTTCAATAATTTCAGTTAAACTTCTTAATTTATCGTAAAAGTGTAATTTGACGTTTTACTACTATGTTGCCAAAAAAGAATATCTAAGATTTATTTTCAGCTAAAATCTACATAAAACCATATTCGTACTATGACAAATACTGAATCGGTTCTTATCCACTGTCATGTGTTTAGTTAAAATAGACTCAAGGTCAAGTTTTAGAATTGAGCTGCCAATACCGCCCAAATAGGTTTATGAACTACTGTTGGTTTTTGACAATGATATTTTCTGTCATTTACAAACATCTGATGGTTACTATAGAGTTATTTAGGCTCTGAAATTTATTACAACAGATTATTTTATATATTACTTTTTTATCTCAATATATAGAAGATATAATAAAATTTTAAAATGTATCGAATAGAGAATTTTACGTTCTTTAACACCAAATATAAAAAAAATCAAAAAAATAATATTTAGAATTATTTTTTTACGATACTACTACTTCCGGTTTTCCAATTGGTACCAAAACTATTCAACTCTTCCCATTAACGTTAGATTGAGGAATCCGTAGTCAAAAAGGTCTTTAGTCTTATAGAGTTTCAGAAATCGTGGCTCCAACAACCTCTCTCTCTCCCTCTCTCTCTCTCTCTCACACACACACACACACACACATCCACACACACACATACATACACACACACAGAGAGAGAGAGAGAGAGAGAGAGACAGAGACATTGTAAAAATGTTAAAATCGGATTCGATGGACCTTAAATCGTGCTTATTCAATAAAATCTGGATATGCGATTTTTAGCATGAATCCAATACCTCTCTTAGCCAGAGATAAAAAGGACAAGTGGTTGTCGTTTATATAGACTTCTCGAAAGCTTTTGATAAAATTAATCATTGTGTCTTGCTAAGTAAATGTAGGAACTTTGGTTCCAGTGATAAAATTTTTCATTTCTTTATGTCATACTTAGAAAATCGTTATCAATATGTACTTTCAACGGCTTTCGGTCACGTTATTATGTAGCTAAATCAAGTGTACCCCAAGGCTTATATTTAGGGCCACTTTTATTTTTGCTTGTGATTAATGATGTTACTGACGACATAAATTGCAATGTTTTACTATATGCAGATGACCTAAAGTTGTATACTGAAATAAAAACTGTCTTAGATTGTAATGTTCTACAAACAACAAAAACAAAGTAACTGAGTGGTGCGGTAACAATCAACTAGTACTTAATAAAGAAAAATGCCAGCCTATGTTATATACCCGTAAGAAAACTTCTATTATAAATGATTATATGATAGACTCTGTAGTATTATCTTGTTCTTCTATTATTAAAGATTTGGGAGTTTACTTTGATCCACATTTAACATTTATACACCATGTTAATGAGCTAGTAACTTCAGCAAACAAAGTAGTTGGATGTCTTATCAGAAACAGTAAGAATTTTTCAAATACTAGCGCATTAAAATCATTGTACTTTGCCTTTGTGCGATCTAAGTTAATCTATGCTATGGTTTCCTTACTATGAGATGTCTGTAACTAAAATTGAAAAAGTGCAAATAATTTTTTTTTAAATATCTATGGTTCAAATGTTTCAACGTATTTCCTGATCGTAATATTGATTCTCAATTACTTTCTGAACAATTTAATGTGATTAGTATTCACCATTGTGACACAAACATTGCGTTATACAGGGTGTCCCTTAACTTCGAGCAAAAACTTTAAGGGCATATAGTACTGCCCAAAATGAATAAAAAAGTTTCATCAATATAGGAATGATCTTCAACTGTTTCCGAGAAAAGCGAAAAATCTAAGAAAAACTGACAAAGATAACGATCGAATAAAATTTTGTCTATGTCAGTAAAAAGACTATAAAAAACAATAAAATTTTATATGAAACATTTTTCTCAATTTCTTATAGTTACGTACTTATATGAAAATTAAATATTGACCAAGGTCGCCACAACATTTCACTTTTGATTTTTATAAAATAACAAAAGGCCATCTAAGATTACCTCTCAAAGGTAAACAAAAAGTCTCAATTAATCAAAATCGTAATTCTTATAGTTTTTGAGATAGCAAAGGTAAATCTCGTAAAAACTCATTTTTCACTGCGTTATATCTGGGAAACTATTAAAGATCGGACACATTTTGACTAAGCTTTTTTTACTCATTTTGATCAGTATTATATGCCCTTAAAGTTTGTGCACCAAGTTAAGGGACACCCTGTATATTTGCTTAATAAACTGCAGTTTCGTGTACCACGATCTTCCTCTAGATGTAATTTAACTTTTTATTTGCCATCTTACAACTCAATTTTTCTGTACAAATCATCATTATTTATGTAATGTGCAACTTATATAATAATATTTGCTCGGATGTTAACATTTTTAATATGTAAATATTTACTTATTATTACATTTACATGTATTGAGTATCTTACCTGTTAAAGTAATAAAGGATTATTATTGTAAATAAATAAATATGTAAGTATATCATCATGGCATATTACCCATTACTGGGTGTGCCAATCTCCTTTGTACACAAATATCGGTAATGATGAAATATTTGAACCGTGTGGCCGCTACCAGGCGTCACCTCACGGGCACTCAATGCTGGCGTCGAGAGTGCACCACAAAGGTCAATTTAGTGCCATTAATATTCGAAGGAAATTTTGGCGTCGGTCAGGATCGAACCCGGGACCCCAGATTCGCGACCTGACACTCAGGTACACAGCCACGAGACATTGCACATTACCTTCTGGATTATTATTATCATTATTTAGATCAAAAAATATCTCAACAAATTATGTACCAGGAAATGAGGATTGGACAAAAGAAATTAATGCGTATTATTCAGGACCCCAAGCAACAAAAGAGGAAGATATTTTAAAGTGGTGACGTTTAAATGAAAATTCCTATCCGAATCTTGCTAGAATGGTCAAAGATTTACTTTCTTTTTCAACCACTTCTGTACCTGTATAAAGACTTTTCTCTCGTGCATCGTTGACCATTAGCAAACATTGAAACAGGCTCAACTCCGTGTCAGCAAGAGCGCTTTTATGTTTAAATGTGCAATAGCGTTTTAAAACAACATTTGTTAACAACATAACGCCTTAATGTCTATTCCTATTAATTTTATTTTGAAATATTTTTAGTTAATATTTTATCTGTATTTAATAAGCGAGACTGATTTTTGTTCATGTTTATATTTCTATACTTATTTTAATAGGCAAGACTGATTTTGTGTCCATATTTATATTTCTATACCTACTCATTTACCATGAGATGGATATGTACCTGAACCTATGAGTACCTCCTTATATATTTATTTTGTTAGGACTTATTTTTTTATTTTTCCATATGTCTAGTAAATAAATTTGTTAATTTTTTATTTAATACGAGTATGTTTCTTTTCACCACATTATAATGTTTAAAACATAATAAAAATACTTATAGAATTATGAAGTATTCTTAGATTTATTACAGTATTATTCTGTTATTATATGTACTGAAATTTATGTGCACATGTACTTAAGAGTTTATAATTCTGTATTTAATAAGTAAGATTATTTTTTGTTCACGTTCAAAAAGAGTTTTATGTGCACCTGCTTCCAAAAAAGTACCAATATATTTATTTTACTTGAAGTTACAATATTATTTTGTTATTTACCGAGTCCGATATACATTTATTTTTTATATAATATGTATATATGTTTTTTATATATCTATTTTTTTTAAATACTTATTTTAAATTATTTCAGAAAAACGTTTTATATTTTAGTTTTTTGTCTATTGCGAGATTCTTGCGAGATATCTCGCTTTTCGCAGTTGTTATATCGATTTCGTCTCGAGTTTTAACCCGCAACCTCGCTTTCGTTCTCGTCTCGCATAAAGCAGCGAGACAAGACGAGATGCGAGAGTACTCTCGCCTCGTCGTGCATCACTAGATTGAACTGTCAAATATTGTAACTATTTGTCAAAAAAATGAATATTTGAACGAACTACTTAAAACTAAATTGTTATTCTGCTTAAGAATTTTGTTATAATTTTATTAAAAAATAAAAAGTAAATAAAATTTTATGACGTAGAAAAATCACACATTTGTTAAGCTTTTTGTTTTAAGGTTTTTCAGGTGATTTTTCGACATTTCCATACCTAATTTCTGTCGTTACAAATTTTGTTTATTGACACAAATGCAGAATTTTATGATCTACAACTTATATTTGAAGTATTTTTTTCTAAAATAATTAGGGAAGCAACGCGCAAGGAAAAACTGCTTTCCTATGTTAAATGCCTATGTAACGGATTTCGAGCGCCACGCGGTATAAATAAGAACAAAGATACTAGTGTGTTATTAAAAATTAATTACAAATCAATTAAAGAAGTTTGTGATAGTAATTTACTAGGTATACAAATTAATAAATGCTTGAATTTGGATTACCGAATACATTATTTGTAAAAAAAAACTTGCCACTGTCTGCTTTGCCCTTCGGAAACTAACATATCTCTGTTCTAAAAACCTAGTACTTCGCACACGGCCACTAAATTTTAAACTACCGTTCTGTGTTGGGGAAGCAGTGTACATTATGAACGAGTTTTTAAAATCTAAAAGAAAGCTATTAGAATTACGTTAAAAGCGCCGCATAATGTGCATTGCAAGCCCAAATTTGAAGAATTAGGAATATTATCTCTGTCTTGTTTCTACATCTTACATGCTTGCTGTTTAATAAGACAATTTAATTTAAACCTCACAACGCTGGGTGATATTCATAATTACAGTACCAGGCAAAATTCACTCATCCGAACGCCATCACACGAACACGCCAAATTTAAATCTAATCCCTATTACATATCTATAATTTTGTAGAACAAGTTACCTGAAAATATAAAAAACAACAGATTTTAAATTGTTTAAAAAAAAATTAATTGAGAATATATTCTACCCTGTAAACGAATATCTTAATATCTGATATAGTGACATTATATTGCTTTTTCTTATTGTATAGAATATATTTTTAATTTATCTATTGAAACAGGAGTTTTTCCCAGTAAACTAAAATTCGGTACAATTAAACCGCTATTAAAAAAATCTGATGTGGCCAGCACATAACCTCTCGCCGTATATTTTACCTGGTTGTATGCATAAAGCAAAGATTATTTTTATAAATACAAACAATATATTCATATAAATCTATGACGTATAAACTTCTTTATTATTCAATAATAGCATGTCTCAACATAAAGATATTTACCATAAATTATGTTACAATAAATTACAAAGTAGAGTTTACCATATATAAATATTAGGCTGGTAACAGCAATTTTCAATTTGAACAACTTTGTTTACTTTCTCTTCATATTCTTCTAGTAAAAACATTAATTTTGGGCGGTCTAAAATGTATATATCTGGATTGTGCATCTATTCTTACATATCTTCTTTTACATTTTATTTTTTCATACTTGTTATATCTAAATAACACTAATTCCCTTTAATAAAGTGACGGATAGATTGCACTCCGATTATTCTTATATTGATGTGTAATTTTGTCAATATTTACAACTTACTTGAGAAGAATTTGATAGCTTTTTCGCAATTCAAAGTTACTCTAGTCTACAGTGCTGGTGTACATTGTCCCATAATGTTTGAAACAATTTAAGTCCTTCAACCTAGACTTGTCATCTCCATAATAGAGACAGATCAAGAATTAAGGGATTCTCCAAGTAAATTTTTCTTTCGTTACTCATTATTTCTGACACTGACATTTATCTGTCACAAATAATTAAAATTTTCAACTATTTTTCATGGCATCCTTTCGGTTGTAAAATTAATTACAACAGTTTATTTTATATATTATATTCCTTTTATCTCTAAATCTATAGTATATATATAAAAATATTTAAATTTATCAGAAAGAGAATTTATTTTTCTTTAATATTATCAAGAAAAATTTTCAAAAAATAATATTTAGAAGATTTTTTTTCAAGAATCTTCTACTTCCGGTTGTCCAATTGTTACCAAAACCTTTTCAGATCTTCCCATGAATGTCCGATTGGGAAATACGTAGTTAAACAAATTTAAAGTCTTATAGTTTTTGAGTAACCGTCCTTCCAACATCCTACATACATACACACACACACACACACACACACACACATACATCCACACACACACACACACACACACACAGACATCATCGTAAAAATGTTAAAATCGGATTGTAGGGACCTTAAAACGTGCTTATACAATAAAATATGGATATGCGATTTTTAGCATGAATGCAATACCTCTCTTAGCGAGAGGTAAAAAGGGTAATCCTATACAAATTAATAATTAAAGACCCATTTCTCTTCTGTCAAGTTTTTCAAAAATAATAGAACATTTTGGAAGTACGCGGCTATTATTTTCGATACTCAGCACGAATTTATGCCAAGAAAAAGTGTGGATAGTACTCTTCCAGAATTTGTAACAAAACTTGTCGACTCAAAACATAAAAATAAAATAACAATTGGTATCGTCATAGATTTTACTAAAGCATCAGATTGTATGGATCACAAAATTTTGATAAATAAATTAGAAAGATATGGTATTCGTGGTATACCTCTTCAATGGTTTGTCTTATTTACGAGATCGTAATCAGGTTGTTGCTTTAGATAATGATATAACTTCTACCATATCTACTGTTAATGTCAGTGTCCCTCAAGGCTATGTATTAGGTCCAAAACTTTTCACTATGTACGTAAATTATCTATCTTCGTTTATTAAAAATAATGATATTTTACAAGTCTCTTATGCAGACGATACAAATATTTTAATTACATCCAATAACATAGAATCTGCTCAAAATATTGTAAAGGAAGCCATAAGTAAAAACTTATGCTGGGTTAAACATAATGACCTTAGTATAGTATTAGGTAACCCCGGTTTCTCCGTCCGGAGCACTAATTAACTGGCGCCATTGAGATAAGAATATGAGATAATTGTAGTAAGTGGTAGAGATAATTAGGAGGCTACATTAGTTGTTTACCTAAAATGTATTGATAAAATCTTTGGAAAGATAAATAATGCTATTTATGTAGATATTTTGGTAATGATAAACAAGGTACGCTACGTGTTACTTAAATGTATTGATAATGACATCTTTATCTTTGGAAAACTAATTTGTGTAAACGAGAATATGTTATTTAAAATGTATTTAAAAAAACCATTGTAATGTAGATATATTGGAAATGATATGTAGCGAAACAAACTGTTAGTTAAAATGTATTGGGTTATTTGTATCTTTAAAAACGATGTTTAAGAAAATTTTGCGTGAAAGGGATATAAAGATAAGTAGAGTACATCATTAGCTTTTAGTTAAATGTATTGATAATAAGGTGTTTATCTTGGGGAACTATCTTCAAGAGAATTTGTGCAAAAACAACGCTACAAGGAAAACCTGGCGATAAGAATTTTGAACATGAAGTGAACTTTTGTGTTGTCCAGCAGTGTGCATTGTAGTGCACCCAGGAGTACCTAGGGGTAGTAAAATTAATATGAATTTAATTTTTCTCTTTATATTTGTACATTCCTATTACCTCAAGTCTGTGTACATCTATGGTAATCTGTATATACATCTTTGGAAATGTCCTTTGGAAGAAGTGAATATAAGGAAGTTCAGTCTGCTGCTGTGCTGTATAGTATTACGGTAGTGTTCGTCATGGCAACATTCAAAAAAAATTTCAGCAACCAGGAGTTTCTGCAGTCGTGAAGGAGGAGCACATCATGTCCAATGTGATAGTGGAAGAGTTTTGCGTTGCTTCGCCGCCAACTTCAAGACTAAGACCCAAAATCAATATGCTGGAAAATATTGTACTACGGGCAGCAGATGAATTGACGGAGCCTCGCACCCATGGATCATCGTCATCAACATCATCATTCATAGTTGATGTTGGTGAACTAGTATCGTCCGAACGACAGCGGAAATATAGTCATACGTAATATAACAAGTGATATGATTATCATCGATGATATTCTTGAGTGGAACCGAGCTGCAGATTTCATGAGTGGACGAGTGAAATGTGCTGCTTCGGTTTCACGAGCAATATCTTCGATTATTAATCATATAACGAGCTTATATTTAATGAGATAATATAATGAATTTTTGTAACACATTATGTTAACCTAACTTTTGATGTATATATATACAGGTGTCCCAGATTGAAACGGCATAACTTAAACCATGGATTAAACACGTAAAAATAAGGTGAATAATTCATTTGAGCAAATGTCCGTAGATGCTTTGTTTCAGAGATATTCACGTTTTTCTTATTGGAGCAGCGCTACTCTAAATAATGAACTTCATAACGAATTATCAAATATTATCTTATCAAGTTGTGATATAATAATTAAATTAATTATAAATAATTTGGTTATTATCTAATTTCAATACAAAATTTAGTTTGCTTGTGATTATTAGACAAAATGCCTCGTTTTTACACAAATAGTGAATATGCCGATATGGTATTTATTTATGGTTCTTGTAATGGTAATGCGAATAGGGCTTGTCTCGAATATTCGCGACGATTCCCTAACAGAAGATTGCCACATAGGACTGTTTTCACTAAAACGTTTCAGCGACTTAGAGATACAGGTTCTTTTGCTGCTGTGGCGTGCTGATGGTGTATTTGCACCTTTACAAAATGAAAGAAGAACTGCAAGGATTTTAGAATATTTTGATGAAAATCCTTCAACAAGTGTTCGACGTGCTTCAGCAGCATTACATTTAAGACGAATGGAAGTGTGGAGAACTTTGAAATCAGATGGACGTTATCCGTATCATATTCAAAAAGTACAACAGTTATTACCGCAAGATTTGAGGCGAAGGAGAGAGTTTTGTGACTGGTATTTACGTAAAGTAAATAATGAACCTTAGTTCCCTTCCTACATTTTGTGGACTGACGAAGCTACATTTACACGGCGTGGAATTTTAAATCAACGAAATTCTCATCTTTGGTTACATGAAAATCCTCATGCAATTAAAGAGAATAATTTCCAGTATGAATTTCAATGTAATGTTTGGTTAGGTATTATTGGAATAATATATATATATATATTAGAAAACTGTACAATGTACAAAGTACAAATGCGACACTTGGTGAACTGCTCTGAATAATAATAATATTTAAATTACACTTGGCAAAGTTCACAAAATTTCAGTCTCTGAATCATATATATATATATATATATATATATATATATATATATATATATATATATATATATATATATATATATATATATATATATTTATTTACAGAATGTCCCAGATTTAAACGGCATAACTTAAACCATAGATTAAACACTTACAAATAAGGTGACAAGTTCATTTGAGCAAATGTTCGTAGATGCTTTGTTTCAGAGATATTCATTTTTTTCTCATTAGCGCATTAGCGCAGCGCTACTTTAAATAATCAACTTCATAATGAAATATGAAATATTATCTTATTAACTTATGACATAATAATTATATTCATTATAAATGATTTGGTTATTATTTAATTTCACTACAAAATTTAGTTTATTTGCATTGGATGTTAGTGAAAATATGCAAATTATCAATTATTTCAAACACATTTATTATTTACAATGAATCAATAACGTATCTTTTTATTCATAACATTTGTTCAAAATGTGCACCTGCTGCAAGCAAGCAGGCACGACAACGATCTGCCACTGCACTGGTTGCTGCGTGACATTGCTCGGGAGATATGGTTTGGCAAACTTGAATAATTTTTCCGGGTAGAGCGTCCAAATTATCTATCGGTTCATCATAAACTCTTTGTTTTATGGCACCCCAAGCAAAAAAATCTAAAAGTGTAAGATCAGGCGAACGCGCTGGCCGCGGTACAGCTCCTCCGCGACCAATACACCGTTGTGGATAGTGTAAATTTAACAACTCCCTTGGTTGTCTCCGATAATGTGCAGGGCAGCCATTCAATTGTAGCCAAGAATTTCGTCTTACTGCTAAGCTAACATCTACCATTAAATCTTTTAAATCATTATTTAGAAAAGTGTAGAACCTCTCTGAATTTAAACGTGGAGGTAAAAAGAAAGGACCTACTAAAGTATTTCCAATAATACCTAACCAAACATTACATTGAAATTCATACTGGAAATTATTCTCTTTAATTGCATGAGGATTTTCATGTAACCAAAGATGAGAATTTCGTTGATTTAAAATTCCACGCCGTGTAAATGTAGCTTCGTCAGTCCACAAAATGTAGGAAGGGAACTAAGGTTCATTATTTACTTTACGTAAATACCAGTCACAAAACTCTCTCCTTCGCCTCAAATATATAATATATATAATAAGATAATAAAAGATTGTATTGTAATATTTCTTTTTATTTTTATTTTTAATGTTATACCTCTATTTTAAATAGTATAAATAAATAAAATAAAAACACTAATTAATATCTTATCGATTTCGGTTTATTAGTAAACCATCGTCAGAGATACATGAATAAATTATAAAGTAATATAAATATTTATAAACATATTTGACATAAAACAAAATATATCAATATATGTATAAAATACAGTTGTTTTTGTTTTTATATTTTAATATTATAATATTTTAAATTCCAAAAATTATAAATATAAATGTAAAAGTAACAATGAAATTAAATAAATAAATTAAAATGAAAATTGTAACAAAATATATGATATTAATATTTAAATTTTAAATTATTTTTAAAATATTTGTAAAACATCATTCATAATTTTGGTCTTTAAAATATATAATTGTTTATTCATTAATGGTAACCCCTTGGAAATTAAATAATGTATCTCATATGCTTCTAGCCAAGTCATTTTAAAACCTTTCGTTAATTTATGTAAAATAATTAAATTGTTTATATCAAAATTGTGTTTTAAAGTTAACATATGTAAAGCTACATGTGAATCACTTTTATTTAATTTCCATAAACGCGTGTGTTCTTGAAACCTTAAACCAAAAGAAATGAACGTCCAGTTTGTCCTATATAACTATAATTACAATTATTACATGTTATTTTATAAACACCTCAATTTTTAATTGTTTCATTGTTTATTAATTTATTATTTATTAGCAAATTTTTTAAAGTATAATAATTATAAAAACCTGCCCTAATATTATATTTTTTAATTATATTATTAATTTGTATACTTGGTTTACCAATAAAATTAATTTTCTTGTAAATAATTTTTGATGAATGATTTGTTGAAATATTTGTAGAATTATATAAAAATTTTGAAAGAAGTAAATTTGAATTATTAAGTTTTTTATTAATTAGTTTATCAATTAGTCCTAAAGGATAACCATTATTAGATGCTATAAATTTAATTGTTTTAATTTCATTATTAAAAATTTCCGAATTTAAGGGAACCGAAATTAAACGGTTAACCAAACTATGAAAAGCAGCAAGTTTTATATTCATTGGATGAAAAGAAAAATATGGTATTAAAGTATCTGTATAGGTTTCTTTACGAAAAATTTTAAAATCTAGTTTATTACTAATTATAGTTATTGTTAAGTCTAAAAAATTAATACTGTTGTTTTTTGAATATTCTACTCTAAATTTTATATTATTATTAATTGTATTTAATTCTTTTAAAAATAAATTTATTTGTTCTTGAGTACCACTGAATAAACATAAAACATCATCAACATATCTATACCAAAATTTTATATTATTTATATATTTTATATTAGAATTAAATAGTTTATTTTCAAAGAAATCCATAAAAATATCTGCTAATAAAGGACTTAATGGTGAACCCATTGGTAAACCATCATTTTGTTTAAAATATTTATTATTAAATTGAAAATAATTTTGTTCAAGACAAGTATTTAAAAGTAATATACATTCATTTTTAATTTTTATATTTGATGATGAAAGAGACAAAAGATTAATAATGACTTTTTTAAGTTCACCTATTGGAATACTTGTAAAAAGACTATTTACATCAAAAGATACTAATAAACTATTTGGTTTAATTTCTAAATTTTTTATTTTTTCTATTAGATCTAAAGAATTTTTAATACCATATTTAGGTTTAAAATTTAAAACTTTTCTTAATTCAGAATTTAATAATTTACAAATTTTGTAAGAAGGTGCTTTAATAAAAGAGACTACAGGTCTGATAGGAATATCAGTTTTATGAATTTTTGGTAAACCATAAAGTATTGGTGCACTAGGATTCATATATATATAATTAAAAAAAATATTTTGTTCTATTAAATTTGGACAATCTTTAATAACTTTTTTAATTTCTTTTTGAAATTCTAATGTAGGGTCTTTTTTTAAAAAATTAATATTACTATTATTTATGAAGTTGTTAACTTTAACAATATATTCAGATTTATTTAAGATAGTTATTGTGTTACCTTTATCTGCTTTTGATAAAATTAGATCTTCTTTATTTAATTTTGTTTTAATTGATTTTATAGTTTTTAAAAAAGGATTATTTTTTGGACTAAGGTTCCAAGAACTTCTTAAAATTTATATTTTACACATTGTGTATTGAACCATAAATGATTGTTCGTAAATTTTATCTTCTTTATAATTTTTCTTTATAATTTACGAACAATCATTTATGGTTCAATACACAATGTGTAAAATATAAAGTTTTCCCAAATTACATAAATATAAAATGTAAAAATACATCAATACAAGCAAAAAATGCATTATATATAGCAAAAAGTTATTGGTTGAAGAATGAAATTAAGAAGCATTATTACAGAAGAGATATATTAAAGTTACATTTATTTATAATACATAATGAGTTAAATTTTAAATTGCATCCAGTGAAATTTGATATTTTGGACAATAAGATAAGAACAGAAGTAAATTTCATGGCCCATCAACAATTCCTACGTCAATCAAATAAATTGTCAAAATTGATAGCTGTCATACCAAGACCAGAACAAGACCATTTACATTTACATTTAAATGTTCAAAATAAATCAGAAGATAAATTAAAATTAAATTTTTATCCACGAGTTAAAAACTTAACAAATATAGAATTTTCTACAAATGAATTGGATTTATTAAATAAAGGTTTAAAATTTTCTCCTTCAAGAGTTCCTGACAAAAAAGACATTTTAAATTTAGCATATGACACAGAATTATGTAAATTTAGTGTAAAAGAATTGGATGTACCTCTTCAAAAAATTTTAAGAAGTTCTTGGAACCTTAGTCCAAAAAATAATCCTTTTTTAAAAACTATAAAATCAATTAAAACAAAATTAAATAAAGAAGATCTAATTTTATCAAAAGCAGATAAAGGTAACACAATAACTATCTTAAATAAATCTGAATATATTGTTAAAGTTAACAACTTCATAAATAATAGTAATATTAATTGTTTAAAAAAAGACCCTACATTAGAATTTCAAAAAGAAATTAAAAAAGTTATTAAAGATTGTCCAAATTTAATAGAACAAAATAATTTTTTTAATTATATATATATATGAATCCTAGTGCACCAATACTTTATGGTTTACCAAAAATTCATAAAACTGATATTCCTATCAGACCTGTAGTCTCTTTTATTAAAGCACCTTCTTACAAAATTTGTAAATTATTAAATTCTGAATTAAGAAAAGTTTTAAATTTTAAACCTAAATATGGTATTAAAAATTCTTTAGATCTAATAGAAAAAATAAAAAATTTAGAAATTAAACCAAATAGTTTATTAGTATCTTTTGATGTAAATAGTCTTTTTACAAGTATTCCAATAGGTGAACTTAAAAAAGTCATTATTAATCTTTTGTCTCTTTCATCATCAAATATAAAAATTAAAAATGAATGTATATTACTTTTAAATACTTGTCTTGAACAAAATTATTTTCAATTTAATAATAAATATTTTAAACAAAATGATGGTTTACCAATGGGTTCACCATTAAGTCCTTTATTAGCAGATATTTTTATGGATTTCTTTGAAAATAAACTATTTAATTCTAATATAAAATATATAAATAATATAAAATTTTGGTATAGATATGTTGATGATGTTTTATGTTTATTCAGTGGTACTCAAGAACAAATAAATTTATTTTTAAAAGAATTAAATACAATTAATAATAATATAAAATTTAGAGTAGAATATTCAAAAAACAACAGTATTAATTTTTTAGACTTAACAATAACTATAATTAGTAATAAACTAGATTTTAAAATTTTTCGTAAAGAAACCTATACAGATACTTTAATACCATATTCTTCTTTTCATCCAATGAATATAAAACTTGCTGCTTTTCATAGTTTGGTTAACCGTTTAATTTCGGTTCCCTTAAATTCGGAAAATTTTAATAATGAAATTAAAACAATTAAATTTATAGCATCTAATAATGGTTATCCTTTAGGACTAATTGATAAACTAATTAATAAAAAACTTAATAATTCAAATTTACTTCTTTCAAATTTTTTATATAATTCTACAAATATTTCAACAAATCATTCATCAAAAATTATTTACAAGAAAATTAATTTTATTGGTAAACCAAGTATACAAATTAATAATATAATTAAAAAATATAATATTAGGGCAGGTTTTTATAATTATTATACTTTAAAAAATTTGCTAATAAATAATAAATTAATAAACAATGAAACAATTAAAAATTCAGGTGTTTATAAAATAACATGTAATAATTGTAATTATAGTTATATAGGACAAACTGGACGTTCATTTCTTTTGGTTTAAGGTTTCAAGAACACACGCGTTTATGGAAATTAAATAAAAGTGATTCACATGTAGCTTTACATATGTTAACTTTAAAACACAATTTTGATATAAACAATTTAATTATTTTACATAAATTAACGAAAGGTTTTAAAATGACTTGGCTAGAAGCATATGAGATACATTATTTAATTTCCAAGGGGTTACCATTAATGAATAAACAATTATATATTTTACAGACCAAAATTATGAATGATGTTTTACAAATATTTTAATTACTTTATTTCGCTACCGAAAATCGGTCACTTTAATATGTTAAGAGTAAGGATTTGTTGTATGATTGATGTTGTTCTTATTGTTATCGGGTTTGTGCGAACCCACTAAGTGGGACACGCGTGATTTTATGTATGTATGTATGTATGTATTTATTCATGTATCTCTGACGATGGTTTACTAATAAACCGAAATCGATAAGATATTAATTAGTGTTTTTATTTTATTTATTTATACAATTTAAAATAGAGGTATAACATTAAAAATAAAAATAAAAAGAAATATTATTAAAAATGTACCTCCAAGGGAATAATACAACATATGATATAATACAAGAAGATTGTATTT
This sequence comes from Harpalus rufipes, assembly GCA_951394225.1. Taxonomy (NCBI): domain Eukaryota; kingdom Metazoa; phylum Arthropoda; class Insecta; order Coleoptera; family Carabidae; genus Harpalus; species Harpalus rufipes. The sequence continues at coordinate 7,667,120 of OX596287.1, read as the reverse complement.
GTGTATATACGTTTATGAAGAGAAAAAAAATAGCTATTTATGTATTAAGAGCGCAAAATAGGACATTGTCGATTGAGAGGTTGTAGCCGCGCGACGCAGGAGTGCGGAATTCTCTCGAAATCGACAATGTCCATTTGCGCTCGAAACACACAAGATTTTTTTCTACAATCACCTCCACCATAACAAAAAATAATAAAATGTACACTTTGCACTTACACTACTACTCAATTAATAAGGATTAATATCAAGAAAAGTCTTTTATATTTAATATTAATTTATCGTTATTTCACATTCTTCTTGACCTATGGCTTCAATTTAATCTAAACATTTTATACTTTCGTTTTTGTAAATGAATGCCCTATTTTATTTTCACAATAGTGTTTTTTTTTTTGGTTATGTAATATACCGGCAGAGTAGTTATACAGGGTGTATCAAGATAATGGAACAGTGCCATTTATTCGTGAATATGAGAAGTTACATAAAAAAGTGATTAAGATATTTTGTAAAGCATAGAGGCGAACACATTTTGACATACACATTATTATTTTAAAGCCAGTGGTACTCAACTTACGGATCAATGTTACATTTTTTTAAATGGCATATATTTTTTATTAACTAATTAAATAGAGAATTTTCTTCTGAATTCAACGATATAATAATATCATACCCTTACATTACGAAAAATTTGATAAAAATCAATTCAAAGTTAGTATCTCATTTCTATTTATTTTTTTTAAGTAGGTTGCGTAAACATTTAATCATTAAAACAAAAACTGATTTTATTTATTGATGCAAGATCCAGCGAAATGCATTCCTAGCATGCAATTTAATTGCAAAAATTTATCCTAATTTCGTAAGACTAACTAGTCTTTACGCGAAATAAAAAAAAGAATAACGAAATTGGGAACATTTCGAAAAAATAATATAATACATAACAAGACATACAAAAATGACAGAAAATTTTCTTTTGTTTTAATAGTTAAACATTTGCTTGACCTACTTAAAAAAAAAATACTAACTTTGAATTAACTTATCAAATTTTTCGCAATGTAAGGGTATAATATAATTATATTGTTGAATTCAGAAGAAAATTCGCTATTTAATGAGTTAATAAAAAATATATGATACCATTTAAAAAAGTATAACATTGATCCATAAGTTGAGTACCACTGGCTCTAAAATAATAATAGTTATATCAAAATGTGTCCCCCTTTATGCTTTATAAAATATCTTAATCACTTTTTTTGAGTAACTTTTCATATTCACGAATAAATGGCACTGTTCCATTATCTTGATACACCCTGTATGTCAGATTGATTTGTAAAGGTGTTAAATGTGTCACTACAGTGCCATTAGTTCCTGACTAAACGTTTCCATTAAGAATGTAGACAAGTGACATTTCTCAACATTGCATTGTTAGAAATTTGGACAGCGAGCGTTTTTTCTACTTTGTCGCGTTAGAGCGGCAAAGTGACATTTTGCGTTGACAAAAGAGAGCGCAAATGGCTACTTTCTATGTACACTGTAGAAAAAATATAATTTAAAGCTAAATATTTTCTTTTATTTATTTACCTCATCGATATTTATTTTCCGCATAAACTTGAAGTGTTATCATTAATGATTTTATTATAACTCGCTTTCACCCTAAACAATTCCAAATATTTTTAGAAAATAGTTTATATAAATATGCATTTGTAGAAAATGGTAAATTTATTAAGTTAGTGAATTATATTATTACAATAAAAGATGTGAATTATGTGTAAACAATTATAAAAAGAGAAAAAATATGTAATTTAAAAGTTAAATATTTTCTCCTTTTTTTTACCTCAATTATCTGTCTGTTATTTATTTTTCACAAGAATTTAAAGCGCTATTATTAATGACTTTTATTACAATTCACTTTCGACCCAAACAATTCCAAATCTTATCAATCAGAAAAGTATAATGAAACTTTATTTACTCATAGGAAAACAGAAGCTCTCTCTCTCTCTCTATTATGAAAGGACCTATTAAAAGATAACTCAGATAGTATACCTGTGTGTTTACACTGTGAGTGTTCAACAACAATGGCCCAAGCAAATTTTGATAACTTCTTCCGGATCTGTGATGAAATTATCGATTCTTCACTACGAGAGGAAGAAATGATCGATTCTTCGCTACAAGAGGAAGATAATTTTAACGCCTTCTATCAAATCTGTAATGAATTGATAGACACGAGTCTGAATCAAACTGGTCATGGGGAAACCAATATTACTCGTTTCACTATTGTATCCGATGTAGAATCCCATTTGAAACGTTTCAATATTGCGGGTCGAAAAAATACGTTTAGCATAAATGACCCAGCAACGGGTAAAGATTCGGTGCAATGGTTCTATGAAAGTGTGAAAAGCGTTACCGATTATGTCATGGAATAGCTGCATATCGATGTTGTATGGGATACTTTGGAAAAAAAAATTACAGAGATTTTTTTCTGATGGTCAATTTACAATAGAATTGACCAAATTTTCGATGCCTTCAGGATATGGCAAAGGTCGTATATTGCGAGGACACGGTCTCTCATATGCAGAGTTTTGTCGAAGGAAATATGGAGTAATGGACTTTATAAACAAAGACAATTTGTGTTTACCTCAAGCACTAGTGGTTGCAGACTGTTTATATAAAAAGAACAATGTTTTAACACTTTGACGACTGTGCGTACAATAATTGGTACAAAACTATGATATACCAGGAAACTGTGTGACCACATTTGGTCACAGATCGCGGGCTCTTTATACTCACTGTGTACGTTCAATGGACACGATTTGTGTAGGTTTAAATGAGGATTTTGATAGCCTCAGTTTGTGAGTAAAGTCTGGTGGAACAGTTCGAAAAAAGATTTATACATAGATGGCCCGAGTAGGATCTTTCGTATCTCCAGTGAATCACCCTTTTGTAATTATAACCTGACAGGTTAGTGCAAGCATAGTTTTATGTAAAATGGCTAGCAAATACGTCAGTGAAGCTGAACTTCGGCATTTGGCTGACAATATAAGTGATATTGAGTATGAATTTGATTCGGATGTTTCAATTGCCGATAAGAACTATGAGGTAACATCATCATGTTCTTCATCATCTGATATGGTAAACCTACACGACAAGAGATTGAAAGTGAATAATGGCACAAAAGAAACACGAAATCAAATGGTACACACAGTTTAAACCAAAATAATTAGAATTTTTTTACTTAGAAACTATATGTGTACCAAATATTGACACTCGCTTTTTTATCCTTTCTTTTGGTCTAATATATTTTTGTGCAGTTATATTATATTATCACATAAATAAAATTAATTTCCTTTTGAATTTTTTACCTAATTTTTTGCAAAAAAACTTCTAAAATACTTCCAGTCGCGAAAGTGTTAAAGACGTAGTGAGTAATAAACAGGGTATTCACAGTACGAGGGCACGAGATTTGTTATTAAACACAAATGTACGCAGAAATGAAAATGGATCCGGTATTCCTGAACTTACTGAATTCCAGCGCTATTTTACTCAATACAATATATGTGTATATGAGTATAATGGTCGTAGAAATGTGATATTTGAGGGTGCAAGAGGAAAAAATCGACGAGCTAGAATATTGTGGTTCGCGCAGTTATATAATAGATTTTGTATGTGGCGGTCCTAAAAATTATGCCTACAAAGTATTTTCGCAAGAAACTGATGAAATAAAAGAAGTTTGCAAAGTTAAGGGCATCAATATAAACTTTAAAAATAGTGAAACGGTGAATTTTAATTATTAAAAAAAAATAGTTTTCAATAATAATGAAAATCCCGTACTGCATTTTAATAGCATTAGGTGTACAGATGATCATGAAGTAATTTAAATAAAAAATAAAAAAAGTTATAACTGGTGACGTTTCCAGTTGGTCCATTAAATTGGATACCTCTTCTTCCAGCCATTCTCCTCGATTGGCTCTAGAGTCTACCAGGATACTCTCACATGTTCTTTTCAAAACCACTGTTTGCATGTAAGCTTGAAGCTTACTTTTAAGTTGCAGGTGCTTCATATATCGCTTGAAATGTCTTGTTATTAATCCGCCCCATGTCATCACGACTGGCATTATTGTCACTTTTGTACCTGGATGGATACATTTCAATTCATTTGCAAGAAGTTGATATTTCCTTGATTCTGTCCTCGTCAAAATATTCTTATTTGTAATACCTGCTTCAATTAACGTTATTTCTTTTTTTTTGTCAGGTCATGAATCATCAAGTCAGGCTTATTGTTGTCTATTCTTGTTTCAGTTAAGATTGGCACATCTGATTTAATTTTGACACGTTCATTCGAAATTACGTTTTGAACTTTATAATTTTTCAATTTCTTACTTTTATATAAGCCGTATTTCTTCGTAAATTGAAAGTGTAGGCATCTAACAACCTCATCATGGAGTTTTTTGTAGTCAAAATTTAACATTCGACCACAATGAGTCGCAAGATGTTCTACACTTTTCGGTCCTTGTTTACAGTGGGAGCATTTTGTAAATGTGCTTCCAAAGTAAAGATTTCGGTCCTGCAATTTTGTAAGCATACCTTCTGACTGAGGCGAGATATTCCCTTTAGCGAACCATGTAGATGAATTTTTTATATCAAGAAAATTGTCCTCATCAGAAAATAGGATTCCATGCATTTTCTTCTGTTTTATTTTCTCTAATCGACATTCCTTATGCTTGTCTTTTATCATCTTTACACTCACATCTTCAACATTTATTTCATATTTCCGCTGGAATTAATTTCGAATTAGGCCTAAATGTGTTGCTTCTTTCTTTTCTTGTACTATAACTGCTCTCATTTTTTGATTAGAAGATAAAAAATCATGTTGTTTCAATAACATCAATTCAGCTTTCACTTATATACACGTCAATCCTCTTCCCAACTCATATCGATCTATATAAAGCCTATCCATGTTCGCCGCATTTCTTGTTACTTTATACTCTTTTAAAACATTTCTTATTTCTTTGTCAACTGCATCATATTCTTTTGGTACAAAAGGAAGCAATCCAATGTTGAAATTGCATATTCATTTATACCCCGAAATAGATTAATGGCATTTAACTTCGTCTGACAAAGTTTGATTGTTCTTTTTTTTCAATTTATCAGTGATCATTCTTTTATTTTCCGGCTTGATGACATTTCGAGAGTCTTCAAGTACACCTAAATATTTATAACCAATAGCATCAACCACTTTATCTCCAAAAACCACCATACTGTTAACATTACTGGCCGATTTTGCTTGATTAGTGTTAAACCCCATCCATTTGAGACAATCTCTGGTATACTGACAAAGTTCCTGAAGACTTTCTTTCGTCTTCCCTAATAATTTTATGTCATCAATAAAGATTAAATGATTTCTCTCTATATTAGTTATAATCATTTTCTCACAATTTTGGTTCAATATACGACTGAGCGGTTCAATAACTAATACAAAAAGTATCCTTGTAATAATCCTTGCTCAATCTTAACTCGTCCAGATCCTTCTTTGCCACATATTAAATTAGTCTGTTGCATATTTAATGTTCGCTGTATAAAATTAATTATGTTCCCCGGTAGTTCCAGTCTTGTCAGTATATCAATCAAATATTTATGTTTTACACATAGCCCTTTTGAATATCAATCCACGAAGTATACAATTCATTCAGATATTTCTGATTCAGGACTTTATTAAGTAGAGCTTGTTGTTTAGCACCTTGACATCCTCTTCTAGTACCCATTTGATTTTCCGAAATAATGCAATTTACTTCACAAAGATCACTCAACATTGCTGTAACTACTTTACTCGTTAATTTATATTTTTATTGTGTATTTTCAAGATTATGGGATTTTTTTTTATAAATATTAGAATACGTCTCTGTATTTCCACCTGCAACACAAAATAATGAAAGTGGACCTAAGAGTCAGTGCACTGCGTCCTCACTCACAGGTAACAATCCCGAAGAAATAATAACAAGAATTACCATCTACAAACCGTCAATCCACCATGCTGCACCCTGTTCAGCAATATTATGTGGAATCGGGGGAAGATTGGGACACCTCTGATGAACCAACATACAACCCTAAAGTTGCTACTATGTTGCACCCTGTGCAGCAAAATTATGTGGAATCGGGGGAAGATTCGCACACCTCTGATGAACCAACATACAATCCTAAAGTTGCTATGCAGCAAAAACTGGTGCTAATACCTCCAACCCCGAAGACTAGTAGATCAGTTAAGAAGATTTTTTATGATGAAGAAAGTAAAAGGTAAACCTAATTAAAAAATAAAGGAAAATAAAAATAAAGGAAAATAATTATTTTGTAAACATTTATTTTGTAAAATATTAAACATGTAATGATGTATAAAATAAAATAATTCATATAAATATGATTGAGTATTATGCGAATAATGACAAAACATATATCTAACAAAATTATCATTTTCATATTTGTTATTTATACTAAACAATTTTATAAAGTCCTTGTTGATGTAACAATTAATACTAAATAACAAATATACTAAACAATAATAACCACACACTGTTGAATTATAATCTTGCAATCCTGTTGTGTTAAAAGTCCATTTCACGATCTATAAAAATTGCTTCCCAGTAAGTTCCAGGTAGAGTATCCAGATCTGTATTCACAATAACAGCACATGGAAAATTAACATGCACCGGTAATGTATTGGATGCATATACTCTATAATACGCAATATTTTTAAAATATTTGTAAAATATACTCAGAACAAATGAAGCGTTCATTTCTATGAAACAGTACAAATGGTCTTCTCTAACTAACTTTGGTTTCAATGCTGCAGATTTATATAAGTAATTATTGAAATGAAACACTACATTATTATTTAAATAAATTTATTAAAGATTCGAATATACAAATATTTTTACTTATTAACTACCATAATCTACAATAACATTTCTATTTTTATCAATTCTAATAATATTGTCAAATTCAGCATAAATGACTCAATTCACTGTCTCTGTTAAAGAAGATTCAAAACCAACTTCGATTCTCAAAAAACCATGGCTTGTCAAATTCCAGTGTGACATTGAATTTGCTGAAAGGTCTGGGGTTAGAACAAATGCTGCTAAACAATAAACATCTGGATAACTGGCTCTGTTTCCAAAGTGTATGCCTGTTCCGGAAAATAATGTATTCTACATTTGAATGTATGATTTTGTATCACCAAATGAAGGTTGTAATGTCTTTGATGGTAGTTGCTGTCCATTTACACATAGCGGCAAATAATTTATTTTGAAATTATCAAAGTAAAGGGATTAGCTTTATAATCGCCGTTGAATGCTTTATTGGACACAAATCCAATTATGCACCTTTCAGGAAGCTGGCATAAGAAAATATTATCCAAAGACTTTCCTTGAATCCATACGCGGATAGTCACAGCTTTAACTTCGGCTCTAGTAACGGGATACTTAGCAGTAGTCATTTCCAAAGCTTGATTATGCGCCAAATAAATACTTGGATTTAATTTTACGCGACGAACAAGTAATGTGGCTTCGTTAATTTGTACTTGGAAGTTTGAATCCGTTGCTAGCAAATTAAAACTATCCCTTGATCGTACTAACCGTACTCTCATTTCAACACCGTTAAGTAATTTTTTCTTGATTGAAAATATCCGCATGAAGATACCCGATCATATCAACATTTTCACTATTTTTGGTTATTTTTTGCCGTTTATTATATCATGGATTGGCAGCTATATCTGTATTATTCATTTTTCCAGCTTGATCAGTACCTATACCATAAAGTTGAAGTAAGGTGAGATTTTTTTGCGTCTTTTCCGTAATTTAATAAAGTTTCAATATATGCTCTGTAGGCGTAAGTATTGTTAGGAGAAGATACAAGTTTGACTTAAATATATGTCTACTTGACTAAAAATCGAATGAAGCCAGTTTTTCACAGATGCTACATTAGAACCGTCATCCAAGGCAGAATTAATCAAAATTATTTAACATTTTTTGCGTTTACATAAATCATGGTTTGAGATAAATCAGGATAGTCTTCTCCGTGGCCAGGTATTACAAATTCAAGGGGGCCATCATCAGTAATGGGGGATAAAGGTTTATAATTTACCCATTGGCCACCTTCAATACTAGTTTGTGTAGGAAGTATAGCAAATAAATCTAATTCTGTTATTATACATTCACCAGACTGAGCATGTATAGAAATGCCATTTTAATCAAATATATCTGCCTGTCTAGAGCGTGTCTTGTTCTCTACAGTAGCATGTACACTTTTAAAATGAGTAGGTTTCTTAGTCATTCGCTTCTTTTTATAACCAGCCCCACTGATTATTTTTTCAAGTTTATATCAGCTTTACGTTTTAAATTGATCCCCGCTTCAGCGAGACGTTTCTTGAATAATTCTTTTGGTGACTGTTTTGTCGTCAAATCACCCAAAAAATTAATACCTGTGTTAACTGCTTCTTTACCAAGTGCCCCTACACCTTTCTTTATTAACGGAAAAATACTTCTAAACAATCAATTAAAGAAACTTCCTATCCCATGACCCCGTTGAAATCGACTTCCTTTATATACAGACCCAACATCATATCCGGCCTGTAATATTCCTGAAACGGGCAAGTTTTCATGATGTTAGACGGAAATGTAGTTTAAACACTGGACGTTGCAAATTGAAATGGTGATAGAAAACCATCATTGGTCCTTATATCTATTTCTACATTTGAAAATTCTCTTATCAACACATGAACGAAATGAGGTTCCGCATATAATATCATTTCATTAGATCCAAAAACATATTTATCAGTTTTAACGTGTAAATTCTTAACAACTGACTAACAACATCACCAACTAGGTGAGGTTCAATGATGTCACAATAAATAAATAACTGTGGACAAATACCTAGCATTAAATTAGGCAAATTAATTGAACTTTTTTGCTCACATATATAGTAAATGGTGGGTAACCAAGCTGCAATGCTAGCCGACGAGATAGTTTCAGGGATTGGACATTTGCATGTTTGAATTTGGCTATCACTCGTTTTTCTATTTTATCATAAGTAAATGTTACACATTTATAAACGGGTGTATCCTCATTCATTTTTTCTATTGCCTCATCAAGACTTTTATTCATTTCATGTATTACCTTATCTATACTTTCATAATTTTTTGTATGAATTTTTGCATGTACAATATTTTCTGGTCCATTTTCTTCGTGTGTGGTTTTCAACATCATTTTAACTTTATTTTTTCTTTCATTGACATTGTAGATCGGGCAGGAATATATAATTTCTGATAGTGCAACCTCCCAGAAACCATTTAATTTTATATTTTGAAGCAGCTGTGTAGTATAACTTGTGGTTTTATTATTAGGAAAATATTGCATATAGCTATTACTAGGCAAAGTTTAAAAAAATATTACTCATTCGTTTTGTAATACATGAAGTGAATTTGCAGAAATCCAGGAATTAAACTTATCACTGTAACCTCTCCACTTGACAAGCAATTTCTTTCTGGAGCCTGTGCCTTTTGTAGCTAATATTTTATCCACTTTATACATTGTATCAGATTCTATATAAATACTCTGCAGCTCGGTTGTATAGAAAGTGCCATCTATACCTTCATTATTTAAAATTTTTAATTTATAAACAATAGGAATTCTATTACTAATCGCATTTATTTTAAATAATCCCTCACTCGTATCCCTTTTCAAACATATTTTTACATTTTGATATACGTACAATATCTCCAATTTTAATTTTTTAATGATTATCTTTTATTTTTAATCTGAATTCTCCATAATCTAATATATTATTATCATTTACGTCACGAGGTGCCATTTTTATTAATCGATCTTTTGTTTTATTATAAGCAGAAACCAGATCCTGTAATACATCGACATATCTATATGTATTTTTATAAGTAAAATAACAATACATTTTTGATTTCAAAGTTCTGTTAAATCTTTCAACAAAACAAGCTTTCATATCGGAATTTTGCGTCACATAAAATTTAACATCATTTTATTTTAAAAATGAGCGAACTGATTTTGCAATGAATTCTGATCCTTTGTCTGTCTGCAGGTAAAGGGGCTTTCTCTCTTTAAATATATTTCCAAATGCCTGAAAAAGTGAGGAAGGTTTCATATCTTTTAAAGGGATAGCCCAGGCATATCTACTAAAGACATCAATGACAGTTAAAACGTATTTGTAATTATCGTTGTATCGCCTTAACTTGCGCGTATCATTCAGGTCAGCTAGGAACAGGTCATTAATATTTGAAATATTATATTTATTCCTTACAAAATGTTTTCGAACTGGTTTATGTAATGTAATGCATCCTGCGAGCTAATCCATTTTCGTATATCTTCTGCTTTACATCTACCTTTCATAGAATTTATAAGATTATTTACACCCGAAAACCCTGTAGGATTTGTTGAATCAAAATAAAATTTAGATAAAATTTTATCCATTTTACAATGAAAATCTCTTCCATTCAATTTTTTTAACTTTCACTGTTTCAGACGATTCGTCTTATATTATCTCGTCTTCTTCTATTTTTCGCTGGAATTTGAATGACTGATACAGATGTAAAAAAAAATTCACTGAGGATTATTAATTAATTCTAATGGAATATTTATTTCTTTTAGAGTATTCAAAAAATATTCCCAACCCTCAAGATTTACTCCGTTTTCTACGTGTTACAATATCCCTAATTAAATCTGATATATTTGAATTTGGAATTTGTTTTCCACTTATAGAAACTAGACCTATTTCATCTCACGTAACTGCTCCGTCTAATTTTAATTTTTGTATTATCAATTGAGCTTTTTCCTAATGAGATTTAGGAATAACATTTATTATATTTTTGGTATCGTCTGCAACTAGTTTCAGCTTCCTGTTTTATGGGTTCTGCCTCAACGTCTTTCTTCTCTAATATTAATTTTGAATCTGAAGTAAATTCATTTTCGATACGTAATTTTATAGGTTCTCTACTTTGTTACGGAATCTTTGTAATATTTGTTGGTACTTTACCCATTTTTCATGTTCTGATGATTTTAAACTTCAAATATTTCTCATGTCTTTATCTAACTGACTAGTTATTGTTTCTTTTTCATTACTATTACTATGTAAACGATTTCAATTTTCTAGTAATATTAAGACCAATTTTGTAGCATGATCCATTTTCATTTTTAAATAAACTACTTAGAACACCGTTTAACAAAGGTGCTAATAAAAAAGGTAGGAATGGTCCGCCCGATTGTACTAACACACGTTTTTTAGCTTTCCTGCTGTCGCCACATTTTGTAAGTTTCCTTAAAATGTTTTTATGTCTTACAAGTAAAGCTTGTTGTTTTCGACTGAGGGAAACTGTACCAAGTAAAATATTATAAACACATTCACAAATGCATTTAACAGTGTTACAGTCAGCGTTTTTTAATAACGCCAACCTGTCGTTTGATTTCAATTTGTGCAATGCTCGCAGATATTCTGCGTGGTTTATTACAGCGTTGCTCATTGCTATGAAATAATTGTAGGCAAGTGTCTGCTGCTGTATTTATACTTATTTTTAGGTAAATACACAGATGTAAAGTCATTATGTGACGTACGAAAACTCAGCCAATCAGTTGTGTGGTACGATGCCTCTGGTTCTCACCATATTCGGCTCAAAGGCTCGACACCACTCAAACAGCGATACCAACCCAGGAACCCGAAAATGCAAGCCATCATCGACGAAGAAGTAGAGAAGATGCTGGCTGAGAACATTATCGAACCCTCACGCAACGCCTTGGACCTCTCCTGCCGTTATCGTGAAGAAAAAGGACGAAAAACCCCGCTTCTGTATTGATTTTCGTAGGTTGAATGCAGTTAGCGAGGACACCTACTCTCTTTCATATATTAACAATATTTTAGATAAATTCCGACAGGCTACGATCTTCAGCACCTTGGATCTAAAGCAAGGATACTGGCAGATACCGTTGTCAGAAGCCAGTAAACCCCTAACGGCTTTTACTGTACCAGCCAGAGTGTTATTCCAGTTCCGAGTAATGCCTTTTGGACTGCACGCCGCCCTCGCAACATTTCAGAGACTGCCAGACACCATAATTGCTCCAGAAATGGATCCGTATGCCATCTCGTACCTCGACGACATCATCATAGCCAGCCGCACTGTTGAGGAGCACCTCCGGGAGGTGTTCAAGCGTCTTCGCGCCGCCAACCTGCGTCTGAATCCCGAAAAATGCGAGTTTGGAAAAACTCACATCCGCAATCTGCGACATATAATCGGCCCTGATGGCATTCAAACAGACCCTGACAAAGTAGAAGCCATCCAGGCCATGCCGGCACGTCAGAACCTCCGGCAGCTTCGTCAGTTTCGGGAGCCGCCTCCTGGTACCACCGCTTCGTACCCGACTTCTCTAAGGTCGCATAGCCACTGACAAGACCTCCAGAAACAAGAGAAGTGGACCTGGGGCGAGACCCCAAGCTCTAGTATGTCCCGATTTCTCGCGCCGATTCTATCTCCAGACTGATGCCTCCAGCGAAGGGTTGGGAGCTGTACTAGTGCAGCACACCGAAAAAGGAGAGAAGGTAATCAATCGCATACTCTAGGCGTACCGTACAAGGGGCGGAGCCAAATACTCTGTAACGGAGCAGAAGTGCCTCTTCTGGGGCGTGCAAAAGAAGGCTACCAATTCACGGTCGTCACCGATCATCAGGCTCTACGGTGGCTTAATAAGCTGGAGAACCCACCTGGACGGTTTGCGCGCTGGGCAATGTTCCTCCAAAAATTTGATTTTGAGGTGCAGTACCGAAAAGGTACTCAAAATTACGTCACCGACGCCCTCTCGCAACCTGGTGGAGTGAGTCAACTGGATGATGAAGACCATGATAGGCCAGTACTGTCAAGAAAACCAGCGGACCTGGGACGAAAATCTGCCCGAATTCACCATGGCCATCAATACGAGCCAGCATAAATCAACGGAATGTTCTCCGGCACTTCTCAATTACGGCGTGAACCGTTGATGCCAGGGCTCTTCCATGAGGCCACTCATAACCTAGGAGAAAGGACAGAACGAGAAAGTAAAAACGCGCCGGAAGAACTCAATAATCGCCTCAATAAACTAGCCGAGCTGCGTGAAGTGGCTAAAATAAAACTTACACGCGCCGCCAACACGCAATGCCATTATTACAATTTGCGACGAAGAGAATGACAGCCACCAATAGGAGCATCGGTAATGCGCCAAGAGCACCCGCTGTCCTCCGCCGCCCGTGGTTTCACCGCAAAGTTAGCGCCGCGATATTCCGGGCCGTGGAAATTCGTGAAAAAGCATTCCGCGAACGTTTATGACTTACACGGAGCCCACAGTCGCACTCTAAAACGAATCCACGTGAAAGATATAAAACCGGTCTCTACCTCTAATGATGTGCACGATGAACGTCGCCGCCGCTCCATGGATTCGCCGACCGACCCGTCCAATTAGGGTGGGAGGAAGGGCTGGCAGCAAGCCGATCTTGCCGCCAGATACAGGACGGATCACTAACGGCACCCGGGCAAGGATCCGCATCCTGGAGAACCGCCTCCTCTGCCCAACCCACACTGCATCACCACCACCGCCCCCCAAGCCAGCTGAGCCCCAGGTATCTGGATGGAGACCTGGGGAGAGCGACAAGGTCCTCCGCGAGGCCTTCAACGCACGGCTTGGGACCTATCCACCAAAGCTACCAAAGACGCCAGTAATCCTCCGATGGTGACGTCATCCAGCTGGCTGCGTCTTCCATATCCGACGTCGAAACCGACGCAGGCCAGGTCATGCGGACCAAACATCCCCTGGACGAGACAGCTTGTTGTTTTGTAGGTCCCAGCCGCCCACCAGAACCCCCCACCGTGAAGCAGGCCGTCACCGAGCTCTGGGATATTTTGACATCCCTCAGTCCCGACCCCTCCAGTCCACGCCGACAGGAACCACCCGTGGCCATCCCGACTAGACAGCAGGCACCTCCGCCATCCGTCCCGTCCGGCCCCAGCTTGCCCCTAGGACTACGACGCCTGGGTCCAGAGTCTGCGGCCAAAGGATGTGCCCCTGTCAAAGCGGCTGCGGTTCCGGCTCCCGTACGACTCCCGATGAGACGGTGAAGAGTGCAGTGCCCCCTCCCCTTTTACATTGACCAGGCCCAGGACACTTAGGTGCCGCCTGCGGACAATTTTGTTGTATTTTGTGTTTTTTTTCCTTGGTTGGGTTTAGTTAAGGTTTTTTTTTCAAATTAAGTTTGTTTGTAGTTAAGGATTTTGGTATTTTTGTAAGATAATTTTTTTGCTGGGTGTGTTAATTCCGTTTTTTCTCTCTCTTTTTTTCCGAAGTAACCCGTGGATGTGACGATGTGGATCTGTCACAAATTTTACGGGTTATATAGTTCAAAGCCGTGTAGCTCAGCCCTTATAAATCCGCGAATCGTGAAAACTTTTCTTCTCGACAATTGGAATAAGGCGCGTAATTTGACCGGGAAATAAACCACGTCGTCAATATCGTCAACCTATTTGCCCTGTTCTTTTATGCAGTAAACAAACTTAAGCTGGTGTAATTAGCAGGGCTATATAAAAGCAGGGCCCGCGATTGTAGAAGGGAGTTGTTGACTGCGAGTATTCCTCTCAACTAATAAGCCGTCGTTTTTCCGAAAACTAGATTAATTCGCACATCCAGCATCTTATTTTACCCATCAGCGACCAGCATACTATTTTGTACAACGAATTACCGTATAATAAAGTTGTCTTGTACATTTTATTGTAATTATGTTCTTCATATTTCACCCTATCTCCAAACCTGCTATCCGACCGTTGGCGCCCGAGCAATCACACGCCAACTTTCGTTTTTCCCAAAATAGCGTTACAATACATTTATATTTCAACAAATTCTATTAACCTAGCTTGTTTGCTAACACCATACTCTCTCATTCGTGTATATTTAATACCCCATTTTGTAACAGCTTTCTTCATCTGCGATAGTTTATCAGATGTAAGGTCATCGAATCTCGCGGGTAGATATATTATAAATTCCTCACATTCCGCAATTATTTTTCTTCCAAATCCAGTGTTAACAGCTTTAATGTCACAGAACTTATACACTTTATCCATGTCCATGTCAGATACTTTCTTGCGTGGTTTCATATCTGTCAACTGACTTCTCTGATTTAGCTTAGCAAAGTCCATGGCTATGAACAAACTAAATAATAGATTAGAAAAAAACTAAGTTATTTAATTATATTCGTACCTAGCTTATTACTGATGTTTTCAACAGAGACCCTTCGAGAATAATGGAGTGCATAAAACAGAAACTCACATTATTTATATACCCCCTAAATAACGCTTTCCTTATTGGAATAATATTCTCTTTTACATCGCTTAAATACATTTTAAATAACACATTCTCTTTTACACAAATTAGTTTTCCAAAGATAAAGACGTCATTATCAATACATTTAAGTAACAGCGTACCTTGCTTATCATTACCAAAATATCTACATAAATAACATTATTTATCTTTCCAAAGATTTTATCAATACATTTTAAGTAAACAACTAAAGTAACCACCTAATTATCTCTACTACTTGATACAAATATTTTAATTATCTCAAATTCTTATCTCAATGGCGCCAGTTAATTACTGCTCCGGGCAGAGAAACCGGGGTTACCTACTACTTAGTATAAACCAGATAAAACACGATTAATTGTTTTCGGATCAACTCGTGATTTCGGAATCACTATTAATAATTTACTTTTACAGCTACTAATGTAATTAAATTTTTAGGTTTATGGATTGAGAAAAACCTTAAATGGGTAACACAAATGAATCATTTACGTTCGAAAATTGCACAACTTTGTTTTGCTCTTCGACATGTAACTAAATTTTGCAGTTTAGAAGTTACCAGAAATTTTTATTTTGCGTATGTACATTCTGTTTTAAAATATGGAAATGGAATAGTGCAATGGGGAGGATCATCAGACATTAACAAAGTTTTTATAATGCAAAAAAGAGCTATTCGGATATTGGTTGGAGCTTCGCAACGAGATTCTTGTATACCATTTTTTATTAGTTTAGAAATAATGACAGTTTACTCTCTATACATTTATGAATTAATTTGTTATGTGCATCAAAATTTTTCCAAATTTTCATACAACCGTACTGTTATTTGTACGAAACAAGATTTAAAGAACAGTTATTACCACCACATCATAAAACTAAATTTTATCAAGAAAATTTGTTGTATAATGGCTCTCGCTTCCACAATAGGCTTCCTGAAGATATAAAAAATATAATAATTTTGTTTCCTTCAAGAAAAGCCTGAAGTCATTTTTAATCAAAAAATGTCTGTACTCGACCAATGAATTTATGCTAATGTAATTTCTGTGACGTTTGTAACTAAAAGTACGAGCGACTGCAGCGGGAAATTAAATCGCAGCCGGCTGCAACACGCCTCGACGTCGTCTCCACTCCGGCCACAACAAAAAAGGGTAGCGCGCCTTTACGCCCCAAAAAGAATACACCAGTGCTGTGCTGGAAATGCGGCCAGCACGATCACATTACGATCACATTACGATCACTTACCACCCGCCCCGAACAACAACAGGAATCACCTCTCTGCCTGTAGTAGAGGGTGACAATACTCACGAGAATCGGTTATTCCTCGATGTGGAGATGCACGGCCGAACATTCCAAGCACTGGTGGATACGAGAGCCATGTGCTCCTATATCAACGAGCATACAGCCACGGAGCTCAGCAACCCGCGTGCTCCGGTTCAGCCATCACTCCACCCCCAAGCACAGCTCGCAGACGGAACAACAGTCCGAACGAACGGTACCATGCGCGTAGGCTGCATCGTCGGTGGCATATGGAAGCGGCTCACCCTGCAACGGCCACCGGCGGCACATGGTACCGGAGATTGCTCCAGGAAGTCGCTGCACGACCCCAGGACCATGCAGAATACCAAATTATGGCAGGTAAGCTATACCGGCGATTCTGGGATCCGGCTGACTTATCCGACACCGAACCACAACGAAAGTGGAAGCTTTGTGTCCCTGCTGAAAACCGGCGGCAGGTTTTGGCGGAGAATCACGACCACGAAACGGCCGGACATCTTGGTATAGCCAAAACTCTCAGTCAGCTGGCGCTCCGCTACTACTGGCCAGGTATGTTTAAAGAGGTGGCAACCTACATCCGGCAATGCCTCATCTGCCAACGTTTCAAGGTGAATCAGCAAGGCCCTAATAGCCTTATGGGTCCCCCGAAAGTAGACCAACCCTGGGACATCGTGGCCGTAGATACCATAGGGCCGTTACCCCATCCGGCGAGTGGGTACCAGTACATTATTGTATTCCAGGACTGCATGACTCGATGGATTGAATGCCGCCCCCTCCGGCGAGCCACCGCCACAGCCGTGGTCACATCTCTTCGAGAACTCGTCTTGTGTCGTTTTGGACGCCCGAAGACCCTCATTTCCGACAATGGGACGGAATTCAACAACGGCACGGTACGGCGATTCCTGTAAGAAAACAACACTCAGCATCAGCTGACGCCTCCTTACACGCCAGAAGCCAACTCTGTCAAGCGGGTCAACCGAGTTTTAAAGCCAATGCTGGCACATTTCTGCCAGGATTCACAACAAAACTGGCACGCCCTGCTACCAGAATTCGCGCTGGCCATAAATAGTAGCCGCCATGAATCTACGGGTTACTCAGCGGCTTACCTGAACTTTGGGAGAAAACTGAGCTTGCCCACGGCCACGGAGGAGCAAGAAGACGCCGATGTCACCGTCTCTGAAGAGCATCTGGCTCAGCTCAAGGCCCTGAAGGCCGCGCAAGAGCTGGCCTGGATCAACATAGCCCATGCTGCGACCAAACAGGCCAAGCATTACAATCTCCGTCGGCGAGACAGGCGGTTCCACCCAGGAGACTTGGTAATGAGGCGAGAGCATCCGCTGTCTGCTGCTGCCAAGGGTATCGCCGCCAAACTCTGTCCCCGCTATTTTGGTCCCTGGACAATTACGAGATGCGTCACACCCCTTGTTTATGACCTCCGTAATGCCAATGGGAAGAAACTGAAAAATATTCACGTAAAAGATTTGGAAGAAGCGTTTACAGGTCAACAGCAGAATGTCGGAGAAGTTTCGGCCGTGGAGGGTCTCCTCGGTGCAGCCACGCCAGCCGCCCCCAAGCATGGTGCGTCGACCGATAGCCTGCCGCCGCCATCGAACCCGGATTCTACCATTGGGGTCGCCGTTGAAACATGCCCGCCGGCCCGACACGCGCCTGCGGCGGCCACAACCATCGCCGCCCCCAAGGACGTCGTCGCGAACACAGCCAAAGCCAGCGGCGCCCCCGCAAACATCACCACAGCCATCAGTCTGTTCCAGGGCAAGAGACAGACCTGAAAACTCAGCTCCACCCTCACTGACCTCACTCCAGGGGGCGCTGGCTCTGCAGGAAGCGCTTCTGCACGGGTCGAGCCTACCGGAAGCCAGCCCCTCCTATTATCGGCCGACCACCCCGGAGCCGCCAAGACCGCTACGATCGCCAGCGTTGTCGCCCACACACTGGCTATGCCTCGACACGTCGCCCCTGCCGACGACCCCGAACACCCTGTCACGCCGAAGACGGCGAAGTTTCTGAGCCAGGATCTTGCGGAGCAGTTGTTCGGTCTGTCACCGTCTCCGCCACAGCGAAGGGAAATTGACGCCGTGTCACCGCGGCCAGTTCGGCTTCCGATAACCCCGAGTTCGGGTTATTGGTCGGACTGGAATTCGACACGGGCAATGCCGGTCCCCCGGCAGGCGCAGCTGCCTCCGCGAAGGACCACTTCTGGCGCGGCAACCGGATGGGGCCGTAATGTGAGCGGCGTGGAGCCCATCCAGCGACAACGGCCCAACCAACCCCACGCGGCCAACCTGCCGGCCATACTTGGACGCCGGAGGCGGTACCTGGTACCACGATCAGAAGGCGACGTCAAGTGGAGTTGGGTGTATAACCCGGACTTTCGGCCTACCCCCGGACACGTGAGACAGCAGTGCTTAAGAGGACTTAGCCACTGTGCGTCTCTCAGTTGCACTCTGTTATGTCTCCTGTAATGTGTACAGCGCAATTTGTTTTAATTTTTCAATTATATTATTCACGGGACGCGAATACATTTATTCAACCATTTCAGTTACGCACGAACCCTACGTTTACATTTGTTTAGCAGTACATTTATTTTCGGGTTATGTTTACATTTGTTTAGCAGTACATTTATTTGCGTGTTATGTTTACGTTTATTCATGGGTTAGGATGCCATCCTTATTATTGTTCTGTTTTAAAAAAGGAAATGAGTACTTACGGTTATTTTTTTTCTTTGTTTTTTTTGCCGAAGAAAGAGAGAGATGTGACGAAGTCACATTTTTCGTCTCCCTATGGTCCTTCACGTTTCCTGTTCATATCTCATGGCAAGGTCACCAGCCAGTTTTCACAGCCAAGCGGTCTTCGTGTCCAAGATCTTCTCAGCGATCCACGGCCTCGCAGTTGTTCTGAGGGCCGTACAGCGGGTCAGAGAGGGTCCATACACCAGGCATCAAGGGGTTGTCTAAGAAACGGGACGGAAAATGCATTTTGTTTCGTCAAAACATGCTTAGAACCTACCAGTCACACGTGGGGGTCGTCAACGTCTGCCGAGCGACGCTACCACAAACCACAGACCGTATACACCCCTCTGATGGACCCTGAGAACATCATCACCACAAATCCACCTCCACGGCACTGAGGAAGCCACCAAGGAAAACCCTTTGACACCCACGAGGCCAGCTGATCACCACTAGCGCTATGTTCGGCGAGAAAACAAACTACAAAAAATAAAATATATTTATTCTGTCGATTTTATTATTTTGTATATTTCACCTGGTATTGTTAGTCGTAGAAAAGCTGGAAAATTATATTTTCATAACATGATAAAGTCACTAAAAAATGTTTTTCAAACACTGGCCCTCAGCCAATCGGAAACCGCCGTGAGACTCCTCCCCTAGACGAATCAAAACACCGGAAAAGTTCCCACACCAGAAACGCGCGACTCGGACCAACTTGAGTATAAATTCTACATCGCCGGGCTTAGAAGGCATTCTATGCAGTAGCTGTTCGCGGCTCAGACTTAGAAACTTGAGAGCAGCAGCGAGTCCACAGTTCCCTGTATAGGCGCAACTCCGTCCACACCGACCAGCCGTCGAATTTGCGCCAAGTCCCAAACAACGGATTGGTGAGTCTCCGAGAAATCCGTCAGAGTCGAAACCGGTTTACTTGTCCAGCGGTCTGCAGTAAGATAGACAGTAAAAGACGCAGAGTTAAAAGTCTGTAGTCAGAGTCTAAATACGCGGTGTTTTTGCTATAAAATACATAGCGTCTTAGTCAGTCTACAGTAAAAGTCAATTCAGTAAAATACTTAGTCACGGTTCATAAGGATAATTAAAGCGTACATTCAGTAAATGCCTAAGGGTAGCACTTCCAGTTTTTCTCCATTTTATTCGTATGTTGTACGTAGTATATCAATAAACCTAGTTATAAGTGAAATATTTCGTGATTATGTTCCTTTCCCTGACCCACCGACGAGCTATCCGCACCTCCTATTCCCTCGCATTCAGTTTCAGAAAGGCGCCCGACCATACACCCCAGAGAGGGAAAGGTGTCACAGATTATAGTGTGATTTAAAAATAAATGCAATAATATGTTCTTCACTATCCAGATCCCACTAAAATGCGAGTCAGGGGTTTTAGATTTATTTGATATTTAGTAAATATTCAAATTAAAATGAATAAATATCACTAAATATATTTTTATACTCTTGTATGTTACTGTAAATGCCAGAAAATCGGTAACTCCTAGGATTGACGTGCAAAATCTAGGATTTACCAATTTTATGTGGTAAATCAACTGTTCGTTGCATAATTAATATAATTTCGAGTGTTACGGTTGTGTATAAAATATGTAGTACTCTTAACATCCGCAGTACGCTGTCCGAAGGCGCTGCCTGTATGCCGCCGATGCATGGCGAACGCAGTGGATCACATTCTGATGCCAATATTTATTTCTACTTATTTGCTATTTCTTTCTTTGTGTGGGTTGTATTTATCTATTATTGTCCTTGAGTTTTTATTGCAATATTCTAAAGAATAAAAATGTAGCGTTTTAAATTTATATTTTTTATTTCATACGTGTGAAAAATAATTTGTAAATATTGTTAACAAATCATATTTTAAATCAATGCCGTATTTCAAGTCAAAATATGCTGTTATTACTAGAGTTCGGAAAATTGATGAATCCAAAAATATGTATTAAAAATCTGATGTGGCCAGCACAATACCTTCCGTCAATCCTCTGTATTATGTACAAATACCATACATAAATTTTCTTTCAAAAGATTCCAAATTTTCAATAAAATTATTTTATAAACAAACTATGTAAATGGCACTTGACACTGATACCTTCTTCTTCTTTAGCTTTTCCCATTCGTTAGGGGTCGCTATTTTTATATTTTTATTCGACTCATTTCTGTTTATGTCAGTTCATAATTAATAGCTGTCATTTTGACACGGATCGCCATATCTGATTGCCAAAGTCAGCAAAGTCATGTCACTGCACGCGCTCTATACATACATTTTGTTCCAAAAGATCCTAAATTTCCAGTAAAATTAATTCATAAACAAACTATGCAAATTGCACTTAACACTGACATTTTCTTCTTCTTCAGTTTTTCCCATTCGCTAGGGGGTCGCTATTTTTTATTTTCTTCTTCCACTCACTTCTTTTTTGCGCGTCGTTCTCATTCAGTTCCTTTTCTCTCAAATCTTCTGCAATACAGTCCTTTCATCTTGGTCTTCCTATGTTTCTTCCACCTTCTATTAATATATTCATCTCTCCTCATGACATGTTGAAACCAATGTAATCGTCTCTCTTATATCTAGAAACTTCTAACACTAGAGTTACTTCCCTTATTCTTTCATTAATTTACTTTTTATTGATATTGACATCTGTCAATTTGAATTACCTGACTATATTAGCAGTTTCCAGGGTGCGTAGAGTGTAGTGAAAACACCCTCGTTGACGTACTGAATTAAAGCTCAGACAGCCACAGTAAGAATATAAATAAGTTATACTTACCTGTGTCACTACGCTGATCTGCGCTGACACTGGAAAGAAGTTGACAGGGTGATGCACAATTAATTAAATAGTTTAAAAAAATATAAACCAATTTATTATTAAATTTAGCAACATATGTACGCAAAATTATACAAAAGCGTAAAGTAAAATTTAAACAAAGTTACGAATAAAAAATGAAATTAAGCTACAAAACAAACTAATTGAACAAAACTACATGACTGTTCGCCTCCACGATCGGGCTGAGAATCCCTCTTGATTCTGGATACGAACATTTCCTAGGCTAGTTCAATTGACAACGTACACAGTTTTGCTGGTAATATTCCGCTTTTCTACAATATTCTGCAAAATTTTGAGCGGAAGATCGCCAGCCGCCGGTCAGCAATTTGCAACACGGCGTTCATTCAAAGGAAATACTGAATTACAAAAATTTAAAGTTCACGCACGTGGCTGTTACACTGCCTCCCCCTTTAAACTCGACTATAATAAAAGAATTATAGTTGAGTCTAGCAAAGTCAATTGAAATATCCTTTGGCTGCAACTAAGCTAACTTACAACTACAAACATTCTTGGCTAGGCTACGTGCTGTCGCAGAACGTTAGTGTCGGCTGGTGGACCAGTGAAGTACGGTGGTGGATGGGCCTGCTGCAAGCCTGGGTACAGCGACACCGATGAACCGATGTTTGGTAATGACACGGTAAGGGACTCTGTGGCCGTAGAGTTCGTGGCCTCGGATTCCCGTTGATGTATCAGGTTCACCAGGTATCGGGTAGTCATATGTCCCACAGGCTGCCCAGGAAAAAACCATCTGCG
Organism: Harpalus rufipes; assembly: GCA_951394225.1. Lineage (NCBI taxonomy): Eukaryota > Metazoa > Arthropoda > Insecta > Coleoptera > Carabidae > Harpalus > Harpalus rufipes. The sequence continues at coordinate 7,644,138 of OX596287.1, read as the reverse complement.
TTGAGGTTGGTTGTCGGCTGCTCTCTTCAAGCTAAAAAAATTCAGAACAGATGCGGCATACCTTAAAACATGGTAAAGCGTGTATAGGAGCATAAATACTGAGATAAAATTCCCAGTATAGGACAGGAATCCCCACACTTCAGCGGCGGTACTCCAAGCCATCTTGGCAAACTCATATTTGCTGAAGACATCTGGCAGACGGAAGTCCTGTCCGTCGGTCCCTACTCCTATCACTCGTCGCGTCATGATGTTTGTCAAGGCACGTCGTTCGTTTGGGAAGAGCAGCGTTTGCTGGAATGCATCCATGTCTTGCTTGGTGTATACACCATGGGCGCTGATGGGCGCGATCTTGGTCATGGGGAGTTTCGCTGGGATTGTTTGGTGTCGAGAACCATGGGATCAGGTTGTGTGCGACGCAGGTCCTGGTCAACTTCAAACCATTTACCCTCCAGGTGGTACATGACGGCCAGTTGGTTCCCACAGTCGACCTGCGTGCTATGATCTCGAATTATGTGAGTAATGGGCGCCATGAACTTGCTCTCATTCTTATACGTAATAGGTAGCTGTTGGTAACAAAATGAGGTTTTTCTGAAATCCACAATTCGTGGGCTACACTTTATTACATATAACACCTCACCCATTACTCTCCCTATGTGTCCTGAGGCTTCCTTCACCAGGCCGCTCACGATGTCTGGATTTTCAAGGGCCAACATGATACGGTTTCTTAAGATGTTTTCCTTCAGATGACATCTTTTTAGTATGGCGTCATAAACTAGGTCCTTAGTATATTGTTTGAAGGCTATTTCCAAAAATAGCAGCTTACTAAGGACTTGAGCCATCACGTCCGTGTTTTGGTTCACTCTTCGAGATTTCCTGAAGTAGATACCAAGAGAGGATTCGGTGATGATCAGCAGGCGGTTTTGCTCAGTACGCCAGGCTGGTTGGTGGCAGAGCAACTCCTGCTGCACGAGTCGAAGTGCAAAAACTGTATCATGGGCCTCGACGACGACGTACTTCGTCTCAGTCTGGTTCACCATGAGGATGTTCGCGACCCCTTCATTAACATTAGCGTTCCATATCACCTCACCGGCCATGTCGTCGAAACAGTAAAGGTCCGTATACGTGCACACGGTCCCTGACCGTAGCTTGACTATTTTCTTCGACGTCGGCGATGGCGGTGTAATCTGACAATCTGATGGTGATGGCTGCACTGACGATCACATCCTCATACGTGATGCCCTGCTGAGTGTAGCGTACACCGGAACATTTACCACTTGGTTGCAGGTGGCCTGCGATGGTTGTCGGTAGCTCGGTCGTGCCGCTGAGGATTACGCCAGACATAATACCGGCCCCTAATCCTGTCAAGTCTAGGCGTTGAAAACGGTGGGCTTCTAAGCAGCGTTCTGCCTTTACGGGGTGCACGTACCGGGCTAGGCCACCTGAAACTGCGCTGGTATGCGAGTGCATACCACAGTGCTCAATTAATTGTTGTACTGTTACCAAGCAGTTGTACACGTGGACTTCGGTATATCGCATTTCCTGAACTAACTGGATCTTGGTGGTTATCTCTGTTGAGTCCTTCTTTGGATTCCTGCATGGCTGTACGTTCAGCAACGAAATCTTGGAAATTTCTAGATCTGGGTCCGAACAGTCGAAGGCAATCAATTCAGCACGTAGACAAACATTTAAACTTAACACTAACACTTAAAGTACATATTATGTTTTTTTTCTTTTGAAATCCGGTTTGAACCTATTCACGGGTGGTCAGAGACGGCTCCGCGACTTCGGGTTGCGTACCGGGGTGGCGGCGGAGGCGCATCTTCCTCGACCGTCGAATATGTCTCCGTTGTTGTGGTGGAATCCAAGGTGGTATTGGTGGGTGGTCGGGAGGTTCCAGTACCTAGGGTGGTATTTCGGGTGGAATTTCTCTCTGAAACTATAGCATGGTTAGTTTCCTCGTGCCTAATTAATTCCGGATCTGGTAACATTTCTTTTTGTCTTTCTGCCCATGGGATAATAGGGGTTATACCCTCTTGTCCGTCTAATTCAGTCGTCTTCGACGCGCCGTCGTGATTTAATAACGGAAGGGCGGTTAAGTCATCATTAGTCATGTAACAAGGTTTAAGTCTGTTAACGTGTACTGTCATTTATCTACGGCCAAAAATTTATTTTATAACCGCATTTACTTCCCATATCTCAATACGGTACGGTCGTGTCCACTTCTTTGCAAGCTTTGCACTAGTGCCGACCTTCACACTCGGTGTAAACAAATAAACACGGTCTCCTACTTTGAGAGTAACATCAGAACTTTTTTTATTGAAAGTGCGATGTACCCTATCGATATTTTTGTCTAATTGTTCTCGTGCACTAGTGTGTGCAATTTTTAATCTTTGGATCAGTTCGCTCGCATAATTGGTGTCCACGTCATAACGGGTCTTTAAGGGTCTAAATATTTCATCGACCGGTAACTCTATATCGCAACTATATATTAGGAAGAATGGAGTTTCGCCTACCATCGAATGAAAACTACTACAAAATGCCGAAACTGCGAATGGTAGCCATTCATCTCAATCCGTATGGTTTGTTTTGATATAATGTGACAATATATCCTTTAACGTTCGATGACTACGTTCTAGACTCGCATTAGTCTGTGGTCTAAAAGCTGTCGTGTGCCATCTTTCGATGTTCAATATGTTACAAATTTCTTTCATCAACTTTGAAACGAAATTTGTATCAAGGTCAGTAAGTAACTGTCTGGGTGTACCTTGTCGTAAAATTATGCCTTTTACAAATGATTTGGCACCGGTAAGGGCTGTTTGGTCTTTTATAGGAAATGCTTCAAGGTAACGTGTGGCTGCATCTTGAACTGTCAAGATGTATTTATTTCCTGAGTCAGTAGTTACTAACGGACCAACTACATCCATCGCAATGCGTTCAAATGGGCGACTGGCAGGTTTAAATTTTTTCAAAGGGGCGGGTAAATGAGGAGAGGTTTTCCTTTGTGCGCACGATGCACGATACACATTTCTTTACATAATTTTTTACATCGGAACGGAGTTTTGGCCAAAAGAACCGCGAATTTACTTTTTCAAGTGTTTTCTCCGTACCGCAATGTCCTGAAAGAGGTGAATCGTGGCAAGCCTTTAAAATGAATTTTCTAAATTTTGTGGGCACTATCAGTCGGTCTTCATAACGCTCATCGTCCGATCTACGGTACACTAATCCATCATCGTCCAAATAAAAATCGCAGTTGGGTTCGTCATTAATCTTATCTATATATGTCATAGTCTGCGCGTCATTCCTCTACTCAGATTTCATGACGTCACGATTCCATATCACCGTCTCGCATTGTTTGTGATGAAACATGAGACGTACTGGCTTGATATGAGAGAGAGCGTCTGCATTAGTATGCTTCTTACCGGAGCGATAATGAATTTCAAAATTATACTCCGATAAAAGTAATGATCACCTAATTAATCTATTTGATGGTTCGGAAGTATTCATCAACCATCTAAGTGGTTAATGATCGGTATAAGCTATGAACTTCCGACCATACAAATAAGAGCGAAAATGTTTTATGCTCCATACTGGGGCAAGACACTCTTTCGGTCGTACTGTAGTTACGTTGTGCAGCAGCGAGTTGGCGACTCGCGTAAGCTACAGGCATCTCGTGACCATCATACTCTTGGCATAACACAGCACCTATTGCGTAAGCAGAAGCATCGGGGCATAAAATAAATGGTTTTTGAAAATTTGGGTATTTTAGAATAGGCGATTTTAATAACAAATCTCTCAAATTATTAAATGCTGTATCTGCTTCGATTGACCAGGAAAATTTATTATTTTTCTTCGTCAAATTTGTTAACGGTTGACCTAATTTTGCAAAATTTGGAATAAAACGTCTATAAAATCCAATTAAGCCCAAAAATGAACGAATTTCTGTGACGTCACGCGGTACGGGGAAATGTTCTACCACATCTATTTTCTCTGGATCAGGTTTCACACCATTTTTACTCACAATATGCCCGAGATATTTTGTTTCACTCATCATAAATTTGCATTTATCGGGATTTAAAGTGAGATTTGCATCTCGAAGTCGTTCGAATATGAGTTCTAATTTACCCATATGCTCTTCTAAGTTATCGGAGCTGAAACAAATTATATCGTCGAGGTATACAAAACAGTGAGTAACTGTTAATCCAGACAAAACAGTGTACATTAATCGTTGCCAAGTGCTCGGGCTGTTGATTAGTCCAAAGGCCATTCGATTACATTCAAAATGGCCCCAAGGTACAGAAAATGCAGTCTTTTCTATATCTCGCGGGTCCATCTCTACTTGCCAGTAGCCTTTTGTTAAATCTAAAGTAGTAAAACGAACGGCATTTCCAAGTTGATCTAGGGTGTCTTGTAAATTTGGAATAGGAAAGTAATCTCTTTTAGTAATTTTGTTTAGTTCGCGATAATCGATACAAAACCTAAATGTACTTTCACCGTTACTCAATTTTTTTCTACTAAGACTACTGGGGCGGAATAAGGACTAATCGACGGTTGAATGATGTTATTCTCGAGCATTTCATCTACAAGTTCTTTCATAACTTGGCGGCGACTAAACGGTACGCGATAAAGAGCGCGCGCCACAGGGAAATCAGTGCTTGTGTGTATGCGATGTTTCACGAGCGTCGTCTTACTTACTTCTTCGGTTTGAATACGTCAGCATATTTATTTAAAAAAAAAATGAAATTTGCCCCGTTCTAAATCAGATAAATGGTCTAAATTGAATTTATGCTGGCTAGTTGTATTAACAATATTAACACTTTTACTGTTTTTTGCCTCGACTTCCAGTTGCTTTTCCGCTCCCACAGCTAAACCGATTGGTGTTCGATTTGTTAAAAGTACATCTTCATTATTGACATTTAAAATGTTAATGAAGGCCTTATTCTTTTTAAATTTTCGAAAAATGCTTCGAGCAACTAGAATACCGGGCCTGTCGAGGTCACGTGGCTCTACTACATATGTCATATCAGGCATCCGCTTATCAAGCGCAAGTTCAATGACAACGTTATGTCGCGCGGGAATTTTGACTGTGTCTTTAATACGTACAACAAAAATTTTAATGTTAAGAGTGTCAGTAGACGCCGAATTATCACTACTTGTGGTATGCGTCCCTGCACTGCACTCTTCGATCAGTGCTGTCAAATTTAAATTTGGCGGTACAGGATCCGGACAGGGTTGATTACAATTTTGCTCATCGACAATATTGCAATCCGCGTTACTAAATGATTGATCCTGGGTACCAAATAAATTATTCGAGCCTATTATCTTGCTACTCTTATCTGCTGCTTTGTCAGCAGAGATAACGTGTACATTCTCGCTTGTATTATCACTGTTACTTGAAAACTCTGACACAGATAAAATTTCGTTATTAATTTTGAATTGATTTTTCCCAAAATCGATCACTACTTTATTCTGAACTAAAAAAATCTACTCCGATCAGTCCGTTGACCGGCAAATGCAGATCATCGGGACATACGATAAAACGATGTACTAAATTTCCGGACCCCGCTATTAATTCGACACTAGTAACTCCATTACTAGTCAATTGGTTCCCAGAAACGTCTACTAGTACATCATCTGAGGGTGAGATAGACATATTTAGATCCTCAACTACATTACGTTTCAAAAGAGATACGGCAGCACCCGAATCTACGAGAAACGTTAATTTTGAATGAAACAAATTTTGTTTTATCTGTATCAGGGTCAGCGACCCGCGGAACAACGAAGCGACATTTACTTAAACTGCCTGACGTTGGGTCGCCGTCGAGACAGTTTTCGCGTTTAAAGGACACACTTTGTCATTTGCGCGATGACCTATCTTAACGCAATTGTAACACAACACTTGCTTTGATTTCGAAAAAATTTTAGATATGTGGTCTGTACTACCACAATTAAAGCAACGACCCCTCATATTGTGGTATCGTTGGTCAGTGCGTAAAACTGCGTTTTCCTTTGGCGATGATTTTTGAGAAGAACGCGGCGGTGTATGTGTTGGTTTCATGTTATGTTGTGGGGCAGTGACCGCACGAACATGAGCCTTATGAGCATCTGCTTTCGTTTATATAAACGAGCTAAGACCTCCTCGCAGTGCTCCGCATAAGGTATTGCCTCCTCTACAGTTTCGAAATGTCTTATTCTACTAATTTCGTTTACCAATTTAGTATCGAGACCCTCAAAAAATTGCTTGATCGTCATGGTTTCACGTTTAATGCGGTTACGTAAACTCGTCATGTCATTATCTGACGCCGGAAAAAGTTTAGCTGCCGCAATTTCTAATCGTAAAGCGAGTTTTTGAATAGACTCATGCTTTTTACGAAAAAATTTGAAAAAATCTTTTTCTGCTACTGCAAAATTGTGCTTTTTTCCAAAAAGTTTTACCAGCATTCGCGCATATCTGTCATAGTAGTCGGTCTTTTATCTGTCGGAAGTGAATAAAAACAATTTTGTGGTTCACCTTTTAATTTTATCGCTGTAACTACTTGACTATCTGTCCATCCGTAACAGTCTGCCACGGTCGCAACGTTATCAAGGAAGGCAGGTCGGAACCACCGGAATAGTTATCAATGCTTTTAAAGGCAGACATGGATGTAGGGTCGGTAAAAGCTTGCCTCGTTGATGGTGAACTAGTTTGGGCAGGTTGTTCATTAGAGGATGGTGGGATATACTGCTTAGGTTGCGATAAATTTGGAAGGTGGTATGAAAAAGGTGCAAAGTGAATGTCCAATGGAGGAACCCGTGATGGACCGGGTTGCGCGGTATAATACTGTGGATAATAAGTCATGGCGACATTAGTAACTGGAAGAGCGGTCGAATTCCCAGCCGTTGCCGTTGTTGTAGAGGTTGTAACTACAACCGTCGTGGGTACAGGGGGGGTTTGTACAGTCGTCGTACTTGTTGTCGTGGGGATATCGTTTGAGTCAACCATTTTTACATTTTTAGTCTTAAATTAATTCAGTCAATCACGTTATATCTAGTAAGCCCTAATTAGCCCTTTACTAGATCCTACCCGACTGCGTCAATTGTAACGGAGGGTGTAGTGAAAAGCACCCTCGTTGACGTACTGAATTAAAGCTCAGACAGCCACAGTAAGAATATAAATAAAAGTTATACTTACCTGTGTCACTACGCTGATCTGTTCTGACACTGGAAAGGAGTTGACAGGGTTGATGCACAATTAATTAAATAGTTTAAAAAAATATAAACGAATTTATAATTAAATTTAGCAAAATATGTACACAAAATTATACAAAAGAGTAAAGTAAAATTTAAACAAAGTTACGAATAAAAAATGAAACTAATTGAACAAAACTATACGACTGTTCGCCTCCACGACCAGGCTGAGAATCCCTCTCGATTCTGGTACGAACACTTCCTAGGCTAGTTCAATTGACAACGTACACACTTTTGCTGGTAATATTCCGCTTTTCTACAATATTCTGCAAAATACTGAGCGGAAGATAGCCAGCCGCCGGTCAGAAATTTGCAACAGTCACGGCGTTCATTCAAAGGAAATACTGAATTACAAAAATTCAGAGTTCACGCACGTGGCTGTTACAGTTAAGTTAGCATAGCTGGCTGATTTATGAATTTTTTTATCTTTATAATTCTTTAACTCTATATCTGTTGAATATGAAATATAAAATGCAATCAAATAGTATAGAGAATAATATATTCTTTGTTATAATAATATTTAACTAAGTTTTTCAAGAAAAACTGTTAAAACCTTCAAATGAGGATACTTCCGGTTGACCAATTATAACCAAAATCTAATCAAGTCTTCATATAGTTGCAAAGAAGAGGAATACGCAAGAATTTTAATTTTTGGAATTCTAGTATTGAAGATATCGTGGCCGAGACTGCGGTCACATACATACACACACACACACACACACACACACACACACACAAACACACACACACAGATATAGACATCATCGTAAATATAGTAAAATCGTATTGTAAAGACTCTAAAACGTGCTTATTCAATGAAAACTTACCACCGTTTTTTTTTACCAGACAATACCTTCCTTACCTAGAGGTGACGGAAGGTAAAAATTGTTGAAGAAAAACTTTTATTTTGTTATTTTTACTTTATGTTATTTTTGATCAAGGAGAATGCTCGCTGTCACTCATATATGTTCTAATATTTTTGACAGACATACTGTTCATTAAATAAATCTTTATAATTGTACCTTGCTGTAGTTTTTTTGTGCAAATCATTATTTCAACAAAGGTAACTTTGTCTCAACAAAAATATATAAATTATAATTATTGTAAAATATGCACTATAAACAAAAAACCAAATAAACATACAAACAACATTGCTGAATATTTATGGGATAAATAAAAATTTGTTAAGGTTCCATTAATGAACCTATCAATAGATATTACTGAATTATAACTAATTGCTCTTTAGGCATTTTTACAACATTAAAAAACATTTCTTACAGTACAACTAATTAATAATTCTATAAAATTTTAATATTAACACAGAAGAGTGGAGTAAAATTACCAGTGTAATGAAAAACTATTAGGCATCACAGTTTGCTATTACAGGTGTATTCTGAACACTCTCCGTTAATTAAAATTATTAAACGGACTCTGTTAAAAAAATATTGTTTTAACGGATCTGTTAAAAATTTGTATGCTGAACAAAATGTTTTAACGGATCCGTTAAATTGTAATAAATTAACGGATCCGTTTAAAAGTATTACGCAGGAAGTACATATTTTTGAAAAGTGGTGCCAATAATGTAATAACTATCGAAGCAATGACAAGTTTATTTCAATATATTGTAATAAAAACTTACAAGAAAATGTAATATAACTATTATATACTTACGTATTTATAAAGTAAAGTAATTCTATAACTTAATATAACATAATTTAACATTTTTATATATCTTTTTTTATTTCATTATATTTACAATACTGATTACTCACATCATTTTGTGTTTTCTGTCAAACTGGAAATTGACAGTTACAAAATAGAATATTATCAAATAAATATGGTAAATAAACGACAAAAAACGTCAAAGAAGCAATTTGAATTTGTTATTAATTACCTAGAAGAGAATGGAGATATCTCGGGAGATATTTTTACGTATCTAGTTGATGCCGTCTCCAAAAAAGTGGAGACAAAGGAGAACTTTCAAAACATTAGGAACTGCCCATGCTTTAATAGGCAGCAATATAAGGTTCTATTATTTCAGTAAAATATCTGGATGCTTCTTTGTTAAGTTGAAACAATTTTAAAAAATGGTGTTCATGCTTATTGAATGAAACACTAGAATCCCGTAGTATTCTGTGATGACGGCATAAATTTACTCTAATAATAATTTAATAAGTTAAATGTACCTACTCTATATTTTTATTTGAATTTAGGCACTTACATTCGTTCATTTTCTTCATATTCATTGCCTAACAAAACGTCAGCTATAACTAATAATGCCATTTTCACAAAATTAAAAATAATAAAGCATCCGTTTATACTTAACGGCATGTATGTAGCACCCGTTCAGATTCAGAGTTTTAACGGAGGTAGTTAACGGATTTCCGTTATTATAAATAACGGACCAGCCCTTTAGAATAGCAAACTGTAATAAACGGTCCGTTTAATTTTAACGGTCCGTTTAAAATTAACGGAGTTGTTCAGAATACACCCGTAAGTCCGTTACCCTTGGATAACAATTCAGAACTATCATATTTTTCGAACTTTGTCATTAATTCTGTTTGCTATTATTAGATCATTATTATCATTTATATAATATTTATTGTAATTAACTTCGTTTTATACCTCCAGCAAAACCGTAGGCAAGGGAGGTTGTATGTGTGTATATATACTCGTATGTGTGTGTGTGTGTGTGTGTGTGTGTGTGTGTGTGTGTGTGTGTGTGTGTGTATGTGTTAATTCACGTCCGCGTGTTTGTCTGTGATAGTTGATTAGATTTTGGATAATATTGGACAACAGGAAGAGATACTTTACTTGAAGACCATAAAAGTTTTTAACGAAGAAGTATATTAAAATAATCCAAAAATAATCAATTTTAGTATATAAGACTTTTATATCAAGGGGAACAATATACTAGATATCCGTGAAAAATATATAATGATATAATCCAAAACTTTTCAAATTTGGTATTTAGACTTGTAATCTTGAGAACGATATATTGCATTTTTTCTATAATTGATAAACCGGAAGTGGTACTTTCTTTACTTAAAGCTCATTACTATTAAATATTAAATTGGCGGGAGGTCATTTATTTATTTATTTCTTTAACTACTTATTGCATGCTTTTTTATTTTATTATGTTATGATAAATTGTACTTAGGTTATCGATGTCTGTGCGTTTACATTGTTTTTATCTGATGTTATACGTAGCATTTATAATGTTAGTCTTTTATAAAGTATTGGTCCGTACTTTAAAATCTTTGTTCTGTGGAAATCAAACTCGTGTTTATTGGACCTTACATGATCGACTAAAGTACATTTAATGGTTTTATTTTGGTTAGTAGCATTCTTTGTGTGTTTATTAATCCTTATTTTTAGATAATTACAAATTTTGTACGAAATTTTGGATATTACATTAGATCTGTTGTCCTTCTTTGTTTTATCTTTAAGATTACTGAATAAATTGTTCACAGTTTTATATTGTTTAAACGCTACTTCTAGTCTAAATTGCGTTTAATCATTCTTTTTTAATTTTGGCGCTAAATTTTTAATCTAAGGCATGAATATGTGTCTCTTCATTCTTCTTTTGATTGACGTTTGCGACATCTAAATTATTGAAGATTATATTTGTCATTTTGGAAAATTATTATGTTTTAGAAGCGTTTTTAATTTAATTTTTATTTCATTTTGATATTTCATCTTTGTTAGTTTTAGTACTCTAGTTTTTAAGTTTCTGGCTACATTTAATTTTTATGAATGGGATGGTTAGATATATAATTTAGATTAGATAACGAGAGGATGAGGTTGGTTTCTTGTACTATTTTGTCTCTATTGTATTATTTGTACGTATTAGTAATACATCTAAAAATTGTAGTTCATAGTTACTTTTTATTTCAATTGTAAATTGTATACTGTTATGGAAACTGTTGAATTGATCCTTAATGTAGTCTATTTTATCGTATGGAACTATTGCAACTAAGTCATGGACTTATTTTTTATGAATTGTATTTTGAAATGTAAGTTTTGTAGTACCGATGTGACTACATGGTGCATAACTGTATTAGCTATGACCGGGGAAAGCGGAGAACACATGGTAGTGCCAGATAATTGTTGCCCAAACAGCCTGATTCTCGTGACACTTGTTTAGAAAACGATATTGTAATGAAAACAATTATTGTTTCGTATACGATAAATTGTAATTTTGAAATTCACGTGAACATTGTTTCTGAAACAATATTGTATACAAAACAATAAATTAAATGTCAAAAATTTATCGTAAACTATACAATTTTTGGTATTCAGATGATCAAAGTTGTATTGTATGGAAAACAATAATTGTTTTAAAATATTGTATTCTGAACAAGAAACTGAGCTACTTGTTACGGAAACAATAATATTTAAAATACTATCTAAATTTCGAATAATGGTAAACACAATTTTTTTACATTAATTAGTGCTATTATTGACTTCGAAAAGAGGAAATATGATATGTTAGAGTAATATATAGCCAATGTACTTACATACGTGTAATGTATCTTTATGAATTAAATAATTCTGACATTTTGCTGAATTAAAAAAAAACATTTAAGAGTATGAATGATCCTTTATCCTTACAAAAAACAACAAATTTTTACAAAAATTAACTTACAGGTTCATCAATTGAAAATTCTATTAAATAAATTTAAGTATCATCTCTGCTAAATTATCCAAATCCAGATCGAGATAAAATTTCAATTTTATAACAATAAAACTATGTATCTTATTAGATTGTATATTCTTTATTCATTTATAAATACACATTACATTTATTCAATGAAAGAAGTTATCTACTGATGTAAAAAAAAAATATATATTTCATCACGGCATATTACCCATTGCTGGATGTGCCAATTTGCTTTGTACAGATATCGGTAATGATGGAATATTTGACCAGGCGTCACTTTACGGGCACTCATTGCTGGCGTGGAGAGTGCGCCACAGGGTCAATTTTGTGCCATAAAATGCGAAGTAATTTTTGGCGTCGGTCGGGATCGAACCCGGGTCCCCAGATTCGCGACCAGACAGTCAGGCACACGGCCATGAGACCCCATCTACTTATTTTTATGTTTTTCGCCAGTTTTTTTCGTTAAATAACCCATTTTAATAAGAATCTAAATTTAAAACCATTTCTTGTCATACTTAAAATATTTTCGAATTTAAATTTGGCTTTTTTCTTCTGGTTTTTAAATGTTCTTGTACTTATATCTGTTATTGAGGCTTCTATACCTTTTTCTTCTTCCACAACACAATTAATAACAAATATGATAATGCTTTTGAGTTTAGGAAATGTCACTTATGTCAAAAAATCAAGTAAATAAATGTCAAATAAGGAAATGAACTAACTTCATACTTGTATACAATAAATTGTATAGAGACAGTTTACAAGGAGTCACGGGAATTCGTATTTCATACAATATCTTAAACTATATGATTTTCAATATCGTATTCAAAACAATATTGTTTTCAATACAAGTGTCACGAGAATAAGGCTGAAAGACTAGATGGTTTATACGATTTCGCTAAATATTCAAAATATGGTAACACGACTTTTTCATTACTACAGTTACCTATTTTTACCTTCAATAACCTTTAGGTAAGGAAGGTATTGTCTTTGGTCAAAAAATCGATAGTGAGTTTCTAATGAATAAGCACGTTTTGGGGTCCTTAGAATACGAATTTACTAATTTTCGATGATGTCTGTATGTATGTGTATCAGTGTGTGTGTATATATATATCACATACACGCACACACACACATACAGACATCATCTACTCTGCTCCTTCGAATTTGATTATATAAATTATTATAAATAATTAATTTCTACTTTTATAAATATTTCTGGCGTAGATAAAGTCTTGTATATCACTCGTGAGTTACAGGCATAACCCATTCGTGTGAATACATAACTCGCTGTTGCTCGTTGTGCATCCTACACTCATGGGTTAATGAGACCTCTAACTCACTAATAATATGAATAACTATTATTACCTATATAAATTCATAATGTAATTAATTAGTATTTCATTATAATATAATATACTAGGACCGCACCATAGTGTATGCAAGTTTCCTATACTGTGACCAACCGTCTATTCAGCCTATAGCAAAAATTGACCATTTAAATGAGCTACAATAATACTATTTCCAATGTTTTTTTACAAAATTGAAAAATAGTGAAAACCCCCATTTGTTACATATAAAAATATTTTTTACAATCAATATCGACATGTCAAAGAAATCAGGTACTATAATTTTATTGATATTTAATAAATATGTATTAATTAGGCGAACTCTGGAATAAGTAAAGAATAATAAACTGTAGTTACTTTGTTACTAACGGCTGTAAATTAATGACTCCAAACAACATAATTTATTCACGACATTGATTCCAGCTATTTTCATAAACAAGATAAGCTATTAAGAATTTATACACGAATTGCAAACTAAAGATAAGCTATGCTTACATAACCTGATATTCCAGGTTATATTGCTGTAATTTATAAGCTTGTTGATTACAAACCAATAATATATTTACGATTATTATTTACTAATTTTGTAAATAATAATATATGATGTATGGCAGCATTTTTTATTGTGTCTAGTCAATTTGCCCTGCCTTCTTAGTATTATAAAAAATTCTTAATGTGATGTTTGACAGGATGGTAAGGATTGTTACACACCGATTTCGTGTACGTTCCCTGTGAAACATGAACAAACACTTACGACGCTAATTGTCTTGGAAAAGCAGTTGTTGCACCGAGTTGCAATTTTTCTAGATTTTTTTCTGTTGCGAGTAGTCGTGAGAACCACACGTATTTCAATATTTTTCTCGTCTTTACGTATCGTTGAATATATTTATCCTTATTTAAGGGAGTTTTATGCGTGTGCGTTCATTGGAACAATTATTAGTTCCTCAGGAAGCTCCGGGATTTCATTCGCATCTCCTATAGACTTCTGTCTATAACTATCACTTTAAAGGCCACCTAAAATCCTGGGTGAGATTTCAAAGAGTACTTCTACAACCTCGAGTTACATATGTCTCAGTCACTAATTTTAATTGTTCTTTCCAGGCTTTTATTCCATATGTAAGATTCACTTTTCGGTGGTACGCCACTGGTTTAGAAGCGTAGGCAAAAACACTTGACATTCCTAAATGCAATGACACCCCCGACCCTTGGATGGTAGGCTAGTTGTGTTTGTGACCACAAGGTCGTGTGGATTTGTGTGATAGTGTCCATAAGAAAAGACAAGCAGTTTGCTGTAATTAAAGGTGAGTGATAAAGCTCACGGTCATCCAAATTGTTGTACAGGTATAGCGTTCTGGTGTGGATCACCTGATGCTTGAAGCTTGATTGATATGTATATAGTGAACTTTAAGCCGTCACACACACGTGTGTGTGACGGCTTAAAGTTCACTATAATTTCTATATATGCGCATTGTTCGCGCTGAGTATTCATCTCTCCTGTTAGAAGAGTGTACTCGTTACGATTTGTAAAAAGACTTGTGAAATATTCATTGACTTCGATGGGAACTCGTTGCTCAATTGGTTAGAGCGTCCTACTAGATATAGGAAGGCCCTGGGTTCAAATCCCAGCGAGGTCCATGAATTTTTCACAATTTCTTTCTTCGTTTATTTAAATTCTCCTTGATCCTATTAGCCCATTTCTACGATTTAAACATTTAGGATGGATCACAAATATTTTTAAAATTGACTACGGTATCTTAATTTGGTACTCGCCTCTCCAAACACATAAACATATAATTCAGAACGTTCAACGTATATTTTTAAAATACATGTGGTTAAAAAAAAATTCTTCCTATCCAAACCAAGGTATCGAACAAAGTATTTTACTCAGTGAATTTTCTTTTAACCCCATTGAATCCCGCCATTCTCAAATAACTCCTACATTTCTCGCGAACATGTTAAATGGTAACATTGACGCCCCAGTGTTGTTGTCAAAATTACCTATACATGTGCCATCTACAACCTCTCGTAATTATAATTTTTTTTATTTACCCAACTGCAGGACGAATACAATGCTTAAGTCTCTATTAGTAGTCATGTGTACTATATACAGGGTGTCCCTTAACTTGATGCACAAACTTTAAGGGCATATAATACTGATCGAAATGAGTAAAAAAAGCTCAGTCAAAATGTGTCCGATCTTTAATAGTTTCCCAGATATAACGCAGTGAAAAATGAGTTTTTACGAGATTTACCTTTGCTATCTCGAAAACTATAAGAATTACGATTTTGATTAATTGAGACTTTTTGTTTACCTTTGAGAGGTAATCTTAGATGGCCTTTTGTTATTTTATAAAAATCAAAAGTGAAATGTTGAGGCGACCTTGGTCAATATTTAATTTTCATATAACTACGTAACTATAAGAAATTGAGAAAAATGTTTCATATAAAATTTTATTGTTTTTTATAGTCTTTTTACTGACATAGACAAAATTTTATTCGATCGCTATCTTTGTTTTCTTAGATTTTTCGCTTTTCTCGGAAACAGTTGAAGATCATTCCTATGTTGATGAAGCTTTTTTATTCATTTTGGTCAGTACTATATGCCCTTAAAGTTTTTGCTCGAAGTTAAGGGACACCCTGTATAATCATTTTAATTAGTAATTTTTTATACTCTTGTATGTATTTTTTATTATTATGTAATTGTCAGTGGCGGTTTGTCAGGGTAGTCAGGTAAGGCACTGCCTCACCGAAAAAGAAATAAAGCTGTAAATAATGTAAAGTAGTATGTAAATTAAAATTTAACTTATTTCGCTAATGCTTGTCTTTATAAATATCAAAAGAATTTAAGCCACCACCATAACTAATATGTAATGCAGTTCACCTAATTTACACCCTATAAAGTGCTTCTCGAAATGATAGTATACTGGCCTAATGTTTTTGATCCAGTTAGTAATTCCGATAAGAAATACGTGTGCTAGAGAAAGAGCTGGTTTTGCGGCATGCCTAAATGAGAAATGCAATGAGTGCGTAAAGGATAAAAGATAGCGACTTTAATTTCCACGCAATCCTACAGAGGCCGTTACCATACGTTCAAGACATCTATCATCTATTTCATTTTGCATTAATTGTATATTCTATAATATTCTTGCAAATAAGATTGAAGATTGAATAATAATTAATACTAATATTATTTACTGCATTGTGAATTCAAATTCAACAATAAACAAACAACTTGCATTGCAGTAAGTATTTAATTATTTTATTTTTTTCGTTGTTTTTATGTTTTACGTACGTAGTGTTTATGTATTTTAAATTTTAGTTAAAACAAATAAAATGGCTTCAACTTTGACTGGAACTTCTGATACTGATAATATAAGGCATTCCGATGACATTATTAACTTCTTAATTCACAAAAATCCATTTAGTAAATTATCGTACGAAGATAATATAATATGAAGCAAAATATTTCTACCGCTATTGATAGTGCAAGAAAAATTTAAATTCACAATTTAAATTTGAAAGTGGAAGAAAATAGGGAAATTCTGAAAAGATTAATTGATATTTCAATTTTTTTATGTACACAAGAATTACCATTTAGAGGTCATAATGAAACCGAAGAATCTTGTAATAAAGGTCATTTTAAAGAATTAGTTTTACTAATGAGTAAACGAGAGGATAAATTAAAAATATTTTTGAAGAAAGATATCAATAATAAATCGGTATTTTGTGGTACCTCCAAAACTATTCAAAATGATCTAATAGATTGCATTCATTTTGTTATAAATAAAAAAAATAGACTACGAAACTATTAAATCCCCTTTTATTTCTTGGCAAGTAGACGAAACTACCGATATTAGTTGTAAATGACAATTATCAGTAATTTTACATTATGTAAATGTAAATTCCGGTAATGTGAATGTGGTAGAAAGATTCATAGGTTTTTTGACGTAAGCGCCGGACGCTGTTTCCTAAAATGTTCTGTGATCAGGCAATTTATTTTTGTACATGAAAGGGGAAAAATACGCATTTGCACATCCCTTGAAAAATGAAACTTTCAATTATAAGGCATTTGACCTTGAATGAAAAAAAAAATTCCTCACCAATATTTTAGTGCACGAGCCGCCACTGGTATTTGTACTTATGTTTGGCATTTTCCTGCTTTGGGTGTATATCTGTCAGGAAATCAAGTTTATTGTTATTATTATTATTCTTATTATTATATCCTTGAAGCACTAACGAAGCACAAACGTTTATCACTAATTTGGTCGTTTGTGCTTCTAAGGTGGTTGCTAAGCGTGAATTTGGCAACCACTTTTAATTTATTAATAACTAATGAACGCTTGGGGTTGCTGACTGTATTTATGTTGTATATTTGGTCGTTTGTGCTTCTAAGGTGGTTGCTGAGCGTGAATTTGGCAACCACTTTTAATTTATTAATAACTAATGAACACTTGGGGTTGCTGACTGTATTTATGTATATCCTTGAAGCACTGACGAAGCACAAACGTTTATCTCTAATTTGGTCGTTTGTGCTTCTAAGGTAGTTGCTGAGCGTGAATTTGGCAACCACTTTTAATTTATTAATACCTAATGAACACTTGGGGTTGCTGACTGTATTTATGTATATCCTTGAAGCACTAACGTAGCACAAATGTTTATTACTAATTTGGACATTTGTGCTTCTAAGGTGGTTGCTGAGCGTGGAGTTAGCAACCACTTTTAATTTGTTAATAACTAATGAACGCTTGGGGTTGCTGACTGTATTTATGTATATCCTTGAAGCACTAATGAAGCACAAACGTTTATTACTAATTTGGTCGTTTGTGCTTCTAAGGTGGTTGCTGAGCGTGAATTTGGCAACCACTTTTAATTTATTAATAACTAATAAACGCTTGGGGTTGCTGACTGTATTTATGTATATCCTTGAAGCACTGACGACGCACAAACGTTTATCACTAATTTGGACGTTTGTGCTTCTAAGGTGGTTGCTGAGCGTGAATTTGGCTACACTTTTAATTTATTAATAACTAATGAACGCTTGGGGTTGATGACAGTATTTATGTATATCCTTGAAGCACTAACGAATCACAAACGTTTGACACTAATTTGGTCGTTTGTGTTTCGAAGGTGGTTGCTGAGCGTGAAGTTGGCCAGCACTTTTCATTTGTTAATAAGTATTGAACGCTTGGGAATGCTGACTTTATTTATGTATATCCTTGAAGCACTATTGAAGCACAAACTTTTATCATTAATTTGGTCGTTTGTGCTTCTAAGGTGGTTGCTGAGCGTAAATTTAGCAACCACTTTTCATTTGTTAATAACTAATGAACGCTTGGGGTTGGTGACTTTATTTATGTATATCCTTGAAGCAGTAACAAACCACAAACATTTATCACTAATTTGGTCGTTTTTTCTTCTAAGGTGGTTGCTGCACAATAAGCACTAACGAAGCACAAACGTTTGACACCAATTTGGTCGTTTGTGCTTTATGGTGGTGGTTAACTTCACGGACCTTGATACATGTATATAAAATAGTTTCAGTGGACACTATTCTCACGCATAATATATAAAATTGATCAAATTTGCATTTTTTAAATAGGAATCTATAATTATTTTACTAAAATAATAAACCGCCATTTTTTTGTCTTGCTAGTTGAAAAATAAAAATTGATAGTTGTATTCTGTAAACCTGACTTTCTGAAAAATAAGCTACCCGCTACCCTTGGTAAGGGAGGTATAGGGATCGTGCTAAAAATCGCATATCGAGATTTTGGTAAATGACCACGTTTTAAGGTCCCTACAATCCAATTTTAACATTTTCACGATGATGTCTTGTGTGTATGTATGTATGTGTGTGTGTGTTTGAAACCATGTATTTCTACCTTATTCTAATATGGAAATATCTGATTAGATTTTGGTGACAATCGGATAACCGGAAATGGCAGTTTACTTGAAGCTCAAGATAGTTTTTCTTCAAAAATACCTTTAAATGTAATTTTTTCTCAATTTGTTATTATAAAAATTAAAGATTATTCCATTTTCTACAAATTTGCTTTAATACTTTTTCTATATATTGTATGGATAAATTTATAAAGTAATATAAAAATTATATACATAGGTAAATGGCGGGACTGTGTTGGTCACATCAGATTTTTAATTTAAATACGCCTAAAATTGATCATGATATGGTTATAGAAATTGCATGTAGTTAAATAATGCTTTCTATTTACCAATTTATAACAATATACGAGCATTGGATTTTATGTGTTATTTATACGTATGTATTGTTTAGTTTATAATTTACGTTACGGAAATTTTGATAATTGTTTACAAATCAAATAGTTATAATGATTTAACCCTTGAACATTAAAATTTCTTAGCTTATATTTAATTATTATATTTTATTTTTATTTACAGCTACATGTGTTGTCACGAGTAGACGTACTGTTGTTCGCTCCGTAATTTTTAAAAAATACTTTTTTGTGGTGTTCTTTTATATTGCCAAAGTCATCAAATATAAATTTAAAATGGCAAATACAAGAAATATAGCCCTAGTGAAAGATACAGTGACCGCGCTACTTACCGATTCTGATTTTATCGACAAATTAGTTGACCAAGTTTGTCAACGTCTCGATCAACAACTCCAACGCCAGAAAGACTTCTATGAAGGCATCATATCTCGACTTACGGCAGAAAATAAACTGCTGGAAGGTCGTCTTGACCAGGTCGAGCAATATTCCCGTCGAAATTGTATCCGGATATTTGGAGTTCCAGCAACAGCCAATGAGAATATCGATGAAGTAGTGCTTAAACGAAATTGTCCGTCAATAAATAAAGATTTATTTGACTGTTAAAGTACAAAGTACAAAGACATAGTCACAAAAAAGGAAAAAAAACCATAAAAATATACATTTCACATAGATACAAACTCTTCAATTTTGTAGAAACATTTACATAAAAGAAAAATTTTCAATTTCATTTTGAAAGCTTTCAAATCAGACATAATTTTAATATCATAAGGTAGAGCGTTATAGAACTGAATAGCTTTGTAATAGGCAGTATTAGCAAAGAAAGTAGTTTTAAGGAGTGGAATACTTAAATCAAAATTATGTCTGGTTTTCATATTGGAGAACACATCTTTGTTAAAAGTGAACAATGACAGGTTATTTTTGACAAAAATAATGACTTCATAAATATAAAGACTTACTACGGTCATTATTCCTAGTTCAACAAATAGGTGTCTACAATGGGCTTTTGACGAGACACCAGCTAAACATCTTATTATTCGTTTTTGGAGTACAAAATTTTTAAGTGCATGTGGACTATTACCCCAAAAAATTATACCATACTTAATTCTACTTTGAACATGTGCAAAGTAATAAATTTTAAGAGTGTTTGTATTGGTAATGTTTCTAATTTTATAAATTGTATAGAAAGCAATAGACAATTTCTTGTGTAAATGATCAATATGATTTACCCATTTTAGATTTGAAGCTAAGGTTAGACCTAGAAATTTATTACTTGGAGCATTTTGTAGAGATTTGTTGTTTACTCGTACAAGTGGACTGAAATTTATATTACGTATGCTAAAGATCATGAGACATGTTTTATTGCAATTTAATACTAAATTGTTACGAGTACACCAATCTGACATATCATTAACAGTGCTTGAGGCCAAAAAGTTGAATTCTTGCACAGAATCCGCACTAATAATACATGATGTGTCATCTGCAAATTGACATAATTTGTTACAATTTATATAATTTTGCAGATCATTGACATACAAAATAAATAAAATTGGGCCAAGAATTGATCCCTGAGGAACACCGCGTGTTATAAATGACTTAGCAGAATTTATTCTTTCAGTGCAACCATCTACATCGCTATGGAGAGATACATATTGTTCTCTGTTATTTAAATAGGAGCGAATCCAAACACATGCATTTCCTCTTACTCCGAAATTAAACAATTTCGTAAGTAGTAAATTATGGTCTATAGTATCAAAAGCTTTACTTAGGTCAAAGTAAATACCACCCACATTTTTTTTTTGTTATCTAAACAGTGTGATACAAAATTTAAACAATCAAAAATTGCATCAGTAGTATTCTTGTTTGGAATGAAGCCATATTGGTTCCGTGATAAAATATTATGCTTGGTAAGGAAGGACATTAAACGTGAATGATAAATTATTTCAAATATTTTGCTGAATGCGGATAGAACTGATATTGGGCGATAATTATCGATATTATCTTTCTCTCCCTTTTTTTATAAATAGGAACTATCTTTGCAATTTTGAGTTTATCTTGGAACACAACAGTTTCAAATGATACATTTCCAGTGAACATATTGATCGATGTCATCGAACAGGTAAATGTGATTCCTACTCTACTTCTTCCAGACAAAAGCCATCACCACGCCCTATAATTGTAAAATTTACTTTATACAAATTTCGATCGACTAGTAAAAAATCGAAAGAAATTATGAGGAACTAAAATTGTAATCAAAGAAGACCTTACTAAAAGTAACCTTGATTTGTTAAAATCTGCTTCTCTTAAGTACGGTAACAAAAATGTGTGGTCCAGTGATGGTGTTATCTTTGCCAAAGTTGATAATAAAATTAAAAAAACTATCGCATCTTGACTTTCCTGTGCAATAGTACATATATGTAAAATACTTTCACCTATGTAATATATATTAGTGCTCGGAGCGTCAACTTGTACTATTTATGCCTGTACTTTATATATTGGAATATTTGTAGTTAAATATAAAAACTGATTACCTTATATTTGTTTTATCGGTATATTGTATTGGTATTTCAATTTTAAATTATACTCAAACTATTGATACGTACTCTTATTCTTAACCATAAAATAATTTATTCACTGATATATTCACAAGTCTCCAAAAGTGTTTTAGGTCGTCTACCACTGCTTTGTTTCTATTTACAATTTATTTACTACGACACTTTTACACTATAGAATTTCTAACGGCATTTGCGAAGATTAATTCTACTATTTGAGCTATTCTTCTATTAATATATATCTTTTATTTCAGTATTACATTACATTTTTATGCATATATATTATCAAAATGTTAGAGGATTAAATACTAAAATTAACACCTTTTACAATAACTGCTGTACGTCCGCTTATGATTTAATTTGCCTTAGTGAAACGTGGCTAACTGAAAGCGTTTACAATAGTGAATTATTTCCATCATACAATGTTTATAGAGCAGACAGAAAGCTATATATAGGTGGCAAGAAACGAGGTGGTGGTGTCTTATGTGCTATTAACAGTAAATATAAATCTTCTCCAATTAATCTTCAAGTTCATCCTTCTTCCGTTTCTGATATTATTTGTGTCAAGCTATACACTTCTAGTAATTCCTATATTTATGTTATTGTATTCTATTGTCCTCCACCAATCTGTCACCAACAACTAAGTTAGTTATATGAATCCATAGAAAGTTTTTTACCTTTATTAAATAATAAATTCTTAATTGTTGGTGACTTAAACATTTCAAATCTAATTAACTACTCTTTATCTCTTTTTCATGATAATATTACAAATTCCTTTGAAAATTTCAAAACGCTATTACATGCAACTCAATATAATTGTATTACAAATACTTACGGCAAACTGCTCGATGTTGTCGTTTCTAATACTCATTGTTTAGTTACCCATCACACCGACTCATTTGTTCATGAAGATCCTCATCACCCATCCCTTCATATTTCTTCCAGTCTTCCTATACACGATAAAATTTCGTCCTGCACAATACAAGATTCTTTTTACTACAATTTTCGTTTAGGAAATTATGATCTATTGTATAATTCATTGTCTGAAGCAAACTGGGATGAAATATACTCACTTATTAACGTTAATGAAGCTTTTAAAAAAAATTATGATATACTTCACTCCATTTTTAAAAATTGTATTCCATATACTAAGCCAAGTCATTCTTTATATCCCCCATGGTTTAGCAAAGATATTATTAATAATATAAAATTAAAAGCAAAATATCATAGACTTTATAAAATTGAGAAAAATGTTTTTTTAAACGAATTTAATCGATTGCGGTCTTTAATTAAAAGAGATATAAAAATTGAACATAGAAGATATTTATCTAACATCGAAGACAATATTACAAATGACTCAAACAAATTTTGGTGTTTTATTAACAGTAAAAAACGAACCTCTCGTATTCCAGGTGCCATTCAATTAAATGATAAAACCTACAACAATACTTCTGACATTGTTCAAGGTTTTGATAACTTCTTTTCCAGTGTATACTCCAATGATCCCTTTCATGCTGATGATGAACCAGTGCATTATAGTAATACAATCGTAAATATCACTTTTATATCTGAAGATGATATTTTATGTGCTGTGAAAAATCTTAAACCATCACGTAATCCTGATCCAGACAATTTTCCAGCCTACATACTTAAAGGATGTATTGACATTTTCCTTAAACCTCTTCATTACCTATACTCCATTTCTCAACATATATTTCCTTCTTGTCTTAAACAATCCCACATCACGCCAATATTTAAATCTGGTGAAATAAATAATATTTCGAACTACCGTTCTATAGCTATCCTTTCAAATATTTCCAAAGTATTCGAATCTATCCTATACAAATATATTTACAGTTGAGTACAAAACCAAATCTCTATTCATCAGCATGGGTTCATGAAAGGTATAGATCAACTACAACAAATCTCATGAACTTTACGTAATATACCAACTCTTTACACGATAAAAACCAAGTTGATGTAGTGTACACCAATTTTTCAAAGGCATTTGACCGTATTAATCATAATGCACTCCTCCACAAATTAAATGTTTACTTTCATTTTTCTCCTGATCTACTTCAATTGTTCTCTTCTTATCTTAGTCAACGTAATATGACTGTTCGTTATAACAACTACAAATCTAACTCGTTTATTGCTACCTCCGGTGTACCGCAGGGATCAAACTTAGGACCACTCCTATTTCTACTTTTTATAAATGACATTGTCGACAGGGTTGAGCATTCTAAAATTTTACTATACGCGGATGATATAAAAATATTCAAAGCAATTAATTCTACCGAAGATGCATTGTTATTGCAGAGTGATGTTGACAAAATTTTGTCCTGGTCTTTATCCTCTAATATTTTTCGTAATTACAGCAAATGTAAAATTATGAGTTATTTTGTCAAAAAAATTGTTTATACCTATGAATATAAAATCAATAACTTTGCTCTTGAAAGAATTAAACAATGCAAAGACCAAGGAGTTTTATTTGACGAAAAATTATCATTCAACAATCACATTCATGCTATTGTAAAATCATCCTATAAAAATTTGGGATTCATAATGCGTTCTACCCAGTGCTTCTCTAGAATTTCTACTATTAAAAGGTTATATTTTGCGTTTGTTAGATCTAAGTTGGAATATTGTTTACAAGTTTGGAATCCCATTTATAATAAATATATATGTTTAATTGAATCCATACAACGTAAATTTGCTAGATACTGTTATTTCAAACTTAATAAGCAATATCCTGGCTTAGATATTGATTGCAATATCTTGTACCAAGAACTGAAACTTCTATCTCTTGTCACCCGTCGAAAATTACAATCATGCATTTATTTATATAAAATACTCCACAATCAGATTGACGATCCCATCACCCTTGGTTTAGTATCAATTTCTATTCTTCGACCTAATTCACGTAATTTCCAAACTTTTTATTGTAATATATCACGCATGAATTATGAACTCAAATCTCCTGTTAAAATGCTTTGCTCAAATTTTAATTTCTTGTTCCGTTGACATTTTTGGTGACTTGTTAAACAAATTTAAGGCTGGTTTACATAGTTGTTATCAAGTTTGAGTAATGTAACATTTGATAATGCCAGTACCTACTAATCACATTTTTTTTATTTTCATGTATAATTTGTAAAAAAAAATGTTTATATGTTTAAGCTAAGAATGATATTTCATATATGTCTTGTGACAATTCATTATTAATTATATTTGTCAAAATCGACCTGTAATTGGGAATCCATATCCTGTTGGTTTCGATTTAAATAAATAAAAAAATTAAATAAAAATTATACGTATAATCAGTTGTATACTATTTCAATACTATTTTTTTAAGTTTTTTGCCTAGATCTCATAACACAAGGATAGGATTTCTAAAAAATTTATAATATTGACCCCAAAAAATTGATCGTTATGAAAATTTATCGCAAGGAAAATAGATTGTAAAAAATGACATCAGGAAAGTTTGTTGGCGAGAAATTGATCCCGAAAAATTATGACCGCCAGAAAGTCAATGGCAATATACGATCATTTCATGACACATTTTTCTTTTCAATTTTACACGTTATAATTGTCACGATCAAAATATTTTTATTTTTTAAATGTATAAATATAATTTTTTTATGAATTGTTCTATATAGAAAATATTTTTTTATTTCTTTTTCAATAAATTTATATAAAATATCGACGTGGTTACGGCAAACCGACGTAAGCGATATAAAATCGAAAAGTGAGTTTTTGGTATCAAAAGCGGACAATGTGATCTGTCTGCCTATATGTCTGGCATAAATGGCAAAATTCCTTCTGGTAGATATTTTGATTTTATTTTGCATAAGCGACACAAAATATTTTCATGTGTCGCATACGCCGGCGGTGTAACCAGTATTAACCTGTATACTGTCTGCGTGGTGTATGTGCTACAAGATTTTTTTACATTTTATGTTGAAATTGTCAGGTAAATATTCAATAATATTATGTTATATTAGTCTGCAGTAGTAGGTTAAAGTGTATTGGAAATAATTTGTGAATAATTTGATATATTATTGTTCAAATCCACAAAGAAAACAAAATTTGTCGCTTACGTTTTATACATAGTTTCTATAACTTTTGTAATAAGCGCCAAGCTCCTATGTAAATCTTATGGGACTAAATCAGACACTTTATTATTGTATTTCTTGCAGAACTATCATTCTTTATAGTAATTTTGCATTGAATATAAACATGTCGCATTTTTGTACATTTTACTAAATTCTTCATTAATTTATGCGCTCTTTGATAGTGATAAAATCTGTCTTAATTTTAATATGTCGCTTAGGCCATAATTTTTATTTTTTTTACAGATTCTCAAATGTCTTCGTGCACATTGCATATTTTAAAACTGGCACAAGCGGAAACACATAAAGCAAATTTGTGTGAAGAAAAAACGTGAAATTTTGTATGACAAATGAAGAATTTGGCGACACAATGTTTTTCTACATATTATTTAAAGAAAACAATGTACTTGATAAAAACAATAATTTAGATAGAGAAATAGAATACAAACATAAAAATCTGTTGTGGCCAGCACAATACCTCTCGCCACTTCCTTTTTTTGGTTACATAAGTATAGGGCACGAACAGTCATGTTACATTGTTGGCCTTAACAAGCAGATGTGGGGACCATTTCAGAATGATAATTAGTAATTATGTACATAGATGTCAAATGTCAGAATTTTTCATTAAAAATTTCAAGATTTTCTAAATTCACGTAGTTAATTTGTCACCAGGAGTGTGGAATTTACTTGTCGAGGAAAATAAACCACATGGAATTTGAAAATCTGACATCGGCCCCATATCTGCTTGTCAAGTCACATGACAGCACGCGCGCTAATGTATTTAACATTTCTTGTATACCTACACTCTACACCAAAAATTCTACTTACATCTATTCCATATATTTAGATTATTTTAAATTTAAATTCATTCTATGAAGAAATTTTGTCCTACTCTTCCAATATTTCGAGATGTTTCCAATTCATTGTCGGAAATAACAGTGTGTGTAATACACCTATAATGTTAAATATTTAACTATTAATACAATAAGAAATAATATAATGTATGTACTTCCCAGAAAAAAGTCTTCAGTAATGTCTCTAGATTTCTGACACTGACATTTATCTGTCAGTTACAAACAATTTAAATTCTCAACTATATTCCATGGCATTCTTTCGGCTGTAAAATTTATTACAACAGATTATTTTATATATTATATTTCTTTTATCTCTAAATCTATAGAATATATAATAAAATATTTAAATGTATCAGACAGAGAATTTAATTTTCTTTAGTATAACCAAGAAAAAATTTCAAAAAATAATATTCAGAAGATTTTTTTTCAAGAATATTCTACTTCCGGTTGTCCAATTGTTACCAAAACCTTTTCAGATCTTCCCATGAATTTCCGATTGGGAAATACGTAGTTAAACAAATATAAAGTCTTATGGTTTTTGAGTAATCGTCCTTCCAACATCCCACACACACACACACACACACACACACACACACACACACACACACACACACACACACATACACACACATCCACACACACACACACACATCATCGAAAATATGTTAAAATCGGATTGTATGGCCCTTAAAACGTGCTTATTCAATAAAATCTGGATATGTGATTTTTAGCATGAATGCAATACCTCTCTTAGCGAGAGGTAAAAAAAGAGTACTAATGATACTGATACAAATTTATTTCCAAATATTTTTAATGTGACTGAAACAGACCTTGTCCAAAACACTGAGTCTGAAATTAATTTAGTCAAAATATTGAAATTGACACTACTTTAATGCAAAGTAAAATTATTATTTTGTTTACTAATAATTAAAATTAATATTTCTATTTATTTTTGTAATAAATACTTTTGTAATATTGGTGCCACTTACCTTATATAAGGAAGTATAAAGGCTAGTTTTATATTAAAACTACGAGGTTTTTTTGAAAAATAATTTATTTATACACTCCCCCAAAACACACAACCTTATCTATTCAAACTCAATGCTGAACTGCTAACTACGACAAGCAACCTATTGTTCTGAACCGGCTTGTCTCGGTTTTCGCGCCAAATACACTACAACTTTTAATTTTTGAAATAAATAAATATGCTTTCACAAGTATAATGCTGCATTTTTTTGACGTGTCATATGCGACCTAACTATTCCATATCCTACCATAGTCCATTGAACATATGCACCGAAGTCAATATTCCTTTAGTACCTAATCGACATACGTCATAATGGCATAAGTGACAATTCATTTATTTATGTAATGTAAACAGGCGTAAACGACAGGATAAATATTAAATTTAAAATATCTACAATAATATAAAACGAAACAAGCTATTTTTTCCTCGTAGTTTAGGTAAATTATATATAACATTTGTGTAAAAAATATATAGTTTATTTTGATTCCTTGGTGCAATATACATTTTTCGTGTTTTCTGCAAAACGAGTTCTATGGCGGATACGTCGTTTTGCCTTAACCACGACGATATATAGGTAGGTAAGTATATAAAGTTTATATGCCAATTTACGTTACCCCTCGGGCTCTCTACGATGTTGAAATGCAAATAGTAATCATAAAAACGGAAAGTAGGTATAATGTAAACCATCTTTATAATATGTCTATTAGAATCAGTGTTAAATAAATTGATAACGTTTAGTCTGATTTGTTGTACAATCAATTTTCCTTGAGATCAATGTATTGATTATCATTATTTATTTGTATAAATAAAATTTTGATATCGATATTCATTGCTAGATAAAAAATTATTTATCTATAATATTTAATATTGATAAGCTTCGATATTTATTGGTAAATATCGATATTTACTGATATCTATTTATCGATGTATTTCTCAGCTTTATCTGTGAGAGCAATTTTAGCTCTTTAGCGATTAATTTATCAGCGATAAATTTTTGTTAGCAAGAAATATTCTGTACGTACAATGTTTCTATTCAAGTTTATTTCTACTCTACAGTTAAATATCCATATGACCATTTCTCCGTGATTAATTTTCTGCGATTAATTATCTCGTGATAACTTTCTGAACACGGAATTCATGGATTGCACGTGTCATTTATAAAGTTAGTAATAAAACTGTTTAATGTCAATGTCAAATATTTAAGTGTCATTTTAATTTACATATTTTTATCGTTTTTATTATACTTTTGTAACGGTTGGACGACACCATTCGGCCTTTTTGAATACACTAAAATGCCATTTGGATTACGTAACAGTGCACAAACATTCCAGCGCCTAATAGATGAAGTAACACGTAACTTAAACTTCTGTTTTGCATACATAGATGACATTCTTATCGCCAGCTTTTCAGAAGAAGAACATATTCAACACCTTAAATTACTTTTTGACAGATTACAACAATACGGTATCATTATTAATCTCGAAAAATGCCAATTCGGTTTACCCAAAATAGAATTCACCATCATAAGTTGAAGCAATTCAAACATTTCCCATACCAACTACACAAAAACAGTTACGCGAATTTTTAGGCCTCATTAATTTTTATCACAGATTTATCCCAAAATGCGCGACTATTCTAGAACCTCTCAATATATTAATAAACAACAGTATGCCAAAAACTAAACATTTATCACTTAATCAAACACAAATGACAGCTATCAAAAACATCAAAAACGCATTGATCAATTTAACTACTTTATCAACCCCAAAACCAAACACACCAACTAGCATCATGGTAGATGCCTCAGACTCTGGCGCAGGCGCAGTCTTACAACAGTTTGAAAATGGCGAATGGAAACCATTAGCAAAAATACGTATCTCCGAAAATTAAAATATTTTTTTTCTGATTTACATTAATTTAATTAGCTTGCTAGAAACACTAAAAATTGTATTTGAAAGATTTTTTTATATCTCTAATAACTTCCGAGAAAAATCGCGTTCCCTAGTTCCGTTTACATCCTGTGTATATATATACGTACAGGTTGTTAATACTAAGTCGTTACACCCGAAAATGGTAGATAAAACTCTTTAAAACAAACAACTTTTCTTAGCTCAAATTTTTGATTTGGAGCACCAGTTCATAGTTATTGGCGTTCTCTTGTTTTTCGAAAAATCGTCACAACTCCCTTATTTTAAGGAATATTTAAAAAATACAAAAACTTTCAGCATTTGCTTTCGGTTCTCTAAAACAGGGCTTCTTAAACTTTTTTATATAGCGACCCCCTTCAAGCTTAGGAAATTTTAAACGACCCCCTCCTCCATATAATGAAATATATATTAACCGTAGATGTAGATGTAATATCGCACTATTTTACAATGTAAATAAAATAAGGATTAAAGAATACATACCCATTCATTTCACATATATATATATATATATATATATATATATATATATATATATATATATATATATATATATATATATATATATATAATTGGAAACGTTGACGGGATATCGGTCAAAATAAAACACAATAATAGAATATATATATATATATATATATATATATATATATATATATATATATATATATATATATATTTATTCAATAGAAAAAATAAACTTTTGTAACAATTTTTTTATAAGAAAACATAAAACTATATCTATATATTCAATAGAAAAAATAAACTTTTGTAACAATTTTTTTAATAAAAACATATTATTAACATCAAACAATATTAATGGGACGGATGTGATTGTTTATTTTTACACAAATAATTAAATCTAGGCTCAATTTGAGTTAGTGCAGGTCGTAATAAATTTTCAACGTTTATTAAAGTTGAACGGTATTTTGATTTTATGTAAGTTAATTTGGAAAAGGCTGATTCACATAAATATGTTGTACAAAATGGCAGTAATTTGTTCATTGCCATTTCCGATAGTAGGGGATATTCTGATTTGATTTCTATCCAAAATTCATGCACAGGCACTTGAGAAAATCTGAGTCGCAAGGTAGTATCACTTGTTAATTCGGCAAATTCTTCTTGTGCTTTTAAGTTTAAAAAATTAATTTTTTCCATTTCAATTGAAAATGGATTGCAAATCCATTGTTGTGTATCGATATCATTGGGAAAATACCTATGCATGTAAACTTCCATATCCTTCAAATGATTAACTATAATTTTTGTTATAGGAGTATCTTTTTTGAAATATTGTTACTAATTATATACTCGTCAGTAAATGAAAACATTTCGAGCGATCCACTTTCCACTCTGTTCTTCCATATAAGAATTTTTTTAACAAAGGCCTCAAGTTTATTTTTTAACATAAACATATTAACGCAGACTCCCTGCATTGATAAATTCATATCATTGATTTTATCAAAAATATCTGCCAAATAGCATAGCTTGAGAAGCCATAAATTATCGTGAAAATAATCGGCCAAATAAGAATTTTGCTCTGTTAGAAATATAAGAACTTCATCTTTTAAAGTTAATAATCGTTTCAAACTTCGACCTCTTGATAGCCACCTAACTTCAGCATGTAGCAATAAACTTGTATAATCAGAATCCATATCAATGCACAAATTTTTAAACAATCGACTATTAAGTGCTCGACTTTTAATAAAGTTAATGATTTTGTGCATCAAAAAACACAGTGTTTAATTCTGGTGCAATTTTTTTAACAACAAGTTCCTCTCGGTGAATCATACAATGTGTAAATGTAATATGATCATTTCCACCAGCTTTAACAAATGCTGTAAAACCAAGATCTTGTCCGGTCATTGCTGCAGCACCGTCCGTGCACACACCAACACAATTTTTCCAATTTAAATTTTCTTTTTCAAAAAACTCGTTTACTTTTTTATATATATCTTTTCCACGAGTATGACCTTCCAGAGGACGACAAAACAGTATATCTTCATGAATGCTTCCCTCATAAATATATCTTACAAAAAGTAACAACTGTGCCATTTTTGAAATGTCTGTCGACTCGTCCAGTTGTATTGCAAACTTTGAGCTATCTTTAAGCCTCATAAGAAGCTGTTGAAATTGATCATTTGCTAATGTCTGAAATTCTTTTGGACACAGTGTCATTTGATAATGGAATTTTACTAATTTCAGCAGCATACTGTTTTCCATGAACAATTTCAGACATTCTTATAGCTGCAGGTAGTAAAAGTTGCTCTCCAATAGTAAAAGGCTTTTTCGTTTTTGCTATCAAATACGAAACTTCATACGATGCCAATAGATATTTATCATTCAAAGTAACATACTTCTCGAAAGTGTTCTTTTCTTTATTTGATGTTTGCAAAAGACGCTCAAAATATTCTATTGGCTTTTTTGATAACGTTGCATGTTTAGTATTCAAATGTCGTTGCAGTTTTGACGGTTTCATGCTTTCTGCAGCCAAAACTTCTTTGCAAATTAAGCACACTGGTTGTTCTTCATTGTTGTGAGAAGAGCATGTGAAGCCATACTGCAAATATGATTCGTCATATTTTCTTTTTTTTTGTTTTGCTAGAAGTCGGATTTGAAGCACTGCAACTTGGTTGTGACGGCGTGGCAGACTTATTAGTTGGAATTTTAATTAGCCATTTATCCATGATGGTTAAATAATAATAAATAATTAAACAAAATGTAGTTGAACTTTAACGTAATAATTAAAAACACCAACTGAAAATTACACAGTAAATACACACATGTCACTACGAAGACAAAGCTGAGTCCAAACTGAAGTACAAACAGAAAAATAACTACACTCGAATTTTTAACAGTGCAATGACAACAAATTACGATCAGATCAACCCCGACGCATGGCGTGTTCAAAGTGTGCAGCGCACAAAGGCACCGTATGACAAAGACGCCGAAAAAGAAGTTTTCATTTAATTTTTTTATTATTCTTTTATAAAAATAATATGCCGATTCGCCTAGCTTGATTATGCTGCCGTATTGTATGTGTAAGACGACGCGGCGTCTGGGTACTTATAATCACTAAGTTATCTTGCGGCGCGCAAACACTGACGCCGGCGGCCGGACATCAATGTCGAACGTTCAGTTGAAAATCGAGGAGCGCGTTGTATTTATTATTCTAAATGCTACTTCCATATTTTCATTTATAGGCCCTACATAACAGTTTTGCATTGCCACTTTTTTCAAAAAATAGTTATAATAAAACTACAATAGTATTTTGTATGATTTTTATTTGTATTTATATTTGTACGTAGTGTGTATACTAATTTTAAAATTTTATTTATAATGATTCAAAAGTATCAGATCTTTGCGACCTCCTTTCAGTAGTCTCGCGACCCCCCTGGGGGTCGCGACCCACAGTTTAAGAAGCCCTGCTCTAAAACACTTGTATTTACAATTATTTTCTATTTCATCAAATAACAAAATGGCGACCAATTAAAAATTTCAAAACAAGATATTTTGAAAACCACCCCATCGATTTTCGAAAATAAAACATTTTTAATATCCTTACACTTTCTATTACAATATTTGTCTGAAACATTTTTTTCTATCTTTCCAAAAAAAGTTTTTATTCACTTACTTGGCTTGCATAAGTAATAACAAACTAAAAAAAAAAAAAAAATTACAACGAAATAGCTTCTGAAAACAATGAAACAAAAAAGAGATTAGATTTGACAATTACTCAAAAACAAGTTACTTCAAATTTAGTGCACGTGTATGTCCGTTTGTATGTTCGTATTTTGCATAATTTATACGTAAACATGCATCATTATGAAAACGTTGAACTTCTTGACATGCTTCTGGTTTTTGGAGAGGTCCAGTTGCGTGGCCAGCCCGGAGCCCCGACCTAACTCCACTAGATTTCTTTTTTTGGGGTCAGATGAAGACCTCTGTTTACGAGACACCGGTGAACACATAGTTACGTGCACGGTATGGTCACATCACGACCATACCGAGTCTGATTAGTGGACAATCACGGCCGCACGCTTTGTTACGTGCACAATAGATATAAATATTCACAGTTGCACTGCGATGCGGCCGTGATTATTCGCCAAACGGATCTGGTGCGGTCCCGTTGCTGCTTCTGTGTATATAAAAAAATATTCATTTCTACTTGAATAGTTTTGAAATTTCAATACATGACAGAATTACTGTATGTGAATTAAAATATAATAATGGGGGGGGGGGTATGGCATTAGCTCTGCTGGCACACGGGCCCACTTGGTTCTTTTTACACCACTGATATTATACTTACCCTGTCTTCACAAAAAAATTATCTCGTTTACTTAATTTGCGAGGTGCAAAATAAGGTAAATTGCGAGGCAAGTTGTCATCCATTGTGCCAACAATATAATAAAACGATAAATATAAAACGAATTTCGTAATAAGCAAGTTACTCTACCACTGATGCACACCACTGTACGACGACAAACTGAACTGAAAATCTATTAGGAAGGATAATTACCCTTCTCAATGAATTTTCGGTACGAGGAAATCACGTTGTAAACCATTCCCTGAAATTAGGAGTAAAATCGAATACAGTAATACCCAGAAGTTACGAGATTAGGTGGGACAACCATACAATTTTGCATATAAATACATGTATTACATATTTAATTGGGACCAAGGGCTAAAAAACACTAGTTTAGAAAAAACCTTCAATCAAAATATATTTTTTTACATATTAATACAAACTACAAACATATTACAAAATAAAATATAGAACTTTAACCAAAAAATGATTTATTATTGTTAAATACTGTAAAATTTACGTCAATTAATAAAGTAATGGAAAACAATAAATAACTAATATTATAATAGTCGCAACCATAATTTATGCATAATACTGTTTTACTTGATTGCTAAGGAATGCAAAAACTATATAGATATATATAGATATATATATATATATATATATATATATATATATATATATATATATATATATATATACCCATTGCTGGGTGTGCCAATCTGCTTTGTAAACAAATATCGGTAATTATATATATATATATATATATATATATATATATATATATATATATATATATATATATATATTTTAACTTGGTAATAATACTCGTGGCGCCTGATACCTGCACAGGAATTAATAAAATTTCTGTGAATATATTTTTTTTACAAGTACCAGGTACAATATTAAACTATAAAATATATATGTTGAAGGTAATATAATATATTTTGTAGTAAAAATTGTAAAATTGCAATTTTCATTTATGTCTTATTTTTTCAAACTTTGTCTTATAACAAAAAACTGTAGTTTTTAAATTTGTTTAAAAAATATATGCATATATATATAGAGCGCTCCCATACTTAACATAAGCAATAAAAAATAGTTCTGTTTTTGAAATATTAATTTTTGTTAGCTTTTATACCAAAACTGACACTTTTTCTTTAATTACACAAAATTGTTGTGGTAAATTTTAATTAAATTGTATATGTGGGTTGGTGGGAGATGT
Organism: Harpalus rufipes; assembly: GCA_951394225.1. Classification (NCBI taxonomy): domain Eukaryota; kingdom Metazoa; phylum Arthropoda; class Insecta; order Coleoptera; family Carabidae; genus Harpalus; species Harpalus rufipes. The sequence goes on along the minus strand of OX596287.1, from coordinate 7,608,662 downwards.
ACACATAACATACAAAAAAATGCTGATTTAGTTTTTGAGTAATTGATTAAAATTTATAAAAATATACATATTTGCCCATTTATCTAAATGTAACTGAAACTATCATATGTATATTGCATGTTGAACAATAAACTTAAACTTTTATAATTTTGCTGTTTAAATAATTAAATTCATTTGTCGGTCTTACAAACATTTTGAACACGCGGCACTAGGGGTTCCATTTACCCTTAACACTAGACCGTAGATAGCAGCACCTTGCTAACAACACTACATGTGTATGAGTGAGTAAGGTAGCATTTGGTGTAGTTCTGTTCCGATTGTCAGCAGGTTACGTTAAGCCTATGTCCCACCATCCACCAACATGATTCTGTGCGATGTATTTCCATCGAACAAAGTCATACCAAACACTTGTTGCTGGTTTCACGACGGTTGGATTTTGATATTAGTTTGTAGTACGTACGTACGTTGAAGTTAAATGAGAGAGTAGCCTAGAAAGCAGTAGTTTATTTTATTATTTTAAGTATTGTTTTTATTCTTTACTTTTAGTTCATGTAGAATAGTGTAGATATAGTTACTTCTTAGATACTTCATTTTTAGAATTTTTTTATAGTTTATAGATAGATAGATAGAAATATACTTGTCATAAGATTTACATCTTTTACAAAGAGTTGACAACATTCTTATAAATTGAAGTAGTTATACTTACATAAATACACAATTAACAAATAGCAAAATTCAAGACCCCTACACAATTAATAATAATAAATAATTTATTTGTGAGCAGGCTTAGCCTATACTAAAGAGTGGGTAATATTTGTATACACATATTTATAAATAGATAGATATTAACAATTTCTAGACATTATACAAGCGCTTAACATATTTCATTTTAGATATAGTTTTCTAGAGGCGGACAGTAATAAACATATCAAATTACTCATTCATAGCAAACATTCTGATTTAAAGGGCTGCGATTGTAAAATTATATATATATCGATCATTTGATTTCGTGATTTGAAGTTGAAAAGGACGGTATGATGTCTGTCATCTGCTACTCCCTGCAAGTACTTGGCAATGTAGTGGACTCTCAATGGGGTGTAGAATGGACAGGTTACGAAGAAGTGGTGGAAATTGTCGATCTCTAAAGAATTACAGATGGTACAAATGTTAGTATTATTAAATTTGTGGACTTTGCCGTTGATGTAAATCTGAGCGGTATCTCGTGTTGAGGCAACTCGGATTTGACTTATAATTTTTGTTATTTTGAAGTTGACTTCTGCTCTTAAGTAGTTGAATCCTTCGACGGGCAGCGTTATATCCTTGAAAAGTATGTTATATGTTGAATTAATTATTCTGGCTTGGTCTTCTTCTTTTAGTTTGAGGTCTAGATTCTCAATCATTTGATCGGAGAATTTCTCCATAGCTGTATAATTTTGTTGGTTCCAAATTTCTAAACTATCGGCTTTGTCAAATATGTTTTTAACCTGTGTTACCCAATTAAGTTTAGATTTATTAGGGTTATTCTTGTCCATTTTCATTAATTTATTATAACATAACCTTGGATATCGTTGAGAGTTCATTAAAAGAAGTTTCTTGGTATAGTTTATAATTGCTTTCAAAATATGTACTTCTAGTTTGGCTTGGCTATTAATATATCCTTATTACAAGGTTCAAGATCTATACATAAATATATAATTTCACTTAAAACAGTTGAGGATTCATAAATGGATATTTAATTCTAATTAACAAAATACCAAATTGCAGAATTAGTTATTCATACTGTGACGATACATACCTTGTTGTAGTGTCCATCTCCGGTTATTTGTAAACTCAGTAATTTCTTTACAATCCACTGATGAAGTTCATAAATCCCGATCACGTGTGTTTGGGTTTTGAACATGCTGCCACTCACAAACCGGATTAAAACTATTAAATATATTATGTTGAGCGTTGTTTTAACAATTGTGGCTATTTACTTGGGCCTATAGAGAGCCACACGCGATATAAATCGTATCTAGGTCACGCACTTTGTAAATATAACCCTGAAAATGTGGTACAAATAAAACATATGTTTACCCGAACAATGATTGATGATATTGCTATGTAAATCATACCTTGTATATTGCATTGTTGTATTATTTGTGTATTTATTTTGTACAGATTTTATTTCACATGTTAACGTAAATTGTAACGGCTGTCATGGTTTGACAGCACGGAATTTAGCAACAACGCTCTGCCAGACGTCTACCGTTACAAAAATGTTATTGTAGCTGTCATTATATATTTTATAATGTTTATTGTTGGATTTTAATTGTTGTGAGTGACAAACTGGTACAATCGGGTTGTTTAATGACTTCCAGTAATTTTTATATATTTTATTTTTATTGTACTAACGCCAGCAGCGCCATTTTACATAAACTAAGTTTGAAACGTTTCCCCTCCAAGTATTTTGCGAGATTCTGCCGGATTACCAGATTTTGGGTATAAAAGACGCAGAATCACTTGGAGAGATCAGTTCTCGAACTCGTCTAGTTGGTCCCCTGAGGATCACGACTGAGTGCGAACGCTTGAGTCTAAGAAGTCTTCCGTGGATTTTGCCACCGTCGTTGGTGAGTGTAAAATCACCGTCCGTATTTCCTTGTGGTGATAGACAACTCCACCGTCAAGTTGTGCTATCACAGGAAATTGCTGCTAAACGCAAGTTGTCAATTTTTTTTAAACTTAGCGTTGGATTGTTTCTTAGAAACACATTTCATATTTCATTTTTTTGTACTTACCGTTTTCAAAGACTGTGCCATTGCCGTACCGCGGGGGCACAGTCACCGTTCTTTTGGGGTTGTAAAGTACCAGTTTGTGGCTCGACACAGTTTTGTCGTACACTTTTTTCATATATTATTATCACTATTATTTTACCTACTTTCTGTTGTATTGTATTTTGGGTTGAACTGGAATAAAGGTTATTTTGTTACGGGTTAAACGTGCTTTTTCAACGGAACCTTGGCCTCCCTCCTAGAGCTATCCCGGCCCACATTGTCCCCGTTTCAGGCACCACCACCGAAGGCGCCCGAGTATTCCGACCGACGGCTGAAGGGACAATACGACGATGGCCCAACCACCGATCACGACGGGGCCACCGTCACAATACATAAATATATAGTTCCAATAGAAAAATCTTAAACCGTGAAAAATTTAATATAATATAAAACAAAAGAATGAGAGAAAATAACATACCTAGGAAGTATTTACTAAGTACGTGACTGAAAAAGAGTAAAATACTAAAATATTTATAATATCAGACTTGTATGTGAGCTATTTTTCCACAATTTCTTTAGAAAATAACATAAAATGCAAAATATAGAAAAATACAAAAATAAAGTTTAATATAGTGTACCATTTAATCAAACAAAGTCAAAAAGAAAGAAAAGTTGTTTACACATTTTCCATGCCTCATTCATTCAAACAAAAGCTTCTAGTTTTAAGAGCACCGGTAGTGTAATAAAATTTATAGTTTATAGGTTAAATAAGTTTGTGTTTATTTGGTTTTTCATTTATTCATAGTACGTAGCTTTATTTTTTAATGTGAAGTTTCAAGCAGAGCACAGAATAATCTAAAGAATAAACTAGTTTCATATGATTATGTTATACCGGTGTCACACCAAATGTACACTTTTCATCGCACAAAACACGTTTCGTCGAACATCGCACAGAATCATGTTGGTGTGACATTGGCTTTAGTAAGTTCAATTTTTTCATTGAGTAAAAAATTATACCAAAAGAATTTCTTTTATATTACATTCAGGATTTTGCTAACAATATTATGAAACTTAATGTTGAATGCTCCGACAAATGTAGTGTTTTTCTATTGCATTCACGTTAGTATCTAAAGTTTGGTTATGTTGTAATAAAATGTTTAATATTAAATATGCGATTGGGGTACGTTGCGTGACGGTAGTCCCTGTTTGGGCGTCATTTGTGACGCCGGTCCTGTGGGATGAGGCGCCATCTTGTCCTCTCTGCCAGCAAGGTTCGGGTTGCTCGGGCGCCTTCGGCGGATGCTGAAAGAGAAGAAGGTTTGCCGGATAGCTATCTGTGGAGGTAGGTTAGGGTTTGTCTCAGAAAAAGCACGTAGTCAACTTAACCAACTACTTTATTATTCCCAACGTAATGTAAAATTAAAATGTAACAAACAAATAAATAAAGAATGAAAACCCTTTGTGAAAACTGTGACGGACTGTATTTAATCTACTGGGGAACTGTGCTTCCGCGAAACGGCAGCACAGTCTCTTAACGGCGGTAAGTAAAAATGCAATTATCTAATAAAAGATAAAGTACAAAACGGACGGCGGTTTATCTCTGCGAGTGGTGAATTTCAATCACCCAAACTTGACTTAGCAAATTTACGACGGAGTCTTTCTCTACGAAAAACACGGACGGCGATAACTACCCGAATCAAGCGTTCTTCTCAGAGCTCTGGGCTCTCCAGCTCTAGTCCGGAACCTAGACACCGGATTCAGTCGGACGAACTGAAGAACTGCCTTCTCTGGACGGTGCGCAATCTTTTATACCCGATATTTCGTACATCAGGAAAAATCTCGCGTATTATTAAGAGGGGATAACCTTTACTTTCACATATGACCGACTGATGGCGCTTGCGAACGCTCCTTCAACAAAAACTAATTTAATAGAAATTGTAATAATTTCAGGCAGTAACAGTTTGTCGTAAAACATAATAAAAACATTGTTACAAATATTATAAAATAATATTTACAATAATAACAAGAATTGAGCAAGCGACTCAATTCACGGCGTTGACATAACCTCGCTTACAATGACAGTTCTAGCGATCAAATAAATGTGTAACAAATCCTATCTACAACCAATGAACAGCATAACAATAATATACAACAATGTACACGCTTCGTATCATGGTTTTATATTACACAGGTAAGTCAAACATACATTTATTTACAAATCTCTGACTTAAAATTTCAGCACGCTGTAATTTATTTTACGATATTACATCGTTGAGGTTAACTGATTGTTTCTCGACAACAATGCTGAGACGAGGTACGTATCGTCACAGTTGTTACACGATAAACGGGGCATGTAGTTACAGTGTAACAACCAACCCCAACGTTTTTTTTTATGAAAAAAATATTTAATTTATATTTAAAGAATGTATTAATGTCATTTGTATAACTTCGGTTACATATGAGAACTTATAAAAGAAAGACCGAACGGGGAAATGTGCTGCTGACGAAGTTTCGATAAACAAAAAGTCTTTACGAACTGTTTCTATATATTATATATATATATATATATATATATATATATATATATATATATATATATATATATATATATATAACGTTGACGAAACAGGACAACTTTCTAACGACCTGGCTTGATGATACGAGAAGATTTTTTATTTCTTCAACATATCGTGAAACATTCTAGATGCTCAAAAAGCGACCCGTTCTTCTGCTGTTGGACAACCATGACTCCTACCTGTCTATCAAAGGTATTGACTTTTACAAAGATAATAGAGTTGTTGTTTTGTCCTTCGATAGATCTGTTTTTGGTCCACTAAAAAATATATAAACAGTTCCTACGATTCATGGATGAGAAGTAATCCGGGGAAGACAATGTCTATTTATGATATTCCGGGAGTGGTTCGAGAAGCTTTGCCTTTAGTCACAACCCCAAAAAATATACAGTCCGGTTTTCGTGTATCCGGAATTTGGCCTCGCAATAGAAACATTTTTACAGATGATGAGTTTCTTACATCTTTTGTCACAGATCGATCCAATCCAAAAAAATAAGGAAATGTCCGATCAAGGCAATATTGAAACAGAAAGGAATTTGTCTACACCTTCAGCAAGCCATCAACATACAACACCACCTCAATCACTAATGCCCCAAGGATCAACATCTGGCAGAGCACACAACCTTAGTCCTGCTGACATTAGGCCTTTTTCTAAAACTGGGAAACGTAAAGATAATAAGAGGGGTCGTAAAAAAGGAAGTCTGCTATTCTAACCGATACACCAAATAAGAATTAATTGGTAGCCGAAGAAGAGAAAAGAAATTCAAAAATTTTAAACAGAATTTATTTTCGGATAAAAACGGAAAGAAGAAAATTCCACCTAAACATATAGTGAAGACTGATGACGAGACATTTTCAAGCTCGAAGTCTGGAGAGAACGGATTAAATGTACCAAATGTTAAAACTGGGCACATGAGGATTGCACAAATAAGGATTATTTTGTCTAAATTGTGATTCTGACGACGATATACAGATGTTATATATTTTATAATGAGCCTGCACATTGTAACAACTAACCCCCCTCAGGGGTTTGTTATATATTTTATACTTACATATAGTCATCAGAGTCGCAGATCTGGTATATACAATAATAGGTAAATTATTGTAACAGAAATATATATATATATATATATATATATATATATATATATATATATATATATATACAGGGTGTCCCTTAACTTGGTGCACAAACTTTAAGGGCATATAATACTGATCAAAATGAGTAAAAAAAGCTTAGTCAAAATGTGTCCGATCTTTAATAATTTCCCAGATATAACGCAGTGAAAAATGAGTTTTTACGAGATTTACCTTTGCTATCTCAAAAACTATAAGAATTACGATTTTGATTAATTGAGACTTTTTGTTTACCTTTGAGAGGTAATCTTAGATGGCCTTTTGTTATTTTATAAAAATCAAAAGTGAAATGTTGTGGCGACCTTGGTCAATATTTAATTTTCATATAACTACGTAACTATAAGAAATTGAGAAAAATGTTTCATATAAAATTTTATTGTTTTTTATAGTCTTTTTACTGACATAGACAAAATTTTATTCGATCGTTATCTTTGTCAGTTTTTCTTAGATTTTTCGCTTTTCTCGGAAACAGTTGAAGATCATTCCTATGTTGATGAAGCTTTTTTATTCATTTTGGGCAGTACTATATGCCCTTAAAGTTTTTGCTCGAAGTTAAGGGACACCCTGTATATATATATATATATATATATATATATATATATATATATATATATATATATATATATATATATAGAATTTTTCTTCTACATTGCCGCAAAGAAGGGGTGTTACCCAACCACATCACTTTACAAACAAGTTCTTCTAAGTTTTACAAATTTGCTTAAGATGTCGGACCGTACATTTGATTTCTAAGTTAAGAATTTTACTACTTAACCTTATATTAAAATTGTTGATCTTCTGGCTTAATGTTCCATTTTGTATTTGTATGTGGGCTGTAGTCTGTTTTGTTTGTGAAGTGATGTGGTTGGGTATCACCCCCGTAGTGGGGTACCGGGATTGTGCACGGCGCCTTATCGCCTGTCGGCGCCAGTGTTATCAGTAAACAATGATAAGGTGGTAAACATGATAAGGTGGTAAACATGATAAGGTGGTAAACATAATAAGGTGTAAACAAGGTCACTTGTAACAAACATGATAAGGTGTAAACAAACAAGGTCACTTGTAACAACTATGATAAGGTGTAAACAAGGTCACTTGTTTTGAAATAATTGAATAAACAAGATAATATGTAATAAATAAGATTACCAATGTTAAAGTATAGACTCCTATGATTTATCTTTAGAATATTCCTATGAATCCCAAATAATGTCTGTAAAGCAATTAGATAAGTGTTTGTCAAGTCAGTTGAAATTAGATTTGTTTTTAAAATAGATATTATATCTGACAAATATATTTATGGTAAATATTTTTGAAAATTTCTATATGTTTCAAACATAAGATAAAGTGTGTGTGTGTCATTTGTTTTGACAATAGATATTTGTTTGCCGGGTTCGATATTGAGTGGAAATTTTAAAATAAGAGATTAGAATACGTCATGTTCAAGGCGTATTTAGAAATAAAAGTCCAAGTAATTAAATAGATTTATTTTTGTAAATGGAAATTTTAAAATAAAAGATTAAAATAGGTCAGATCCATGACAAAGAACATTGATAGCTGGAAATTTCTGCTTTTATGTATTTTTAGGAAAAGTTATAATTCTCGCGACCATATATATAAGCATACTTGAATGTATGAACTTATTGTTCTGTACAATCATCAACGTCTTGGTTCCTCACAATATTGGTAAGATTATTATATTATTTATTGCATGAACTGTAATTACTACTGCTGATTTATTTTATATAAAAGAATACTATTAGCTATTTCATTAATTATTTATATTTTTTGTTTAGAAATGGATTTCAACAAACTGAACGAAATTGGCTGTTTGCAGAATATAAAACCGTGTATGAAAATTATAGATATGCAAATTAGCGAACATCAAAGCTGTCAAGACTAGGTTTGGAAGGAAGATAGTAGCCGAGACTGAAATTTTTTTCGTTTACCTGCCAAGTCGATTCGATGATTTGAAAGATAATCAAATCACGGGGTTACAAAAGACTGTTACCGAATGGTGTATTAAGTACATTGGAACCGAAGACTCCAGTACAGGAACACAAGTGCCTTTAATTCAATTTGTATAAATAAAATAAATGATAATATATATTTACATTTTCTTTTTTTTAAACAATTCTGAAAATCTGTTATGAAACAGGAAAACAGACGTCTTTCCTGCAATTTGTAGAAATTATTTATTGTATTGTAAATAGTTATAAATATATATATATATATATATATATATATATATATATATATATATATATATTTATGTTTTATTTGTGTCACTTACCCAGTAACAGGGTTCACATTTCTGAACAAGGGTACACAATACACACTAAGTTCTATTTTGAAATAACATTTAAATTATCGATAATAAGGAATCCTATGAATCATACACACAAAAATTTCTATGCGTTCAAAACATTAGATAAAAGTGTATGTGTCATTTGCTTATTATCGAAATAGAAGTTGTGGCAAATATTTTGAATATTATTATCAATTTAGCAAATATTTTGTAAAATTGCTATGCGCTCAAACATTAGATAAATTGTAGGTCTTTGTCATTTGTTTTTCTTTTCGAAACAGAAGTTATGGAAAATATTTTAGAATACTGTTATCAATCTGTCTTTTCGAAACAGAAGTTATGGAAAATATTTTAGAATACTGTTATCAATCTGGCAAATATTTTGAAAAATTCCTATGCGTTCAAAACATTGATAAACCTTATGAAAATCTAATATGAAATACTAACAGTATCACTTACCAGTAACGAAGGTCACATTATAGACTAGCGTACAGAATATAATTAACTTCTAGTTTGAAATAACATTTGCGCTGTAGATAAATATGGTTATCTATTATCTGTGGAAAGTATATATATGGTTGGAAGAGAATGTATTTCGTTATTCGGTATTACTTCTATCTCCTGATACTCACAACCGCTATCATGTATTTCGACGACTTTGAGAAATTCATGTTCCTGCATCCTATGTGTTAAGTTAACACTTGATTTAATTATTTTTATTGTTTAAAACATTGTTTCTCTCTCCCAGTAAAGCGACAGCGATGAACACGCTTCAGATCGTTTCATCATCAACATCATCATCATCATCATCTGGAGTCATACTTCAGCCCACGATATCGACTTCTTTGGTCATCGAGTCCAAAGAGCCCCCGATGACGGACGACGACAACGACGAAGAAGACTGTGTCATCATCGACGACAACCACTCCCAAGTCGCTTCACCATTATCTCTAGCCACTGCGTCATCGGCGACGAAGAGAAAGTATAAACCGGTCCTCTTCCAGGAGGCGAAAAAGCGTCGCATATCATTATCACCATCATCGTCTGAAGGAGTCGTGCATCAGCCCACAATACCAACTTCTTTGGACATCGAGTCCAAAGAGCCCCCGATGACGGACGAGGACAACGACGAGGAAGACTGTGTCGTCATCGAGGACAACAACATACCCCAAGTCGCTTCACCACCATCAGCATCATCTGAAGCGCATGTGTCCGAGCCAATAAAGACATCTCTAGCCACCGCGTCATCGGCGATGAAGAGAAGGTATGAACTCGTCCTCTCCCAGGGGGCAAAAAAGCGTCGTCTCTCATCTTCCACAGAGAGTGAGGAATATGGGCAAAGATGGACGAAAGATTCAGAGGATGAGACGCAGATCGAAGAAGAAGAAGACTTAGTCGTCGATGACAATCTTGCGGTGTTGACGGGTTCAACCGATATAGGGCCCTTTGAATTCCCGAATAATCGAGATTTTCGAGACAATTGGGATCGTCTGCTGGACTGTCGAATGTTTCCGCTGGACACGTCGCTGAAAAGATATGTGGCGATAGGGGTAAATGGTAATAATTCCAAAGTTATAGTGCGGGTATATGGAGACGTTTCAAAAAAACAATATTTTGAAATAAATAATTTTAATTTATTTAAAGACTTTTTGGACAAGGTAAATTTAAGTGATAGTGATAGTGATAAAAAATACAATATAGTGGGTGTAGATTTTAGTGTAAGAGACAATAGATTAGAATGTAAGGTAGGTTTAAATAATTTTATAATTTTACAAAAGATTCTAAATTTCCAGTAAAATTATTTCATAAACAAACTATTCAAATTGCACTTGACACTGGCATCTTCTTCTTCTTTAGCTTTTCCCATTCGTTAGGGGTCGCTATTTTTGAATGTCGTTCTCATTCAGCTCCTTTTCTCTCAAATCTTCCGCAATACAGTCCTTCCATCTTATCTTTGGTCTTCCTCTGTTTCTTTAACGTCTTATTACTAAACTATTCATTCTTGTTCCAATATAATTCTTCATTTCTCCTCATGACATGTGCGGTGAAATTTATTGCAAATTTTGTGACTGCTATAGAGATCCAGAACATAAATATTACATTCAGGTAGACACGACTGAAATGAAAGACAGAAATTTGTTTATATATTACGACTTTGAGACACGACAGGAAAAATTAGTAAACGGACACAGAACACGAAGTCAATTTATGTGTATCTCAACAATATTGTTCAGTTTGTTGCGACATAGACGATATAAATATTTTATATAATGCATGTGGTGTTCGTCAACAAATATTTAGAAACGACCCCGTTAAAATTTTTATCTTATATGTTATGGCCCCTAGAAAATCATTTACGTCAGTGACATGCATTGCACATAATGCTAAATCTTTCGATTCACAATTTATTTTAAAATGTTTGGTAGAAACTCTAAATTCAAAACCGAAATTAATATTAAATGGAAATAAAATCTTATTAATTGAACCTGCTAAAAATATAAGATTTATTGACTCAATAAACTATATGCCCATGTCTTTAGCTTCTTTACCTAAAGCCATGGGATTAGCAACTTCAATTAAGAAAGGTTTTTTCCCCCATTTATTTAATACACTGGAAAATGCAAATTATGTAGGACCTCTGCCTGATCCTAAATATTATGGTGTGGCTCATATGAATACTTCGGTTCGACAAAGCTTTTTGGATTGGTATAACAATCAAGTAGTAAACAGCGTTATTTTTGACATGAATAAAGAATTAATTGAGTATTGCGTGTCCGACGTTGATATTCTGCGTCGTGCTTGTACGAGTTTCCGAAAAACTTTTACAAATGATTGCAAAGTTTGCCCTTTTTCGGAATCAGTAACCATACCATCCGCTTGTAATAAAGCATTTCGACGGTTATTTTTGAAGTCTAATACGATCGGTATTATACCACTAAACGCTTACAGGTTGAAAGATAATCAATCTAAGATAGCCTTACAGTGGTTAATATCACAAGAAAACGAGCGCGCAATACGCATCCAGCATGCTGGACATGGTTCAGAGGCTATAGTAGGTAGAAATTTAAAAGTTGATGGTTTTTATGCCCAGGACAAGCTGGTTTTTGAATTTTTAGGATGTTTTTGGCACGGTTGTACCTCTTGTTACAAGACTAATCGCGATGAAAAAATTTATAGCACTACAAAAGAAACAATGGAATTTAGGCATCAAAGTACAATGGCAAAATTAGAAAAAATTCAAAATTTAGGATATACTGTTATCAGTATTTGGGAATGTCAATTTAGAAAATATTTAAAACAAGATAAAAATTTAGAAAAAGAATTAAAAAATCATCAGCTTTTAAATAATCTATCATTAGAGCCACGCGATGCATTATATGGAGGTCGTACAGGCAATACTTCTTTATATAAAAAAGTCAAAAATAATGAAAAAATAAAATATATTGATGTATGTTCATTATATCCATACATTGGTAAGTATGGTAAATACCCGACAGGCCATCCAAAAATATTTGTAGGAACAGAATGTAATTCAATATGTCCTAACAATAATATTGATCAGGTTGAAGGATTGATAAAATGTACAGTTTTACCCCCTACTAATTTGTATCATCCAGTGTTACCCCGAAAAGCTCATGGTAAACTTATGTTCATTTTATGTCGTACATGCTGCGACAAATTGGAACAAGATGACTGTACTCATACCGACAACGAAAGACAATTCACTGGAACATGGGTAGTTGATGAAGTACGATTAGCTATTACACACGGGTACAAAATCATCGAAGTGTTGGAAATTTGGCTATACACCATAGTTCAGTATGATCCACAAACCAAGAAGGGGGGTTTATTTGTGGAATACATGAACCACTTTTTAAAAATGAAGTAAGAGGCATCAGGATACCCTGAACATTGCAACACGGACGAGTTGAAAGCTGCATACATCAGGGAATATTTAGCTCATGATGGAGTAGAGCTAGATCCGCAGCAGATTAGGAAGAATGCTGGCAAACGATCTGTTGCAAAATTAATGCTGAATTCGTTCTGGGGTAAGAAAATTATTGGTTTTTTTAAATATAGTGATTAATAAATTTATTTGTGTGTGTGTGTGTGTTTAGGTAAATTTGCACAAGCAGAAAACCGTCCACGTACAACAACCGTGTCTTCGCCGGGAGAGCTGTATGAGCTATTAGCTAATCCAGCTATTGTTGTTCATAAAATTATCCCAGCGAATGATCAGCTGGTGTACGTGAACTGGCAATATCAGAAGGAGGCAGTAGAGCAGTTACCAACGGTAAATGTTGTGATTGCGGCCTACACAACTTCGCAGGCCAGAATCCATTTACATAAGCAGTTGTTTCCTTTAGGAAATAGAGTTTTATACTACGATACCGATTCCATTATTTATTATCATTCACCGGGTCAATATGAACCAGCTACGGGTAATTTTTTGGGCGATTTAACAGATGAATTAGCTTGTTTCGGTGCTGGCACCTACATAACCGAATTCGTCTGTGGTGGCCCGAAAAATTACGCTTATAAAACTTATTGCCCGGTGAATGATGCAACTAATGAGGTATGCAAGGTCAAAGGTTTCACTTTGAATTACAAAAATTCCAAAAAAATTAATTTCAATTGTATTAAAGATTTAGTGTTAGGTAATAGTCATAGAAACCCAGTTGTAAGTTCATTTAGTATTCGGTGTACAGATAATCATAGCGTAATTACAAAAAAAGAAACAAAAACATTTAGTGTTAATTTTATGAAACGTAGATTAGTAGATAATTTTGATTCATATCCGTATGGTTTTAAGAGATTAAGAGTAGATTAGTTTTATTATTTATTATTTAGGAGTAAGGAAAATATGTATATATATATTTGAAAATAAAAAACATTTGTTATTGTTTGAAAATCATATAGTATTTATTATTGAAATTACACATTTTTTTAAAAATTTATTATTTTGTTATAATAATAAGAATAAAACATATATCTTACAAATATATCATTTTCACATTTATTTGTTGAAAATAATTTTACAAAATCATTATGGTTATAATTATTTATTCAAAATAACAAGTATACTAAACAATATTCACCGCATACCGAGGATATATAATCTTGAAAATGGTATGAATTATAAGTCCTTTTTTTCGTGTTTCGATTTATGAACTCTTCATGTGTCTTAACGATTGGTGGTTTTCCGAAACTATCGAAATATATTCCTCGTCCCTTACGGTCAATAAAAATTGTGACCCAATGAAATCCTGGTTTAGTGTCAGGATCGGTGTTAACAATAATTGTACACGGATAATTCACACGATACGGTAATCTATTTGCAGCATAAACTCCATAATGTCCTACATTTTGGAAATTGTTGTGAAATATTGTCTCTATCTGAATCGCATTCATTGTTGATATTCTTAATAAATCACTGTTTCAGAAGATTTACGTTTTTTGTAGCACAGACCATTCCTTCATGAGATTGTAGGTATTACACACGCGGTGACGGCCGTGTTATCAGATAATTTCAATAACGATGGACATCCTAGTTCAGACAGCTCTATTATATCATTTCTACATAAAATTTCCTCTAATATGTTCTTTTTTTCTGCTCCTTTTACGTACACTTTATCAGAAGTTTCAAAAATGTTTTTTAATATATTATACAACTGATTATAGTCCACATAGCCGTAAGCCCAATCATAACCATGGAAATTATGCTTCAACCAGCGGATTTGTTTCTGATACTTCTCATTCAGTTCCTCTATATTAAATGGCGATTTAAATACATAATGTTGAAAATATAAACCATTTACAGAAATAACGGCTAGTTCTTTTACAATAAACTCGCCCGTATTTCCGTAGAAACCTTGCACATCAACTATATAACTTGTCATGGTGATTGTTCAAAATAAACTAACATATTTCTAACAATTACATTTATTTATGCTAATATAAAAATACAAATTAATTATAAAAGGTCAAAGTCCTAATTACTTTCACTAACTACTATAATCAACAATTACATTTCTATTTTTATCTATTTCAATTATATTATCAAACTCAGCGTACAATACACAGTTTACGGTTTGTTCAAGAGCTGATTCGAAACCAACTTCTATTCTAAGAGATCCATGTTTGGTTAAATTCCAATGATTCATTGAATTGGCAGATAAATCTGGAGTTAAGTCAAATGCCGTTAAACAATATCCCAATGGATAGTCATCTCTGCTGATTTCGTTTCCAGTATTTCCAAAATGTATACCAGTCCCTGAGAACAAGGTATTATACATTTGTATATATGTTTTTTTCTCCGTGAATGATGGCTGCAATGGTTTTGAAGGTAGCTGTTGACCATTTACAAGTAAAGATAAATAATTTATTTTAAAATTTTCAAAGTAAAAAGGATTCAATCCATAGTCGCCATTAAACGCCTTGTTAGATACAAATCCAATAACACATCTTTTAGGAAGGTGACCTAAGAATATATTATCTAACGATTTTCCTTGTACACCTGATAGAATAGTGATAGCTTTTACTTCTGCTCGAGTGATTGGATATTTAGCTGTATTTATTTGTAATGCTGTATTATGTGCAAGTAATATGCTCGGGTTTAATTTCATTCGTCGAACAAGTAGCGTGGCTTCGTTTATGTGGAGTTTATAAACATTTGTAGCCGCAATTAGATGAAAATTATCACGTGCACGGACCAATCTCAAACGCATTTCGACACCATTAATTAAATTTTTTTCTTGATTAAACATATCTACATGTAGATGACCAATTAAATCCACACTTTTACTTAAATTTGTAAAATTTTGTCGTTTTTTGAACCCCGAATTGCTACCATCTGTAGCATCCATCTTTCCTGCTTCATCAGCATACCATAAAGATGAAGTGAGATGAGAGTTTTTTGCATCTTTACCGTAATTCAGTAATGTTTCAATATAAGCCCGATATGCATAAGTATTGTTTGTCGGAGACACAAGTTTCTGATTTAAATAAACATCTACTTGACTAAAAATCGAATGAATCCAATTATTAACAGGGGCAACGTTATCAACGTCGGCTGTTTATCCAGTATTATCAGATTTGATAATTTTTGCATTTATGAACAACATAGTTTGTGATAAATCTAAATATTCGTCTCCATGTCCCGGAATTACAAATTCAATAGGTCCATCTTCAGTGAGCGATGATAAAGGTTTATAATTAATCCATTGGCCGTTTTCGATACTAGTTTGTGTAGGAGGTAAAGCAAATAAATCTAATTCTGTTTTAACACATTCACACGACTGAGCATGTAAAAATGCCATTTTAATTAAATATATCTGATTGTTTTGAGCGTTTCTTCTTCTTTACTCTAGCATGTGAAGTTCTGGAATGAGAACGAATATTCATCAGCCTTTTCTTTTTATAACCTGAACCGCTTATTAATTTATCAATTTTATTTTCTGCTTTTCGTTTTAAATTTTCTCCCGCCTTTGATATACGATTTTTAAATGATTCTTTTACGGGTTGATTTTCGTTAAGATCGCCCAAAAATTGTATTCCTGTATTTATTGCTTCTTTGCCAACTGCGCCAACGCCTGTTTTAATTAACGGCATAATACTTCGAAATAAACCGCTAAAAAAAACTTCCGAGACCATGTCCCCTCTGAAACTGATTCCCCTTAAAACACTCCCCACTCCATTTCCTGCCTGCAGGTTATAATATTGCTGATATGGGCAGGTTTTCATTATGCAGCTCGTTTAAAATGAAGTTTAACGCACAAAATCCCAAATTGAAATGGCGCTGCGAATCCATCGTTACATCTAATATCAATTTCTATATTTGTAAATTCTCTTCTCAACACGGGAACGAAGTGTGGTTGGGGGTATAATATCATTTTATTAGATCCAAAAACATATCTATTGGTGTCTATATTAACTATTCTTAACAGTTGTTTAACAACATCACCTACTAATTGAGGTTCAATAATATCACAGTAAATATATAATTGTGGAGGTATGCCTAACATTAAATTCGGTACATTTACTGAAGATTTTTGTTGAAATAAATCATTAAATGGCGGATATCCTAATTGTAACAATAGCCTAGGAGATAATTTTACAGAACATATACTAGTATTTTCTAATTTTGCTTGCACACGATCCATTTTTTTTTCATAAGAAAATGACACGTAATCCTTAATAACACTGTGTTTATTAATTTCATGCAAGACGCTATCAATATTTTCATAATTTTTCGATGGAATTTTTTCTCGAATTAATTTCGTTTGGCTGCCAATATTCTTATCACTTGTTTTCACTGTTATATTTACTCTATTTTCTCTCTCACTGACATTATAGAACGAGCAAGGATAGATTATTTCAGATAATGCGACCTCCCACAACCCATTTAACAATATGTTTTGAGGTAGCTGTGTTGTAAATTGTGTAGTTCTGTTATTTGGAAAATATTTCATAGAACTGTTACTAGGTAAAGTAATAAAAAATTCTTTATTATTCATTGTTTAATAATTTAAGTTGATTTGCAAATATCCACGAATTAAAGGTATCTGTATAACCTTTCCATTTGACGAGCAACTTCTTTCTGTTTCCTTTTTCTGCCACGATTTTATCAATTTTATACACCGTATCTTGTGTTACGTTAACTCTCTGTAATTCGGGTTCGTAAAAAGTGCCCTCAATTATTTCATTATTTAAGTCTTTTAATTTGTAAACTATAGGATTTCGTTTAATAATAGCATGTATTTTAAATAATTCTTCGCTCCAGTTAGCTTCATACCCTTTTTTGAATATGTTTTTATATTTTGATATACGAACTATATCATTTCTTCTATATTTTGCTGGTTTTGAATTATCTTTCATATTATACTGATTTCTCCATACTTCTAATACGTTATTTTCATTTACATCACTAGGGGCAATTTTTGTTATTCTATGTTTTGTTTTATTATAACCAGTAACTAGTTTCTGTAATATATCAATATATTTATATGTATTTTTGTATGTAAAATACCGATACATTTTTGTTTTTAATGTTCTATTAAATCTTTCCACGAAACATGCCTTCACATCTGAGTTTTGTGTTACATAATACTTAATATCATTTTTCTGTAAAAATGATCTTACTGATTTAGCTATGAACTCTGACCCTTTATCTGTTTGGAAATAAATTGGTTTTCGTTCAGCAAATATAACGTCAAACGCTTCAATCACTGATGATGGTTTCTTATCTTTCAGAGGTATTACCCAAGCAAATCTGCTAAACACATCAATCACTGTTAAAATGTATTTATAATTATCATTATAACGACTTAACGAACGCATATCATTCAGATCACTTTGGAAAAGATCATTTATATTCGAAATTCTGTATTTATTTCGGGAAAAATGTTTCCGTACTGGTTTGTGCAGTATATATGTGTCTTGCGAGCTAATCCACTTACGAACTTTATTATTATCATATTGACCTTTCACCGCATTTATTAAATTATTAACTCCAGAAAAACCAGCAGGATGTGAGGGATCAAAATAAATCTTAGTCAATTTTTTATTCATTATTCTATAGGGAAAATCGTTTCCAATGATATTTCTTAGATTTTATGATTTCTGTTTTGTTCGTATTCTCCTCACTATCGTAATCTAGTTGTCTTTTATTTTTACTCGGTGTTTGAATACGATTTTGAGAAACAAAATATTTACGTCTTCGTGGATTATTAATTAATTCTATGGGGATATTGCTTGTTTTTAAAGTTTTAACAAAATCTTTCCATCCTGTAGGATTACTGTATTTTCGTGTCTTAATACATCACCGACCAGATCTGTTATATTCGAATTTGGTATTTGTTTATTATTTATAGTAACTACGCCATTCTCATTCCAATTAATATTATTATTAAATTTTAACATTTGTATTAATGCCCTGGCTTTTTCTTGATGTGACTTCGGTAAAACTTTTATTATTTTTTCTGATTCATCTAAGATTTTTTCGTTATCATGTAATAAATTTGATACATTGTCCGTTTCAGATTCTATTGATATTTTTATAGGTTATCTTGTGCTCTTTTGGAAATGTAAATATTTTTGTAAAATTTCTTGATACAAAGTCCATTTCTCGGATTCTGGTAAGTTTGAAATTAAAATATTTTTCATGTCTTTATCAAGTTGCGTAGATATATTCTCCCCCTCTCTGTTGTCATTATTATTACGTAGACGGTTTAAATTTTCTGGTGATATTAACATCATTTTTTTGGTATGCTCCATTTTGTTAGTTTTTAAATAGAGCACCTAGGACACCACTTAGTAAGGGTGCTAATAATAAAGGTAAGAACGCTCCACCTGATTGAATTAGAACACGTTTTTTCTTTCCCCAGTTTTCGCCTCATTTAGTAAGACTCCTTAAAATATTCTTATGTCGAAAAAGTGCTGCATGCTGTTTACGACTGAAAGGAATATTACCATTTAATATATTATATACACATTCACAGATACATTTAACTGAATTGCGATCAGCATTTTTTAATATTGCTAATCTATATTTTGGTTTTAGTTTATGCAACGCTCGCAAAAAATCGACATTACTTGTTACAGTAGCACTCATTCTTATATTATGACTTCTGGTATATTTTTACTATTAGATTTATAATTTTTCTTAGGGAGATAAACATACGTCAAACCGTTATGACTTGTACGAAATCGCAACCAATCTGGCGTACTCTGTTTCAAATCAAAAATTATATACCCGTGAGGTTCCGATGTTGCATCACTATAAGCTTCTTGTACAAATTTTATATTTTCTGCACTTATTTGACGAGCTAAATGTAAAATTTGAGCCTTATCTCGAGGGTTTTTAAAATAAATTATATAATTTGCATTAAGTGATATATCTCTCTGACCCTTTCCCTGATGGAATAAATTTTGGGAAAGAAAAAATACTGATAAATTCTTATGGTGAGACCACTTTGTAAAAATATCTACTACACGGTCATCTGCCTCTCTCATTAAATCATCTATAATAATTAATTGTGGATCTTTCCCATCTATATTTTCGACGTCGGGTAAACCTTCAATGAAATTTACACCTTTTATAGTATTGTATAAATTTTGCCAAGTTCCATAGTGCCATGATATATTTTTAAATGTTGTGTCACACATGTCATTAATATTTGAAATAAAATTGTTAACATAAAACGACTTGCCATAACCCGAAGGCCCAGCAATTATTGTCGAAAATGGATGTTTCAATTTCGTACACATGTTTAATTCTTAATGATTTTATATTAAACATACAGTTTTATAAAATCTATAGGGCTCGCTACTAACAGAGCCATCCGGTAAATATTGGTGGTCATATTTAGAACTAATAACATAATAATATCTTTATAATTTTTAAACAGTAAGTTTGAAACGTCATATAACCTCGGTTATCCCTTATCATGTTTCCTATTATAATATCTTATTCTAAATACGCCTTGAACATCAAGTATTCAAATCTCTTATTTTAAAATTTCCACTCAATATCGAACCCGGCAAACAAATATCTATTGTCAAAACAAATGACACACACACAAACACACACACACACACACACACACACACTTTATCTTATGTTTGAAACATATAGAAATTTTCAAAAATATTTACCATAAATATATTTGTCAGATATAATATCTATTTTAAAAACAGATCTAATTTCAACTGACTTGAAAAACACTTATCTAATTGCTTGGGATTCATAGGAATATTCTAAAGATAGCGGTCAATGGAAATCATAGGAGTCTAATTACTTTAACATTGGTAATCTTGTTTATTACCTATTATATTATCTTGTTTATTAAATTATTTCAAAACAAGTGACCTTATTTACACCTTATCATGTTTGTTACAAGTGACCTTGTTTACACCTTATCATGTTTGTTACAAGTGACCTTGTTTGTTTACACCTAATCATGTTTGTTACAAGTGACCTTGTTTACACCTTATCAT
Organism: Harpalus rufipes; assembly: GCA_951394225.1. NCBI lineage: Eukaryota > Metazoa > Arthropoda > Insecta > Coleoptera > Carabidae > Harpalus > Harpalus rufipes. Next base: position 7,587,897 of record OX596287.1, on the reverse strand, counting down.
GTTTACCACCTTATCATGTTTACCACCTTATCATTGTTTACTGATAACACTGGCGCCGACAGGCGATAAGGCGCCGTGCACAATCCCGGTACCCCACTACTCACCCCTTCCTTACGGCAATTTAGAAGAAAAATTCTACGGTTCTTGATGGCTGCTAGTTTGATGTTCAGCTTTGCCCATCTTTTCAAAAGTAACACGGCATTGTTACCATATGTTACTTGGATGTCTTTGAAGAAACCCATTTCTAGAAGTAGATGTTAAGTATGATCACGACTGATCAGGTAGTAGTTGAGTAGTTCACAGTATTAGCCGGGTTCTGCATATCTACGCAAAACACTCTTCTACTTTCTTCATCGTATGGGAAAAGTTCTTGGTGACATTGCATTTTATAAGAATAATACGATTTTTTTTTTAATATTATGTATGATGCTGTGATGTACTCCCAACTCATTTCCAATATATCTAGTACTAAAGAAGTGGTCTACACTTATCCATAAAAACATTTTATTAGTATAAATATTCATTTTTTAATAATTTCAAACAATAAAACCAGAGACAAAATCAAATTGTCAGAACTTACGTTGTGACAGATAAAATGTCAAGAATTTATTTATTTTTTGTTCAATTCCATGGCTATCGATATTTTCAACGTAATTTTCGAAATTTTCATATTTAATTTCTGCCGCTACAAAGCATGTAAAAGTAATTCTGTTTATTGATTTAGATGCAAAAAATTTACCTCAAAACTTTTATTTGACGCTTTTTGTTTAAATAATTAGGCAAGCAGGGAATTGCAAAAAAAAACTGGTTTCCCATGTTAATTTCCTATTTACACCTTTAAGACAGACACACGGTATACGCAGATGTATCCATTTCTCTTAAATAGTATATGAACTAGAGTGTATATACCATTAATACACACACAAAGACATTATCGTAAAAATGTTACAATCGGATTACACAGACCTTGAAACTTGTTTATTCATGAAAATCTAAACCGGTGAATTTTAGCTTGATCCTATATCTCTACTATTGGCAGGAGGTAAAAACATCGGTATCTCTACCCAGTTTAAAAAAAGTTATATATTTCAACCGTATGCAGTGACATACAAAAAAAAATTGTTTACCTACTCTGAAATTAAATTTTTTTCAAGAAAAATGAAATAACAACCAAGTATGTATTTGAATTTCGGTTAATTTTGACATCCTAATTGACACTAATGACATTGACAAGTTAAAAATGAAGATCGACTCAATACGACAAAAAATAGGTGTACGTGATTTTTTTGCAAACCAGTGTACCATTTTCGGTTGATCTTAGGTAAGATTTAATCAGTTGCTCTCTTAAATGAATACAGGATGAGTCTGAGACGACGCCTCCCCTTTAACTTTTTAATTATAAGTAATGGAAAGAAGTGGCTCATATAAAAGTTTTATTATTTGAAATATACTATTTGATGGCAAATATGGATATTTTTTATAAAGTCAGGTTTACAAGATACAACTATCAACTTTTATTTTTTAAATAGCAACCTATAATTATTTTACTAAAATATAAAACCATATTTTTGTCTTTTTAACAATCTAATAGTTTTTATTAATGTATTTGAAAAATTTCGAGTAAAATAAGATAAATGAGTTATATGAGAAATAATTTTTATTCATATATTCTAGGTGGCTATGCGAAAATAAATAAATAGATAAATAAGTAACTAATAATAAATAAGTAACAAACAAATGTACACTTTGTTGGTATCAGCATTGTTATATTTTGTTTATTTTCACATAGCCACCTATAATATTAGAATAAAATTATTTCCTATATATCTCAATTATTTTATTTTTCCCGAATTTAATCAAATACATTCATTACAATTAATACATAATTGAAAAGAGAAAAATATGGCGGTTTATATTTTAGTAAAATAATTATAGGTTGCTATTTAAAAAATAAAAGTCGATAATCGTAAATTGTAAACCTGACTTTGTAAATACTATCTACATCTGCCATAAAATTGTATATTTAAAATAATAAAACATTTGTATGACTATTTTTTTTCTATTACTCAAAATAAACAAGTTAAAGAGGGGGGGGGGTCACCCCGACTCACCCTGTATAAAATTTAGGAACAAAGGCCAAAGTTTTTTTATGAATATTCGGGATAATTTTAAATAATTTACAATGTGTTTTTTTAGTAAATAATTAAATTATTTTTTTGATAGTTAACATGAAATTAAGTTTATCCTTAAATTAATATTAATATAATAAAACAAATTCGGAACTAAACAGCCTTTATATCATTTAAAACAGGAAAATACAAATATGTGGATTTTTTTAGGTAAAAAGTTAAATATTGTTAAATTATGTTAATTATTTCATGGACTGTTCTATGAATTTAAAAAAATTATAAAGAACAAAAGAGCACTAACATAGCCCTAACAAAAGATGTGTTAAACAATTTAATATTTTATTAATGACATGAACTTGGCACGTCAATATATAATGTTAATTATTTCATGAACCGTTTTATGAATTTCAAAAAAAATTAATGCACAAAAGGGCACCAACGATGCACTAACAAAAGATATAATAAGTAAGTTGAAATTTTATTAATGATGTGATGAGTGTGAAGTTGGCACGTCATCAAATAATATTAATTATTTCGTGAACCGTTCAATTAATTTCAAGAATTTTGAAGCACAAAGGAGCACTAACGAAGCACTAACAAAAGATGTAATAAGTAATTTGAAATTTTATTAATGACGTGCTAAGTGTGAAGTTGGCACGTCATCAAATAATCTTAATTATTTCGTGAACCGTTCAATTAATTTCAAAAATTTTTGAAGCACAAAAGAGCACTAACGAAGCACTAATTACTAATATAAAACAGATTATTTGTGCTTCCAATGACGTGCCAACTTCACGCTGGTCGGTTTCTGTTATTCCCTGGCCGTGAGAGGCGCAGGCTGCCGTACGAAATAAACTCCTAAAAATTTATTTACATTTGTTTCAACTCAATTTAATAATTTAATGATATAATATTCAACTCTAAGGTGTATTATGTAAAAAATAGTGTTATTTTAAAGTTTATAGCCATTTACAGTGTTCAAGAGTTCATTTTTCCGAGAATGGTGCGTGAGAGTTTATGGGCGAACGGAAGAAGGTTTTTTTTTCTTCTGGGCTTCGGGTGCGGGACAACGTGACATCTCTCCAAGTTTGGTAGTACAATTTTGCCCAAATTTCCAAAATATGGTTGGGTTTTTCCACTGTAGCTGTTAGGATGGTCGTAAGGGTGAGTTTAGCGATTTCTAATTTGTATTAAAGTCTAGTAACTTATTTTCGGTCGTTGGGGTAAGGCTAGAACGGCCAGGTGTTGGATTTTGTTCTGGGAAGTTGTTTTAGTTTTTTACGGCGTTTCTTTCGTTTGTCGGAGTAGTTTCGGTAAGATTTGCTCTCCAAAGTAATTTGGTTTCACTTAATTTTGTTGCACTATAGTTACCAGCTAGAAGGTATGGGACGTATATCGATGTTTGCCGGTTTGTATTGGTCCATTCGACCTGGTATTCAAATTTTTTATAACGTTTTCAATTAAACTTCGGACAGGGGTGTATTAACTACAACTTTTTGGCTTGTTTTTTTGTGTCAAAATTTATGGTGATTTTTGAATATTCTAGTACTAAGAATTTCCGCCTATTATTCCCCGAAACCATTTACCTTTGGTCTTCCGCTTTCCCCAGAACTAAGCTCTTGCACTTTACTTTGGCTCATGAGAGCGTAGTTCAGCTTAACTTTCTCCGAGGTCGTTTACCTTCGGCCTCCAGTTCCCCGGAGCGGTTTGCTCCTTCATTTTTGCGAATCTTTTATTGTCGTAGTTCGGTTTAATTCTAGTTAGTTCCGATACCTTGGAACTTACTGGTGAGGGCACCCTCAAAGTTTTCTTTGGTTCCATAATTCTTGTCATTCTGCGTAACGGGTTCGCCGAGAACTCATCCTTCCTGTTTCTTTTTCCCTGTGTGGGTGTAAATGTTTGACTGTGAACTTTTGACTGTGACTAAACACTCGGTTCGGACGAGTTCCGTTGGAGTACCGATCAATTATGAGGTCTAGTAAATAATTTTTATAGCGCATAGAAAGCGGGTTTTTCTTTGCTGTTTAAAATTTTTGGGGAAAATTATTGTCCTCTAAGCGTGCAGACCCGGAATCAGTTTAGTCATATTTTGGAAACTTGTCAGAGCCTAAATTTTGGCGATTTTATGTGAATATTTTTTTTGGGGAAGCTCTGTCAGTTGTAGGTCCCAGTTAAAAATATTTCGTCGGCTAGTTATACTGCAGTTTTATTTTTAATTTTTGTCCTTCTCACTTTTTTAACTACTGTATTTGTGTTTTGTACTATTTTGTTATAAAAATCGAATTTTTTCAAACCTTTCCCGCTCACTTTGTCTCCATTGGGTTATGTTGTTGGAAGATTTGTAAAGTAACCAATCTCTTCAGGATCGCTGTAAATTGTCGAGGCAATAGTGCTGTTCATAATTTTTTTAGGGCTCTTTTGGAGTGAACGCAGGCCTGGAGCTCACCTCTCGGCTGAATTCTGGCATTTGGCCGAGCACGTCGCCGGAGCTGTCAGTTGTAGGTCCCAGTTAAAAATATTTCGTCGGCTAGTTATACTGCAGTTTTATTTTTAATTTTTGTCCTTCTCACTTTTTTAACTACTGTATTTGTGTTTTGTACTATTTTGTTATAAAAATCGAATTTTTTCAAACCTTTCCCGCTCACTTTGTCTCCATTGGGTTATGTTGTTGGAAGATTTGTAAAGTAACCAATCTCTTCAGGATCGCTGTAAATTGTCGAGGCAATAGTGCTGTTCATCATTTTTTTAGGGCTCTTTTGGAGTGAACGCAGGCCTGGAGCTCACCTCTCGGCTGAATTCTGGCATTTGGCCGAGCACGTCGCCGGAGCCCGTCAGTCGGAAGAACCTACGACGAGTGGCCTGGACTAACACCTCAAGGCCCGACTCATCGAAGACCTAGCGGCCTAAGACCTAATAGTCAAGAGATCCTTCGTCTTTGCCCGAGTTGGCCTTTACCACATTTATAACCACCGTAGTTACACCAAGGCTCCAAAAGTACTTCAAGTCCTGCTACGGGCCTCAGCGCCGCGCACACCGCTACACGGATCGATGCAGTCCGGTTAGGCCAGGGCAGAATTAGCCGGGGAAGGGGGGTGGTGATGGGAGTGTGAACCAGGTCTAGTGGCACCTGAAGACAAGCAGTAGCTAGCTTTAGCACTTTAGGACGCAGTGGAGCTTTTGGTGGTGTCGTTTAATTTTGTGAGTAAAAATTGGTTTTTCCAACTTACGGAAATAAACTCTGCTTCAATTTTAATTTTCTTTTGCTTTGCTGCTCCATTTCAACCCTCTCTAGTGATGGCGCATGAAAAAAACAAGCGAGGCCGTTCATAACTTTAAATTCACTTTGTTTGAGTTTTGTCACTTTTTGAACTTTTAAAGTCGAGCGTAAGATCTGGCCTCGCTTGTTTATTCCGAACCCACTCCCCTGCTCCCGTTACATTTCAGAGCAGCCGTAGCTTTGTCTGACAAAAGGTAGGTTCTATTTTACCACAGTTTTTTCATCATGTATATTGTTAACATTCGAGTAAAGAGAGATACCTATATAAACATAAATAATGTAAACGTAAACCTAAAGTTTGAAAACTTTAGTTTTATCTATACTCCGCAATTGGGAACTGTGAATGCTCTCATATAATTACATGGACACAAAAAATCTTAAACGTAAAGATAATTGTAAACCTTAAAACTAATTGCTTATGTGAATGCATCTTAGTCATTTCGTTATTTCTTAACCTATTTTTGGTAAAACATACAGCCTGCATACAGGATGTATCACTAAAAGTGAAATATAGGCGTTTAACATGGGAAATCAGTTTTTTCGTGCGCATTGCTCCCCTAATTATTTAGACAAAAGTTTCAAATGGATGTTGTTTATTACGTCAGTGTCAGAATAATGATTGTCAAAATAAATACTAATAATTTGACGTATAAAACGTTACGCTTTTGTTCGTCTTTTGTTTCTAATTCCATGGCTAATACTAATAAATTATAATTCCATAAATTATTGTCAAATAAAGAAAAATGGAAAAAAATCAGATGAATTTTGACAAATGTGGAATTTTCCGAATTGTCTATGGACACAAGATGGCAAACATGTTGAAATATTTGCACCACATAATAATGGGTCGGAATATTTTAACTAAGTGCACTTTCTCAATAGTTTTATAAGCTTTAGTAGATACAAATTATAAGTTTATTGCCGTCGATATCGGGGCTTATGGCTAGAATAGCGATGGAGAAATTTTTGCGAATTGCAATTTTAGATTTAGAAGCGAATACACTGCATGTACTAGAAGACAAAAATCTTCCTGGCACTCAGGACAAAGCATCATATGTGATTGTAGGCGATGAAGCATTGCTCCTAAAAACTTACCTTATGAGACCTTATCCCGGCTAAATAAATGGGGATATAGAAAAACAAGTTTTTAATTATAGACTCTCGCTAGCCAGGCGAGTAACCGAAAATGCTTTTGCAAATTTGGCTCAAAAATTTCGAATCTACTTCAGAAGTATTAATTGTTTCCCCGAAAATATAAATAAAATAATAATGACCACTTGCATTTTACATAACTATATTAAAGACAACTACTGTATAGTTGAACATTTAGAACCTCCAGAAGGAGAACTTATTATGAGAAATCTACGTAGGCAAGGTGGAAATGCCCTTGCCTCTGCATTTAATGTACGTGAAAAATATAAGACTTTTTTTTTTAATTCAGCGAGTGGATCATTACCTTGGCAAAGGTAGAATTTTTTATAATATAATGGTTTGTGTTTATTTTTCTCTTATACCTTCTTCATATGTATAAGTGTTGTTTGTAAACCGCGTTAATAAAAACATTAAGACGTGACTTATCTGTTTCATTTAATTCCTGGCCGATTTTAAACCATATTTTGTCTTTATGACTAGTATCACTATATTTTCTGTGTGCCATGTTGCATATTTATTCATATTGGCGCACTGATTCTATTAGCTTTTCATCATCCATAATTATTAAACAAATAAAATTAAATTTACGCAATATCGTTCAGATCAATAACAGTATTGTAACTTTGATGCTTCGTTTTAATATTCACACAACCAGAAAAGTAATGTACCGTCACGGAATGTTACGACAAACAAAAGTTTGAAACTTATCTCGACGTTTCGTGACGTTGACGGTGCATTTTGTCACGTCTCTATGTGAATGTTACCATAATAAATCTATTACACAATATTTGAGGTTACATTGCCAGTCGGTGACGTGACTTTGCCGTAAAATGTTAATCGACCTTTACGGATCGCCAAAGAAAGTCACGTACCATTGCAGAAACACTCGTAAAGCCTTGTGCAATGGAAATGGGTTAACTAATGTATGGTAAAGACGCAAAACAAAATAGCACAGATTCCATTGTCAAACGATACCATCCATGATCGAATCAAGGACTTGTCGAGGATATAAAAAAAACAAGTTGTGGAATAAATAAAAAAGAGTCCGGCCAAAATTGGCTTACGTTAGACGTGTCATCTGACGTCTCTAATTGCACGCAACCTCTTGTCTTCGTTCGGTATCTAAATGAAATCAAAGAGATTTTGTTTTGTGAACCTTTGCAAGAAACAACAAAGGCAATTGACATTTTCTCTATGATGAATATTTTTTTTCGAATCTAATGGATCTCGTTGGATCTATTTGCACCAACGGAGCTCCAGCTATGCTGGGAAAAAAATCAGGATTTACCGCTCTTGTCAAAAAAAATAATTCGAACGTCATCTCTAGTCACTGTATTCTTCATCAGCACGGTTTGGCCTCGAAAACTCTTCCAGTTTTTTTTTAAAAGGCGTGTTGGAAGTTGTTGTCCACACTGTTAATTTCATTCGAGCACGGGCATTAAATCATCGCGTGTTCAAAGCATTGTGCGAAGAAGTTGGATCTGAACACACCGTTCTTCTGCTTCATACAGATGTACGCTGGTTATATTTCGTTCAAATAGTGATTCTGTTGATTCCAATATTAGTAAATTAACTCCAGCCCAAGAAAAAGTGGAGATTCTTGAAACCCCATCTGCATCAAATAAAATTAATTTAAATTTAAATATTGAAAAAAGTTTTATTGGCACGGTTTCACAGCCTGACGATGATAATTCTATTTTTAACAAAGATTATGACATCGTCAATTTTGCCGATCTTCCAGAAAACTGTGTAACTACTTCAGAAGATAAAATAATTATGAAATACTTGGAAGAAACGAACTTAAAAATTCCTGCTACATTTTGGCAAAAGTATTTCATAAACAAAAAAACACTTTTGAAAAGATAGACCGATTCTACACGAATGAGAATATTTTTAACGCAGCAGAAGTTAAGATATCTGTTCTTTGTATAGGGAAAGTTAACCACACTGGCACCGAAAAACACAGAAGATTTATTAAAGGTGAAAAGAGGCAAAAATTTGCAAAAGAACTTCAGCTCGAGACACCAAGTGTTATTAAATATAAACAGTTAAACACTGCAAATGAATCTATTTTGAATGCTGGCAATTTAAATCACCTTCCAAATTTAAATATTTTAAAAAAGATATCTAGTGAAACGATACAGTCGGAAGATTTAGACAGAAATATTTACGAATATCTGCTTAAATAGAAACAGAAAAGTGCCAAAGAATGGAATAGTAAACATATAAAAGGGTATATACAAGACATCAGTTTACAACCATTTCATGTTAGACTTCAAACCGAAATGCAAATAAAATACCTTATATCCCTTAAAAAAGAACCAGTATTTTTGTATTTAGATTCTACGGGAAGTATATGTTGTCGCCCACCTGGTATTAATAAACAAGTTTATTATTATGTCCTCGTTCTCCCAAAAATGAAAAAGTCGCCCATACTAATTGCCGAGTTCATTTCATCTAGCCACAATATACCGAATATTCAATATTTTCTCACATCTTTCTTATATGATGTTAATCGTATTTATAATGGCAAAAGACATTTAATCTCTAAAATAGAAACTTACGATATTTCAGTATGGCTCTAATTGAATCCGTTCTATCTTTTAACAAAATGAATTTAGCTCGATAGTTACAGGAAACATGGTAATATATTAATGAAACAACAGATTTGAAAAATATCGTTATTCTACATGTATGTTTTACACATTTGTTCTACGCTGGTACCATAAAAATAAAATTAGTAATAAAGAAAGGTCGGATAAGAATATTACTGAAATCTATTTTTGCTGCACTCATTCATAGCAATGACATGACATCAGTTACAATCTTTTGGAAGAACATAATACAAGTTTTCGGTTTGCCTTTTGTATTTTGTATGTCCTGACTTCCATGATGCCATGAATTATCTACAGTGTAGTAGTAATATTTTAAGAAAATTTAAAAAAGAAAAATTGAATTTAAAAACTTCTGTAACGCTATCATCTCTAAGGAAACATTCTCCTTTTTATTTATATTTTAATGAAATATAGGAAGATATTTTGCAATGCCCTCCAGCTAACGTAAGCAACGATTTTTATTTACCTGGTTTTGTGAATTATTTATTACGTGATTCCTTTCCATTTTATCCAATAGTGTCAGGCATAATTATAAAGAAATTTAACATAAGTAAAGACAATAATGCAATAAGTTGAAAACTAGTTTAAAATTGTTAAAAAAGATACTTTTCGCCGGAAATATCGAATTAAAGCTCCAAGATTTATACGCAAAATGGAAAGTCTCTTAAAAGGTCGAATATTAGATCATATTATTCGCTGATGACCAAATAATAATGGAAAACAATGAAGACGATCTACAAAGAGCAATATACAAACTTCATCAACTAAGCCAAGATTACAATCTACATATATCAAAATCAAAAACTAAAACGATGGCATTCATGGGGAACCAACCAATAAGAACTAAAATAGTGATCGACGACCACACACTAGAACAAGTATCACACTTCCAATATTTGGGATGTGGCATCACATGTGACGAAGACCAGGACATAAACAATAAAGTTAACACCTACCAACGAATTTGTGGCACAATAAAAAGAACACTAAAAGGTAAAACTACTAAAGAACCGCAAATAAAATTTTACAAGATAATGGCCATACCTACTTTACTGTACGGAGCAGAATGCTGGGCACCTAGAAAAAATGATCTCCGGAAAATAGAAACATCAGAAATGAAATTTTTGAGATCAGTTAAAGGAAGCACAAGACTAGACAAGATCAGAAACAACATGTCACACGTATGTCACCAAAAAGAATTCCAAAGAAAGCTATGATCTACAAAAAAGGAAAAAGAAACATAGGAAGGCTGAGGACAAGATGGTGAAGCCGGAACAGACAGAGTGCTTGATCCTGGAAGGATAGAAGAAGAAGAAGAAATATTCTTTAGAATGTACAAAAAGAAATTATCGAGTAGTCTTGAAGATCCACAAACCAGACACCCCCCTTAGACAAATTACATCAACTATTGACACCCCTACTTATTTTTTATCAAAATACATTAGCAATATTTTACAAAAAGTAACTTCGACTTCTCCATACAATGTTCGCAATTCTTTTGAACTGGTTAAAGATATCTCTAAAATTAACCTAAAACCGCACCACGTTCTTTTCTCTTTAGATGTTACAGCTTTATACCCCAGCCTTCCGCAAAATCTAGTATGTGAATGCATAAGGGATAATTGGAGTTTAATCGACGATCACACTGGTATGTGCCTCGAAGATTTCCTACGAGGTGTTGAACTCTGTTTTGAAACCTCAGTTTTCACCTTCAATAACACAATATACAAACAACTTGAAGGCTCCCCCATGGGGCTTAGCTGCAGTGGGTTTTTCGCAGATTTAGTTCTCCAAAAATTAGAAAAGGATATAATTCAAAACCCTGATCTACAGATTTTTTTATTACAAAAGATACGTTGACGATTCCATCCTTATTGCACCTAAAGACAAAGTAACACTATATTGAATAAATTTAAATCCTTCCACCCACGTTTACAATTTACCATTGAAACAGAAATCAACAATAGTATCAATTTCTTGGACGTCACCCTTATAAAATCTTCTAATAAAATTTTAACTAACTGGTTCCGTAAACCAACTTCTTCCGGACGTTACCTTAATTTTCATTCTTATACTAACTCTTCATACAAGATCTGTGTTATCCTGTCTTTAGTAGACAGGGCAATACTTTTATCAAGTCCCAAATTCCATAATACAAACCTACAAATTGTAAAGAATTTATTGCTAGATAATGGTTATAATTTAAAACTTATTGAAAAACACCTTAAAATGAGGTTAAGAAAGTTGAGGTTTCAAAACAGAGAAAATAACGACACTAATAATCAAGAAAAATGCTCCTACTTGACCATACCCTATAATCACAAAATTAATCATGGCATTAATAAAATGTTAAAGAACAATAACATCAAAATTGCTAACTCTAACCTTACTACCACAAACAAATTGTTTACAAACATTAAAGACAAAATCCCTATAGAGAAAAAACAAAAATGTAGTTTACCAAATAAATTGCGGCAAATGTGAAAAAATTTACATCGGTGAGACATCCCAAACTTTAAAAAAACGTCTTTATCAGCATGCATACCACTGTAAACTTAAAAATTCTACACACAGCGCACTCGTTGAGCACCACTGCTACAAACACCGATCACATCTTTGATTTTAACAGAGCTAGGATTTTTGATAAAGTCGTTGAATAGCGGAGAGACTGTCAATAGTCAGACAAATTTTAAAAATAACCTTCAACACAAAAACAATTTTTAGGAAATGTCAAATAATATTTTTATCCACTGTCTGGTTCCTTTTTGTTTTGGTTTTCTTAGTTTTGCGCATGTGGAAGAAATTTCTGAAAAATTGTTCTTAGTATACCCGCAGCTGACCTAACAAGTTTACATGTACTCAAGGTCTCAACTATTTTTGTAAAATGTGACCTCTTCATAAAATATATTGTTAAACAAAATAAGTTTTTTCTTAACAATGTTTTACGTTACATTATTGTTATTATATTTTCTTTCTGGTTTTATTTAAGGTGAGTGGTTACTAAAATTTTGTTAAAACTTTACTCATTGTACCTAAATTATTTTTTGTATTTTTTACTTCGTTGTACGTAAGTAAAGGAAGTATTGTAATCGCGAAAAATTTCGGTTTTCAGATTTCAGCGGAAATATCCATTTTGATCATCCCTGAATCCATTTTGACTAATTTCGTCGTGACGTCTGTACGTACGTACGTACGTCCATACGTACGTATCTCGCATAACTCAAAAACGGTAAGCCGTAGAAAGTTGAAATTTTGTATTTAGGACTCCTATAACATCTAGTTGTGCACCTCCCTTTCTGGTTATTACACAATTTCCAGAAGTGGTACTTTACATGAAGCCTAGATTTTAATGAAAAACTGTTTTAAAATATAATCCAAAACTTTTCAAATTTGGTATACAAGACTTTTATGTCAATCGAAATAACATAATAGATTTTGGTTAAAATAGGCTAACCGGAAGTGGTACATTACTTGAAGTTGTTAACAGTTTTTCTTGAATAAAATGATTTTATTTTGATTTTAGAAATAAATGCTTCAAATAAAAGTTTTAGAGAATTAATTTCTGCGTCTAGCACATTAAGTATTATTACATTAGCCCTTTATATAAGCGAGATATGTAAATTTAAAAATTATTTTTTGTAATAAAGCTTGCTATGGATTAGGACAAAAAAATAAAAAAAATGTTCATGTCAAATTACGTTAAATACGTGCAATTTTATGATTCGTACAATAATAAATATTATATTTATATTGTGAAATTAGTTATATTCATTGTTGTAATCAAATATTTCTTTTTGTAATCAAAACTCTCTTTAAAAACTCCTTTTATGGTATATATCTTACTGTTTTGAAGTTAAAATTAATATTTTGTAATTTATTTATTAAAAAAATCTGTATAGTTTAATAATCGTACAAGGAAGTCGTGTGGTGTTTTTTTATATTAAAGCTGAAGATGGACCACTTTGGTCCGAAACGTCCTATTAAAAAAGAAAAATAAACGTTTTTCCAAACTGGATCAGGAAGGCCTTAAATTTTTTTAATTGACCTTGAAATGTACAAAAAGAAAGACTACAATAACACATCAAAATCAAAACAACAGCTTTGAATATATCCCTTTCCGAAGAGACTTGGAGAAAACCAGAAACACCAATTCAAAATTCACAAAACCAAAACTCTTTTTCTCAGTTTTTAAAAAGTCCACAAAACATTGAATGCACATTATCAATTATCATCACAAGTTCTATCCAGTATCCATATAGTCCAGTAATAAAATGGGAATCTGTAAGAGCATTACTAGCATTACCAGTAATTAAAAAATCTGTAAGGAGATTCTACGATGTAAAATCTTCATATGTAAACGCAAATTTACTAGAACAAGTATTTATGGAACAACCACACCTGGCTATGCTGAAGATGAAGATGCAGTCCTGTTACTTCAGAAAAGTCTCTATGGTCTTCCGCATTCAAGAAGATGCTGGAATTTAAAATTAAATGAAGTATTAATAAATGCTGGATTTACAAGATTAATCTCCGACTTATGCGTATATATGAAAAAAGAAGGAAAATACATACAAAGTGTAACAGAAATAAGTACATTAAATTTAATCAGTGATAGAACTCGGTCGAGTGCATCAATATTTCTTAATAACTTTTTCATGTAAACATTCTAGATATTGAATTAAAATTCTTCAAAGTTCTGTCACAAATTTCATATGCGCGATGCATAATCCCAAAATTCTGCGCGTGCGTATAGCGGCGTCTACGAGCAGCTGTTTCTAGTTTGTTTCCGTTGTGCCTTGTGGCTGTGACTGAATACAATTAAAGAATGATTACAAACTAGTAAATAGATTGATGGACACATAAGAAGATGAAACTATACACAAATTGGGAAAGATAAGAGATAGAATAGAATACCCGAATAAGATAAAAAAAAATCATACGTCAAATTTTTATGTTACAACAGGTTACACAATCCAAAAATGTTAGGACATTTATAGGATGCAGTTTACTAGGAACAACTCTACAATTGACGGAACAAGAAAACGCATAAAGATGATGAAAAGTGATGTAGACTTAAATGAAATCACAAAATGGCCAGTGTCATTGTCAATACAATACTGAAGGCGTCGATGAAATGATGTAATTGTTGTTGTTTCAATATTCTCTAAATTGTCATATGTGACGCTCTGTGTTGTAGTGTTATTCTTGGAATACTATACTCTGGTTGAGTCCAAAACATCCTCTTCAATATTCTCTGTAATCAGGGCGAGTTGTACCACGATCTTGAGCAGCAGGCCTAAAAGACTCATGATCTGGGAGATTTATTTATTTTATTTACATACAAGTACAAGAGTGTGAACATTTAGAAGATGACGAATCGGAAAACGTTCCATATAAATTTGCCGACCTTGGACAGCGTTTCTCTAAGCTTCACCATAAGCCAACACAATGTCTGTATACTCGCTATCCGTAAAGGTAGGTATTTTTACTGATTATAACTTTTATAATAATTATTAATCGGTTGATTTGTCAAAATTTACTTGAAAAAGTTGACAACACATTTGTCAAAAACAATTGTTTCATTGTTATTGCGGTTGGATCATATTATTATGAAAACACCTAAACGACTCGTTAATTTATAGGGGGTAAAAATTCTTTAAAAAATGAGGTTTCGAAAAAAAATTATTAAGAAATATTGTTGTTCTCGAGTTCTATCACTGGTTAAATTTATTGTACTTATCTGATACACCCTGGATATATTAACGTATACGTTGATGACATTTTGACAGTAGCGGACAGCCATGAAACAATCGAAAAAAATATGACATGTCAAAGAAAAAATTCAAATGAAAGAAGTAACAGAAAAAAAGAAAATTTGTAGGAACTGAAATCACAGAAAAGAAAAATGAAATATATTTATCCCAAGAAAACTATGTAAACCAAATACTAAACAACACAGTATGAACCAGCGTGTAGAGTAGACGTGTCAGAGTGTGCTCCGTTAATCATAAATTTTATTGTCTCTTTTTTGCAAATCATTGTGAACAGTGAATAGTGTCATCTTTTACACAATGCCTGGCCCTCAATCTTTGACACTAGCTTTGTAATTGATAATGATATTGAACATTTGTGGTTTTCTTTCAGTATTAATAACATCAAATTTGGCCTTGGTGTCGTTTACAATCCTACAGCCGTATTCATAGTAAAGCAGATAGACCTAGTCTAAACCGGATCTACGTAGTCGAGGTTTAGACATGGTTTAAATGGACTTATTCATAGTGCTATTTCGACCAAGTCTAAACTTGATTTAAGTAAACTGAGTCTAAACTGGAATTATCTCAAATTATCTCGTTGGACATGGTTGAAAATTCTTTGCGCATGCTCAGTAGTTACAAACTTGTAATGACAGCTGACCAGCTGGACATTTTCACTCGCAATTTGGAAATATCAACAGTTGTTGGCGTTTTATTATTTAACTTTTTTTTAACGGTACGTATTTTAATTATCAAAATTAAAAGTAGATAATTTACACTTGTGTTAAATATGTTTCAGACAAATATGGGCAGCAAAAGAGAAGCAAATTGGACTTTTCTCGAAAAGAGATTCTTAATTGAACAATTAAAAGAACACTCAAATGTGATTGAAAACAAAAGTGTGGATTCTCGGGCTAATATGAAAAAGGACGAAGCGTGGAAAATGATCGCGAATGCTTTCGCAGTTAATGGTTTCAACCGCGATAAAAAAAAAAAAATTGTCTGCCAAAAGCAACATTTCATGTTTCAAGAAATATCAATGTGGCACAGGAGGGGGCCCGGCCAAAAAAATGCCAGACGATATTGATTTCGAAATTCAATCCATAATACCGATGGACTTCACAAGTGACATAAGTAATTTCGATTCAGATCGACTAAACAGGTATAAAGTAGATCTACTCATCTAGCTTAACTATGTATAAATGTTTTAAAAAATGATTTGTCTTTCTACATATACCATTTCTATTTTACAATATTATTATTTTGTAAATACTCGTACATACTCGTATATGACAAATAATATGTAGACATTCAAATTATTTCAAACAAATGATTTTATATGCACTAGGAATTACTAGTAGTTTATAATTAAATCATATTATACTCACATAAATTGAACCCTGATAGCGCTAACACAAGTAAAAGGTTTTAGCGCACCAGGGCCTTCACATGCAGCATCATCAGCTGATAGCATTCCTATAAGCATTCCCATAGATTTTGAGAAAGTTTCAGATTATCCGGCCGAACCAATACAATCTTCCCCAATAATAACTATAGATCCTAGCACAATTATTACAGAAACATCCACGCCAATAACACATCGCCAAATATCTATGACTTCCCAATTAAATTCACGTGTCGCAGCACAGAAAAAGAAATCTGCAAAATCTGAAGGAATCATGAGTACATATGAAAAAAAATGTTTGGAACTGTATGAGAAGAAAATTATTCTTCAAATGAGACACGAGAAGGAGATGCACAATTTAAAAAAAAGATGGGAAGAAAAAATTTACAAATTAAAATATCAGAAACTAATGAATAGTGAGCAAGATTAAAATATAAACAAACATCTTTTGTAAATAAGTATTTTTAAGGATTTTTTTACGAAGTAAAATATAAATATATGGTTTGTTTGCTAATTTTTATTTTTATGTATTATTTTGTTTACTTTTTAATACTAAATAAACATTTGTAGTTAGTGTTTTATTTTTATTTCTATATACGAGTATTATGTTTATAATAAAATATATCAATTAAAATACATATCAATGTAATTCTGTCTAAATACATTTCTTGGATCATTATTCCCTCGTTGTTCATTCTCCGGTACGAAATCCTCATTGTCTGACTCGCTGTCACTTGCATTATCTATGAAATTAAAAAAATTATGTCAATAAAATTGAGACTATGATATTATCCTACCATCTATATTGTCCAATCTTTCATTAACTGCTAAGTTATGTAGTACAGCTAACGCAATTATGCTAGCTTTGGCAGTTTCCAATGACATTTGCATGCCATTAAAAAAACAGCGGAATTTGTTTTTCCACTGGCCGAACAATCTTTCAATTACATTTCTTGTTCGGATATGAGCGTCATTATATCGTTGTTGAGAAGGAGTAGTAGGATTTAGCACTGGTATTAACATATATTCTGAAGACGGATAACCATTGTCTCCTACTAAAATTCCGCTAAATTCACCTGTCTACAGAATAATTTATTAAATATGGCATGGTCTCTTATGGGAATGTAATCAAATACTTCAAACCGCGTTTTTAAATTGCAAGTATTCCATATTCTGGAATCATATGCACTTCCCCGCCAACGTGCAACAATGTCCCTGATTCTAGCATGGGAATCACAAACGACCTAAAAATAGAATAAATTAAAAATTAAATGAATAAATATTATTTAATACTTTCTAAATAAAAGTATTAATAGGAATTATATTCATCTTACCTGCACATTTAGAGAAAAATATCCCTTCCTATTTATATATAATAATGGATATTGTCCCGGATTTTTTATTTTAATATGGGTGCAATCAATTGCCCCTATTATATTTGGCATATTTGCCACATTATAAAAATCTTCTTTTACTCTTAGCACTTCATTATTAGTGGGAAAATATATATATATATATATATATATATATATATATATATATATATATATATATATATATATATATATATATATATATATATATATACCGGGTGATCATTTGAAAACTTCCCACCTTGAATAACTCTTTAATTAATAAAATTATCAAAAATCACTAAAACAGGTCAATGTTATTTTGGAGGGGGACAT
The DNA here is from genome assembly GCA_951394225.1 of Harpalus rufipes. Classification (NCBI taxonomy): domain Eukaryota; kingdom Metazoa; phylum Arthropoda; class Insecta; order Coleoptera; family Carabidae; genus Harpalus; species Harpalus rufipes. The sequence continues at coordinate 7,569,878 of OX596287.1, read as the reverse complement.
TTAATAACCTATTCCAATCAGTTGGGAAACTTTCACCCTCCCCTCCAGCCACCCCCACCCCAAAATTTTAAATGGCACTACCCCATGTGTGATACATCATTTTAAAGGTTGTAAAATTCTCAATATTTTAAAGCAAAGAAAATTAAAATCGGCCGAGCCGTTCATGAATTAGAGACAAAAATGTATTAAACCAAATCTAAAACGTATCGATGGGATACATGTTTATTTAGATGTCTTGCATTAAATTCATTGGCTGTACGTCGAGCACACTGATTTTCAGCTCCATAAATGAAAATTATTTCAATTCTCTCTTCTAAAGTGTATGTCATTTCAGTGACACAATTGGCACAAACGCTACCCCAAATCAAAGTAATCTAAAGTTATCTGAAGCGGCGATATTTAATTCCTGAATTCTACAACACTTGACACTTTGAACTTGTACGACGCACGTTCTTTTGTTTCAAAGCAAAACGTAGGTAGATGGCTTGATCAACCACTCAAAATGGGTATACATTTTTGTCTCTAATTCATGAACGGCTCGGCCGATTTTAATTTTCTTTGCTTTAAAATATTGAGAATTTTACAACCTTTAAAATGATGTATCACACATGGGGTAGTGCCATTTAAAATTTTGGGGTGGGGGTGGCTGGAGGGGAGGGTGAATGTTTCCCAACTGATTGGAATAGGTTATTAAATGTCCCCCTCCAAAATAACATTAACCTGTTTTAGTGTTTTTTGATAATTTTATTAATTAAAGAGTTATTCAAGGTGGGAAGTTTTCAAATGATCACCCGGTATATATATATATATATACCGTGTGTCCCAGCGTTTGGTTGGCATAGGCGTTTAACATGGAAAAACAAGTTTTTCTAAATAAAAAGTGTCTGGCTAACAACTAAGCTACCATATTGCATAGGATAATACTACGCCCATTTCTACATCTTATTTACTACAGATTACCTCATTATAATAGCATAATTTAACAAAATTAGCAAAAATAATTCCATATTTTCTGTATGTTGTTTTTATTACCTACTACAAACATAAATAGCTGCATGTTATCATGGTACTGTGGTAACGTTTCGAAGTACGGATCCAAAGATTCTAAGTTTAAACCTCCACTAGGTTTAATTATTTTTTTTATTTTTTTTTTCTTCGTTTTTACATATTAATATAAAATTATTATTGTGTTATTACATTTAATTGTCTAATACATGATATCTAAACAATAATAATTTTATATTAATATGAAAAAACGAAGAAAAAAAAATAAAAAAAAAAATTAATCCTAGTGGAGGTTTGAACTTAGAATCTTTGGATGCGTACTTCGAAACGTTACCACTGGACCATGACAATATGCATCTATTTATGTTTGTAGTAGGGAATAAAAACAACATACAAAAAATGTGAAACTATTTTTGCTAATTTTGCTAAATTACGCTATTATAATGAAGTAATCTGTATTAAATAAGATGTAGAAATGGGCGCAGTATTATCCTATGCAATATGGTAGCTTAGTTGTTAGCCAGACACTTTTTATTTTGAAAAAATTGTTTTTCCATGTTAAACGCCTATGCCAACCAAACGCTGGGACACACGGTATATATATATATATATATATATATATATATATATATATATATATATATATATATATATATATATATATAACTTAAATTTCTTTATCGATCGATTGGGTTTTTAAAAAATATTTATTTTTGTGAATACAAGTTATGATACTTTAATATGATAATACAGGTTGCGAAATACAGACTAGCTTAACTAAAGAGTTACACATGGTTTTATACTATTGTAATATGATATTGTCACGTTCTGTCACATCAACACTTGTTCATTTGGTTAGCACTATAACTCCTCCCTCCTCAGATTCGAGCCTCCTGGGGGAGTCGAAGTTCGATGCCTTCAGGGGTGCGAGACTACCTCTTCTGCATGGCTAGTTTCCTCTAGGGTTTGGATTTGATTGGATTGGCATTCGATGGTGATTTTTTCCTCGTTTGGGAAAACAGCTAGGTACATGTTGATTTCTGGAATCACTTCGATATGATTTTCTATTAAGTATATTTTTATATAATGGCAATGACTCGAAGTTTGATTTTGGAATATTTCTTCTTCGCACATCGCTGAGAATTGGGCGTGATATTTGTGAGGACACTGATATATTTTTGCTTGAACGCACATATCATTCAGAGGCACGATTTCCTTATCAGATTTAAGAAGATATTTCGTATTGGGGATAATTGTAATAAATTTTGATTCGTATTTGTTTGAAATAGAGTAAATAGTAGAGTTCGAAAGTTTTTTCGAAATTAATGGGGATGGAAATGAAATAGATTATTTGAGTTGCTTTAATTTTACAATTTATTTTTAACAAGGACTCGAAGTCACTTGTCGGGGTTCAAATGATAACTGCAAGAGATAGAATTTTGATATTTGTTTTAGTTCTGCTAGTAGCTCCATGGGGTGTGTTATACTAATGCAGAGTTCTTAATTTACAAAAGGTGATTGAGTTTTCAACGACATTTAATATAGAATTGTATAATATAACAAGTTGATCGTAAATGTTTTTTCCATACAGTATACTAATGTGCGTACTGTTTATTATTTAGAAAAGTTGTAAAATTTTGGATTTTAATATTTCTTCGTTGTGCTGGATATCTAAGATGGTTTTATTAAAATTTTGAATAATTTGGTGGTTCACCGAATACGAAAGGTTGAGTTGATTTTCCAAATTATGCTAGTTTTTTTTTCTTTTTGCATGCTTGCAAACATCTAAATTTCCGGTGATTGATTTGAATATTTTCTAATTTTTTATTTATTTCATTGAAATACTGTGAGTTATTTGATATGATCGATTTTTAGTGTTGAGTATTGTGTATTTAAATCGATGTACTGTTTTAGAAGAACTTTGAGATTGTAGTAGTGTATGAATGTGTGAGTTGTCTTTTCGAGTTTGGCAGGACCGAGATTGATAGGAAGGATTCCGAGGTTTTTGTTATGTTCCTAATTATTGTTCCGTGTCCCAATGCGAACAACCTGGAAGTGGTTCAAAATTATAAGTTTTTTGTCTAGGGCGTTTAATGTTAGAGAGGTGAATGTTCTCTGTTGTATTACCGTGGGTGGTTTTTATTTTACCTGTTTTAAGATTTTTATTAACTTTTGTTAGCTTTTCGGGTTTATATTTGTTTTTCGTTTTTTGTTGTTTTTGTCTATTTTTCACGTATACCTTTTCGGGGATTTCGGGCAATTCTTCTCTATTTGCATTACATTTGGTTATTACCTTTTCTTTATTCGTTTGGATTTTGTCTCTAATTGATTCGTAAAGTAATTTAGTTTTATTCTTGTGATTTTCTATATAATTGTTGATAAGCTGTTTTTCGAGGTCGAGATTAAATGGAGAGTTAGTGTCTAAATGGCCGGTAATAATTTCGCATGGTTTCAATTTTGTGACTGAATGAATTGTGTTATTATATGCTAATAACGCATAATTTACTTTGGATTCTATAGGCTCAGTTTTGTATTCTTTTTGATTATTAAATAGTCTGATATGTTCTATAAGGGTAGAGTGAAAACGTTCTATAATGCCGTTAGATTCTGGATGTTGTGAGCTTATGAAATGTATGTCGATTTTGTGTAGTGTCAGCAATTCTTTTACGACTGAGTTTTTGAACTCTAGCCCGTTGTCTGAAATAATTTGTTCTGGAATTCCGTGATGTGTAAAATATTTTACTAGGTTATTACAAACTTCTATGCCTTGTCCTGATTTTAATTTGTATGCTTGTGCATATTTTGAAAATGAATCTACAATAGTTAAGAATTTTGCTTGTTCTAAGGTGATGCTGTCTATATGTAAAATTTGGAAAGGTTTCGTAGCGGTAGGGGTGATGTTTAAATTTACATTTAGGGGTCTCCGATCGTATTTTGTTATTTGACATATTTCACAGCTATTAATAAATGTTTGAATAGATTTTCTTAATTTTGGCCAATAATATTGTTGTTTTATGCGTGTTTCTGTTTCGTCGATACCGCGGTGATTAGTTTTGCCATAATGGTAATTCGATATGATTTGTGTGATTTCTTCGTTATCGGTAACGTCTCTTAAATATTTTGTACATTTTACTAAATTTAGTTGAGAATTTTTGAAATAATTTTGAAGTATTAGACTGAATTTCTCGTATAGTTCATTTTGGAAATAAATGTGGTATTTTACTTTTGGTACAATGTATTCTTTAATAAATGCAATCATTTCATCTTTGTAATTAAATTTTGAAAAATCTACTTCCAATCGTAATTTTTTATTATCGTATAATTTTGTAATTTTTACTTGTTTGGGATTAAAATCGACTTCTGTTATGATGATTTGATTTTTGCCATAGTTTACAGGGCATTCTACTATTGGGATTCCGACAATAGGATTTTCTTTACTTGAATGTATTGTGATATCGCTATCGCTTGTGTCGTCATCGTTTATCTCATTATGATGTGAGTCACCTACCTCGACTGCAAGGGATTGAATATCGTCGTCTTTATTATCTGTTTTATTTTTTAACTCTGTATTAAAATTTTCTATGAATTTATAAAAGTGTTTCATGTTTTCTGCTTCGTTTATGTTTAATTCAATCTGGGGAATTTCGTTTTCAGGGAGTTTGTAAACAGTTATTAGTATGTCAGTGTTATCGAATATGTATTTTAACATTAATTTAATTTCGGTCCAAACTTGGTTGTCATGTCCATATGCAATTTTTGGTATACTTAAATTTTTTATTTTATGATGCAAACAGAATTTTTTCAAATTTAATAAGGTATAGAATATGTCTTGTTTAGTGGGTTTATTGTAATAATTTATTTTTGTTATTAAGTACAGTATATATTTTTGTGGGGTTTTCAAATATACTAGGTTATGAAGTTGAGGATTTTGAGATTTTAAAGTGTGTACGTTATTAAATTTATTTTTGAAATTTTTGGCAATACCCGATGACATTTCTAAATCTTTGCTCACGCAATGAGCTAGACTAGAGTCGGATGGTGCGTCGAATAGATTACCTATTACTTCTACGATGTTGTCGTTATTGTGATTAAGGTAGTGTTTTTTATCTAAGTAGTCTTTGTATAGAGCTAGTGGAGTGTCATCTAGTTGTGTTTGTAATTGTACGTTTTGATTATTTTTAGTTTCTACAGGTATACGGCTTAAGGCGTCGGCATTGGTGTTAAGTTTGCCTTTCTTATAGATTATCTCATAGTCGTATTCCTCTAATTTGAGGCGCCATCTTATTAATTTTTGGCTACATTGTTTTAACGAGAATAGCCATTGCAAGGGTCGATGGTCTGTATAGATTTTGAATTTGCGTCCTAGTAAATATGTTCTAAAGTATTGAGTCGCCCAAATGATAGCTAAAAGTTCTTTCTCGATGGTGGAATAGTTTATCTCAGTGTCGTTTAGTGTCCTGCTTGCATAAGCTACTGGTAGGTCGTTGCCTAGGCCACCTTGAGATAGCACGGCTCCTATTGCTACTTGGCTAGCATCGCATGTCAAGTTAAATTCTTTATCAAAGTCTGGGTATTGGAGTAGCGGCTCATTAGTCAGCAAATTCTTGCAATTTTCAAAACATTGTCTGTACTCAGGGTCGTTAATGTCAATAACTGCACCTTTCTTTAAGCGTTTAGTCAGCGGTTTCGTTATTTTAGCGAAGTCTTTAATAAATTTCCGATAATAGCCTAAAAGTCCTAAGAAACCTTTTATTTGTGATGTAGTTTTTGGAATAGGAAAATTTAGAACGGCTGAAATTTTGTCGGGATTTGGTTTCACACCATCAGGGGTTACAATATGCCCGAGATATGCTACTTCTTTTTTGAGGAATTCGCATTTATCTAATTGTACTTTAAAATTTGAATTTTTCAAACGATCGAAAACTAATTTTAAATTTTGAATATGTTCTTGAAGGCTGGTGCTAAATATAATAATGTCGTCGAGGTAAACGAGGCATTTTTCGTTTACTAATCCTCTCAGAACATTGTCCATAACGCGTTGGAATGTCGCGGGCGCGTTTTTTAAGCCAAAAGGCATACGAGTGAATTCATAATGCCCGTCTTCCGTATTAAATGCAGTTTTTTGTATGTCTTGTTTGTCCATTTCAATCTGGTGGAAGCCAGATGCTAAGTCTAACGTAGTAAAATAATGACAACGTCCAAGTTTGTCTAGTAAGTCAGTTATATTTGGTAGTGGATATTTGTCGTTAATGGTCTTTTCATTCAGTTTCCTATAATCTACCACTATACGCCACTTGCGTTTACCGGATGCGTCAATCTTTTTGGGAACAACCCAAATAGGCGATGACCATGGAGAATATGATGGTCTGATAATATTTTGATCTAACATGTTTTGTATTTGAGAACGTACCTCTTGTCGGTGAATTTCTGGGTATCTATAAGATTTTGTGTAAATAGGAATTTCGTCACTTGTTTTTATGGAATGTTTAATTTGATTAGTAAATGTTAAATTTTTGTCGTCTACGTGAAATATATCAGAATATTTGTGAATTAATTTTGAAATAGCTGATTTTTCTTCCGTATTCATGTGATCTGTCCGAATTTTTGAAATATCAAATTTAATTTTTTCTGATTGAATGAAATTGAAGTTAGGGGATGAGTACGTTTCATAATTGGAGATGTTCTCTACGGTAATTGGTTGTAATTGTGTGAATTTAATATAAGATTCTGAATTATTAATTGCTGTGCAAAGTGCATAGTGATTATTGGCTGTGGTGACACATTCAGGGATAATTAAATTATTCTGTTTTTGTTTTGGTATTAGAATAGTTCCGTTTTGTTGGGTTACTTGAATTTTGATTACCTTTTCAGTTTTGGGATCTAAAGTTACGTTATTATCTAAATGACAAATATTGTTTGTATTAATTGTATTTTCGGAATTTTGGTGTTGAATTTTTATTTGGCATGTGGGTGTTGTAATTAAATTTTTATTCAAATCTATAATTACTTTTAATGATTTCAAGTTATCTAACCCTAATAAAAGATCAAATTCATCGTGAAAATTGAAAATATGATATTTTAAACTTGCATTTTTCTTTAAATTAAATAATTTTGAAATAGTACCTATTTCAAAATAGTACACTCGTACCGAGTGTACTATAATTTTCGACTGATGTTCCATGCGCAGTTGAAATTTGGAATGGGTCTTTAAAAATGGAATTTTTGTAATATTTATGCGCTATGGTAGGTTTTATAAAGGATTTCGTACTTCCTGTATCTATTAAAACTTTCAGATTATTTTCTGGGAATATAATGTACGGTAATTTACTTTTATTTGTCAAGTTCATTAGTTCGATTCTGGGTAAATGTGTTCTATGTGTTCCGAGGCTGCAACGTCTAAAAAATTATCGTCATCAAAATTTTCGGAGTTTTTTGAATTTTCGTAATCGTTATCAATTAAAATTTGGTCAGTTTGTTCTTGATTATCGTCGAGATTGTAATAAACATATGGGTCAATGGCAGGTTCAGCTGACTCGTTGATATTAAATAATTCTCCCGCTGTGTTAGCGCGGTTTTGTCCGTAGTGGTTTTGTACCTGTCTGGATGGGCCAGGTGTAGGACGGTGTTGGACTGTATTTCGCGTGGAAATACTCATCGGAGTAGGGCCAGGAAGGTTTTGTCTGATTGATGGACCTTGCCGTGGTGTTTGTGGTGTGTATTGTCTTGGTTGTTGTTGGGGTATATATTGTTGTCTGTATGCTGTTTGTTGCATAGGTGAATGATGTGGATTTTTAATGGGTGTAAAATTAAAATAAGGTGTGGGTTTCGGAATATTATATCTTGTTTGGTGTGTTTGTGGTTTTTGATTTAATTTGTGTGTATGCTGATTAGTATTTTTGGATTTGGCATAATATTCAAATTGGAAATCATTTGCTAGCATACTTAAAGCTGAATTTAGATCTGCGGGGTTCTTTGCCCTCATTAATTGGCCTATAGGTTCTTTTAAACCTTTTAACAAAACGCGCAAAGCATAATGTTGGAAATAATCAATCATTACAACGGATGCTTCGGCAGCGGCATTTGTTGAGATACAAGAAATTTGTAAATTTAATAAGTGTTGTAAACGACCATAAAAATCAAAAACGTTTTCATTAGGATTTTGTTTTAATTCCGTTATTTCCATATTTAATGTGAACCAGTCACGTTTGTCTGAATAAGCATTTTTTAATGCTTTTTTTAAATCTTCCCATTTTTCAATGGTGCAACTTGCAATATTGATAGCTGCTTCACCTTTTATTTTTGCTAATATACTACTCATTAAATATTCGTTTTGGAAATCTGCTGTGTTTGTGGTGTTATAAAATTTTGTAACTAATTTTTCACAAACACTAATAAATCTGGAGAGTAATTCACGTTCCCCATGGAACTCTGGCACCATGTCCAAATATTCCTTTTTTAATACAGGGGTAGCCATGTTTAATACTGGCGTGCGTAAAATGATATTTCTAATATAATTTGAATTTAAATTAATTATACGATCTTCTATTTCGAGATCGGAGTCTGATTCGGAATTATTTGAATCTGATATAGATTCTGGTTCTCTGAATGACATATGGTACTCACAAAAATAGTAGTGTCGGCTTCATGTGCCCTGAAGTCGTACACGGTCTCGAAGTTGAGTCTGGAGTTGCACTGATGTCCGCTCAGCTTGGCTCGCTCGGCTCGTCGAGATGTTTCTTGCTTCTGATGTCCCCTCAGATGCAGGATACGGTGATCGAAGTATAAATATGTTCGAATTGCCAAATTAATCACGAAAGTGAAACAATTTATATTCGTTAAATTGTTTTGACAATCCTACCGACTGCGCCACTTAAATTTCTTTATCGATCGATTGGGTTTTTAAAAAATATTTATTTTTGTGAATACAAGTTATGATACTTTAATATGATAATACAGGTTGCGAAATACAGACTAGCTTAACTAAAGAGTTACACATGGTTTTATACTATTGTAATATGATATTGTCACGTTCTGTCACATCAACACTTGTTCATTTGGTTAGCACTATAACTTATATATATATATATATATATCAGTCGAAGTGCAAGTATTGAGCACAGTTAGATATTTGGCTAAAGGAAATTACCAAAGTGAATCTGGTGCTAATCTCAAATACATTATAATATGATATAAGTTCTAATTACGAACACATTATTATTTTAGCTCACTACATAATTTTTCACAAGCTACTATGTCCAGAGTGGCTGCTAGAGTAACTAGAGCAATTGCATCATTGATAGACATATATATATATATATATATATATATATATATATATATATATATATATATATATATATATATATATATATATATATATATATATATATATATATATATATATATATATATATATATATATATATATATATATATATATATATATATATATATATATATATATATATATATATATATATATATATATATATATATATATATATATATATATATATATATATATATATATATATATATATATATATATATATATATATATATATATATATATATATATATATATATATATATATATATATATATATATATATATATATATATATATATATATATATATATATATATATATATATATATATATATATATATATATATATATATATATATATATATATATATATATATATATATATATATATATATATATATATATATATATATATATGTCTATCAATGATGCAATTGCTCTAGTTACTCTAGCAGCCACTCTGGACATAGTAGCTTGTGAAAAATTATGTAGTGAGCTAAAATAATAATGTGTTCGTAATTAGAACTTATATCATATTATAATGTATTTGAGATTAGCACCAGATTCACTTTGGTAATTTCCTTTAGCCAAATATCTAACTGTGCTCAATACTTGCACTTCGACTGATATTGGTCGACCTTTATTGCCATTCTGATTTTCTAACAATGGTCGAATATTGTCTATTAATGTTTGCAATGTTTGTTTCTTGAATCTGCAGAGTAAATAGAAATTAAATTAATCACAGAAGTACAATTAACTGTAATATAATTAATCTAACCTGTAAATTTTTTAAATTCAACATTATCATATTTTACAAACGGATTTACATGTAAATAAGTTTTTCGTTTTCTTCTTCGGCGTTCTAGTACTTCATGAACATGTTCCATATCATTTATATGTTGGACAACGTCTTGAATTTCATTAATATGTTCCATTTTCTGAAGTAAAATAACAATTGTGTTAATAATTATATTTAAATAATAATTATATTTCATTCCTTTATAACAATACTTACAATTTGCGGTTTTATTCCGTATTATGGAGAAATATCTTTTTCAAACTACTTTCGCAAAGGTTAAAACACGTTTAAACTAGGGGTCTAGCAAGTCTAAATGTTAGACTAGAGATAGACCTCGTCTATCCCAAAGTACCGTTAAACTACCCCTATGAATAGGTACTGGGGTGCGGTTAATTTACTACAAGGTTTAAACCAGGTCTATCGCACTATGAATACGGCTGCAGTGTTTTAAAATACAGACAACTTTCTATTCTTGATTCGCTCTTTGCAGAATTCCTACCTCAAGTAGATCATCTTTTCGTAGTAGGAGATATTAATATTGATCTCTTAAAAAATGATTTCAGATCGCGATTCTTTTATGGTATTCTTTCAACTCATAACCTCTGTCAGTTAATAAAACAGTGTACACGTCCATCATCTGGGACACTCTTAGACATATTTGTATCTCCCGACTCTGAAATTTGTCTCAAATCTGGAGTAATTGACTCCGAGAAAATGTCTGATCACAATTGTGTATATGGAATCATAAATGTTTCCAAAACGCAGTGTACAGTTCAAACTTTTTCTTACCGCGATTTTAAAAATTTAGATTTGCCGGCTCTTGATAACGACTGTTCAAATATTAATTGGAATGAAATCCTGCGGATACGAAACATTAATGATAAAGTCAATTTTCCGAACGAAAAAAATATCAATTTATCTAAAACATGCGCCTGTGAAAACTATTTGTTCAACGAAAAAGCACTGTCCTTGGATTACTCCAGTGATTCGAATTATGCAAAAGAAACGCGACGCAGCACTTTGTATTTAGAAAAGGTGTAAAACTTTAACAAAATTTCAATACTATAAAGATCTTAAAAATCTCACTATTACAGCTATAAGAAGAGAAAAAGCTGCTTATTTTAATACTGTTATAAATTCAAATTGCACTAATCTGAAATCACTGTGAGTTTCATTGAAAAAGGTAAGTGTTAATTATCAATATAAACAGGAACTACCTGACGAGCTTTGTGATCCTCATGCTTATTGTACTTTTCTGCTCTACAGTGTTAAAACATCTTCAATAAATAGTGATACGCTCTCATATTTTGAAAAAAATATTTTTTCTGTAAACGGTAATGAACCATTTTAATTTGCATGTGCTTCTGAGTCCCAAATAAGATCAGTTTTATTAAACATTAAATCGAAAGCTGTTGGCGTGGACGATATTTCTATTAATATGATTTTTTAATTTTAGATACTAACGTACATCACTCATATTATTAATTCGCCTCTGTTGGAAAACACTTTTCCTGAAATTTGGAGAACTGCAATTGTGAAACCAGTGCCAAAATGCGTAAATCCTAATTCGCTCAATGATTTAAGACCAATAAGTATATTGCCCGTTTTATCAAAAGTCCTAGAAAAGATCTGTTGTAAACAAATAACTTGTTTTTTAGATAAAACAGCAATATTGCCGTCAAGTCAGTCTGGGTTTAGAGAGAATCATAGCACTAACACTGCTCTTCTAAACATAGTTGATGAACTTCTGAAAAATTATGATTGCTCTAAAATCTCAGTCTTGATCCAAATTGACCTTACTAAAGCATTTGACATAATAAATTTTTAAATGCTTTTGGCAAAACTGCACTTTTATAAGTTTTCACCCTATGCAGTGGAGTGGTGTCGATCATATTTACACAACCGCATGTTTTCAGTTCGTACAACCTACAATAATGGGAAAAGCTTGTCCTCTCATAAACAATACATACACTCTGGTGTCCCTCAAGGATCTATTCTTGGACCATTGTTTTTCTTGATCTACATTTCTGATATGCCCAGTCACGTAAAATACAGCTCTTTGCATTCTTATGCTGGCGATACTCAGCTTATAACATCTTTCTCTAAACAAAATGAAACTACAACTAAGTCAACTTAATCAAGATTTACAAAATCTGTCAATGTGGGTCAGAAATAATGGTCTAAAAATAAATGCAGAAAAATCTACCATGCTTAGTGTAGGTAATCGCCAAATTACTACACCTATTTTATTGGACGGTGTTTCACTTCAATGTAGCGAAGTCATTACAAGCTTACGACTTACCATAGATAAAGATTTGAACTTTAGGTCTCATTTCGTAAAAAAACTTCAAGCAGCTAGACTTAGACTAGACTTTATATCAATTTAAAAACCTTCTGTCTTTTGCTACGAAATTTAAAATTGTCAAGTCCTTAACCTTCCCTCTGTTTGATTATTGCGGATGTGTTTATGTTCCAATTCATTTAAAAAAGATAGGCAACGTATACCACTTTTTCAAAATTCTTGTCTTCGATACGTATTTGGTGTACGTAAGTATGAACATATTTCTAACTATAGACATAAAGCAAGGCTTCCTTTTATTGAAGATCGTATCAAGACTTTGTATCTATGTTTAGTTCATAAAATAATTAAAACCAGTGCACCTTTATATTTATCGTCCAAACTAACAGAAAAAGATTTTACATACTCCCTGCGAAGTTCTTCTTTGGTTAAAGTTCCTTCATTTAAGAAAAGTAAATTAAAAGGTTCATTTTCGTATTTAGCCCCCCCATCTATATAATAACTTAACTTCAGATTTGAAAGTCTTACCTGTCAATATTTTCAAACAGAAATTAAAGTTTTCAAATCATTAGTGTATCTAGTTTCTACTTTTTCATACTGTTTTCATACTATTAATATTGTTTTCATGTATATATTTTCCTTGTAAATTGGGTTAGGTGGTAGCTGAACCTCGCCCTTAATGGTGTGTATTTTTTGGATGCCATTAATAAAGAAATTATTATTATTATAAATATTTTTGACATGAATGAATCAAGACCTGTCAAAACCCCGGGAATAATAGGAAATAATTTAGAATACTTTGACGAAAATGACAAAAAAAAATTGATCAAAATTTTTATCAAGAAGCAATTGGGTAGTTATTATATCTGGCAAGAGCAACGAGGCCGGATATTGCTTATTCTGTCAACGAACTATCATAATTTTATCAAGATCCGAGATATATAAATTGGTGTGCAGTAAAAAGATTACTAAGATATCTGCAAGGTACCAAAAATAAAATTTTAAAAATTAATTCTACTAATTGCGATACCAAAATTTACACGGATTCTGAATGGTGTACGATAAGACAGTAACACATTTCATGGTTTTATTACAAAAATGGGTGATATTTTAATTAATGAAAAGTGCAAAACAAAAATTAGTCAATTTATCCACGATGGAGACTAAACTACTAGCAGTCTGTGACGATGCTTGCGAGACAAGATGGGTACAAAATTGGATTGAAAAATTAAAAGAAGACAATTGAATCAAACAAATCAGTGTCAATACAGACAGCAAAGCAGTCATACATTGGGTACATAATCGCAGCCAGAAATCAAGAACGAAGCACATAAACAGAAAGTATCACTTCATACGACAAGAAGTTGAAAAAGGAAACACTGAATTGAAATATGTGGAAACGAAAGAACAACCAGCAGGCATATTAACGAAAGACGTAACAAAACAAATTATGACAAAACATCTCAAAACCCTAGGAATTATAGATAGAAATGACAAAAATATTAATTAAAGGAGGAATTGAAGGATGTAATTGATATATTTGACTGTGACATTGACATACATAAAATATAATATATTTAAGTAAGCATAAGATTGTTTAATATTTTGTTATGATATAATATGATATAATATGAAGGATTAGAATAATATTTTGAGTTTCATGTAATTATTTTTCTCACATAATATACCTATAATTTTAAATATTTAACTATTAATATAATAAGAAATAATATATGTATGTACTTCCCAGAAAAAGACTGCAGTAATGTCTCCGGATTTCTGACACTGACATTTTTCTGTCACAAACATTTTAAATTAACAATTGGTTTCCATAACATTATTTGGGATGTGAGATTTATTACAATGGACTATTATATAACTTATATTTCTTATCTCTAAATCTATAAAAGATATAATAAAATATTTATATGTATCAGATAGAGAATTTACTCTTCTAATACTAGCAAGAACAAAAAATTTCAAAAAATAATATTCAGAAAATATTTTTTTTAAGAATCTGTTATTTCCGGTTGTCCAGTTACTACCAAAACCTTTTCAGCTCTTTTCAGTAATGTCCGATTGATAAATACGTAGTTAAACAGATATTAAGTGCTATAGTCTTTGAGAAATCGTCCTTCACACACACACACACACACACACACACACACACACACACAAACACACACACACACACAGACAGACATCATCGTAAAAATATTAAAATCGGATTGTATGGACCTTAAAACGTGCTTAATCATTAAAATCTGGATATGCGATTTTTAACATGAATCCAATACCTTCTTAGCGAGAGGTAAAAATTATTTACCTCAAGGATGTTTGAATTATTATGGTAATTAATTCATACAAATTGTCTTACGGGTCTTCAGCATAGTATAGTTACTGCATTTTATTAATAGCCCAATAGGGCTAATATTAGCAAAATTAGAAACAAAGACTATCTTTAATAAAAATAAAAAATATTATGTACGTCACGGGTGGTGGAATATTTACGGTAATTAATTCATACAAATTGCCCTACGGGTCTTCAGGATTATATCGTTATTGCATTTTGTTAAGAACAATATAGAGATCGTATGAGCAAAATTAGAAAAAGAGACTATCTTTAATAACAATAAAAAAAATATTTACTTCACGGGTGTAATAATTTTTACAGTAATTAATTCATACAAATTGACCTACGGGTTTTCAGGATTATATCGTTATTGCATTTTGTTAAGAACTATATAGGGATCATATTAGCAAAATTAGAAATAGAGACTATCGTTAATAACAATAAAAAAAAATTATATACTTCACGGATGTTATAATTTTTACAATAATTAATTCTTACAAATTGTCTTACGGGTCTTCTGGATTATATCGTTATTGCATTTTGTTAAGAACAATATAGAGACCGTATGAGCAAAATTAGAAAGAGACTATCTTTAATAACAATAAAAAAATAGATTTACTTCACGGGTGTTATAATTTTTACAGTAATTCATTCATACAAATTTTCGTACGGGGCTTAAGGATTATATCGTTATTGAATTTTGTTAAGAACAATATAGAGATGGTAAGAGTAAAATTATAAATAGAAACTATCTTTAACAACAATAAAAAAAAATACTTCACGGGTGTTAATTTTTACGGTAATTAGGTAATTCATATAAACTGTTATAAGGGTCTTCAGGATTATATAGCTATTGCCTTTTGTTAGCGACAATATTGGGATCAAATTAAAAGGATATATAATGTAATATTAGAACAATTAATATAATTTTATTTTGAATTTACCGCACATTTCGTCAAAGACATAAATGTCAAGTTGTTATAAATACTACCTTTAATTTAATAAGATTAACATTGTATTATTGTAATTTACACTTTTGCTCCATCCACATATTGTTATTGTGTATCTAACTTACATTAATGCGTAGATTACACATTTAATATAATTCATTACAACACACATGGTCTTGGTCTCTGGTCTGTGGTCTTGGTAGTGCATGTATA
Source organism: Harpalus rufipes (assembly GCA_951394225.1). Lineage (NCBI taxonomy): Eukaryota > Metazoa > Arthropoda > Insecta > Coleoptera > Carabidae > Harpalus > Harpalus rufipes. The sequence continues at coordinate 7,553,930 of OX596287.1, read as the reverse complement.
CGTTCAGCGTGAGGCGCGTTCACAATTACTTGAAACGCGAATCAGCTGTTAATTTCACCCTCATGTAACTTCTAATGCTTTTTACGGCTGGCGAGGATTATACCAAACTGAATTATTGCATTTATTACAATTACTATATCGGCATATCTCTAATGGTACATCTAGCCAAAGAGGGTATTTACTCGTTAGGAACAATAAGGAATAGGCTTCCTAACTGCAAATTGCAATCAAAATCAAACTTACAAAGGTTACCGCGAAACAAGTCATGAATATGTCGCAACAATAAATGTGTTGACGTTGCTTCTTTGTTTTGGAAGGATAATAAGTACGTTACTTTGGTATCATCATTTTCAGGAAAAAATCCAGTCACTTCTATCTTTAGCTATGAAAAGAAAGAGAAGAAAACGATTGAAGTTGACTACCCGAACATCATTCCCAGACATATGGCTGGAGTAGATCTATTTGATAGCTTCATGGGAAGATACAAAATACATATTAAAAGTAGAAAGTGGTAGGTATATAAGATTATTTTACTATTTAATAGCACATTAGCCTACAATCGTGGATTAAAAAATGAGATGCAAATATCCATAATGCACAGGTTCTACGCATACAAAATGCAAAAGTGCGGAGTAGCACTGTCTGAATAAAATAAACTGTTCAGAATTTTCTCAATACTTGTTATGTGATTTTTTTATTGTAGCCATTTGGTAAAAACCCTTTTTTCCAATAAAAAAAATGAAAAATATGAAATTGATATCTATACATACAGTATCACAATATTCTATTTTTTTAGAAAAATCACGCATTTTAAAAATAAATCTTTAATTTAACAGGTAATTCTAAACAGGCACAAAGCGCAGTTCAACCAGAAATAAGTCAAATTATTAACGACAATCGAGACGATAATAATGGTCAGATTAAGGGTAACGATGACTCTTTGTATATGGAAAATCTTCATTTCAAATCAGCGTCGTCGTCTGGACCATCCCTGTTCAAGTTTTTGGAAAAAAGGATTTCAACAAATGAAAGCACCCAAACTCCGATGTCTCAAAATATAATAGCCTTAATGCAATATTTGGAAAAACCTGTTGAACCCATGACATATATTCCTATAAAATATTGATTATCCATTATTTCTAAATCACCACAAACTTATTTACCGCAAATATTTTTAAAATATTCTTCAATACCGGCAACATCCGTTTCCTCTGAAAGAATCTTTTCGAAAATCGGACTTATAATATCAGACCGAAGATCTAAATTAAAACCACAAAATGTAAACTGCCTAGTCAGTTTAAACCAAAACCAATGGGTATTTGATCTTAAGTAATAATTACTTAATTGAATACAGTGTGTTCAGAAAAAACCTAACTCGGAGTAGGCTACGAACAAAGAAACGTATAGTAATTCTGTTCCTTTCTCCATTATCTTCTTAAAATTATATTTCAAGACCAATTTTGACAAGTCACGTTTCTCTGTTCAGTTGAACACACTGTATATTTGTTTATATAAATTAGTTTAATTTTTTTTTATTTTTTGTTGCTTATGATGTTTCTGTATTATTTAGTTTTGAAAGAAGACTTTATTGTATTTAAGCTACGTTGATTCACTCCTACTCAGTTCCTAATTCCATTACGTGATTAAAAAAAACAATGTGATAAAACTGTCTGTAAGCTGTGCTGTGTGTGATATATCAAATATACTCGTATAAGTTTACTTTGTAAAATGTATTTGTTCGAAATAAATATTCTGATTTTCTTTATAATTGAATTTTCATTTTATTTTTCTTAAATGTACGTAATACTATCGACAGTTTGCGATATTTTTTATAAATTTATACTATCGATATATCGATAGTTTCAATGATATACTATCGTACTATCGATGGCAGCCACTGTCGATCACCTCTAATTCTAACTCATTTTTCCACTCGCTAAATATTTGATATCGCATTCCACACTACTGCTCCGCAGTAATAACATACATACTGTAACGTTTATTTATTTGGGTGAAGTGTAAAAATAGGAGAAATAATATTAATTAAAATAATACGTTTATTAAACAACAAATAATTAGGATAAATATTAAAAAGATAATAAAAGTAACTAACACTATGATTAAATAATTATAAACACTAAGAATATTATTAAATACTTAAACACTAAGATTATTTATTTATCACTACCTTTATTTATATAATTACATTTATTTATGTTTACCAGCCGTGGACTATTTATTTATATCACCGACTTCATTGCTCGTTGCTTCTATATCACAGACTATCTCCGCTGTCATTCGGACGGTATTTATACAGCCCAGCGTCCTTCTGGAACCCTCCGGCGTTTTATTGATACCGAGCACAATAGATTTAGGTCATCGGTGTAATCAACACGTCTCACCGCGTAAGGGTTATTTCGTCGCCGGGATTACATCATCGCTCGGGAACATTCCACCAGTAGCGGCGCCCGAATACTCTTCAGTCAGTGGCGCACGTTACACTGCCCCATCCTTAAGACTGTTTCGTTCCGGAACAATTCTTGATGACGAAATCTGCATGTATTACCCTTGGTACATTTAGAAGTCTTGAAGAAGAGACAGTCGATGGTCCGCTGGAGTTCTTCTTTCTGTCCGTTAAGGTTAAAGTTGCAGACGAGAATTTCAATACCGGTATAGCAGAAGAGGATTTCTAACATGTTCCTAACAACCCTCCAATCCAAACCATCTAGTCCACGGTCTAACTTCGGTACTGCTAGCTTCAAAATGTCGTTCTCTAGCAGATGATCACACAGCGAGTTCCATAGATTACGATACGACGACTTCTGGTACGAGCGTGGTTTTTAACCATGTAGTAGATATACCGCTGTTCTGTATTGCGCTCCCTTAATCGCAGCGTTTTCCCGATGGATCGACCATGGTAGGCCAGTTCTTGTAGTCGTCCAAATATCGTCTTAAAGACTGACGCTATGCCGCGTGACATCTTTAAGTCTTCTGATACGCAGTGGCCGAGGGAATAATCTGAAGACACGGTAAACAGATCTCGGTGTTCTTTTGTCACGCCATATCGCGCCTTGTGACCAAAGGAATACTGTTCCATGAAGTCTTCAAAAGTCGGTTTCTGAGTATGATCCGACGAACCGTTGCTTCATGGTTGTCACCAGCGAAAGGGGCTAGCCGATTGAAGTGTATTACTCTCGGCTTCCCTGTTGGTGTTTTTCTAATCTTGTATATCACGTCGTTTATTCTCTTAACGATCTCATATGGACCTTCCCAATTTCGTTGCAGCTTTGTTGATAAATCTCGGCGCCTTTGTGGATTGTAAAGCCACACTAAATCCCCAGGTTGGTATCCACCTTTTTCTGCCTTGATGTCATACTGGTCCTTCATTCGGTCGCTGGCAGCTTGAATGTTTGTGTGGACTTGTTCATGAATGTCGTCCATTCGTCTCCATAAGTCCGTTACGTAATCTTCCCCGGCCAGATCTTCCACAGGTCTACTGCCGAACATCAAGTCACATGGCAGGCGCAACTCACGCCCGAATAAAATGTTCGCAGGAGTTTGCCCTGTTGTTGTTTCATGGACGGATGAACGATAATATATGTTTAGTCCTTCCTCTGGTGTCCCTCAAGGATCAAATCTTGGACCTTTATTGTTCATATTATTCATTAATGATATTGCCAAATGTTTGAATTATTCCAATTCGTTATTATATGCCGATGATTTAAAAATATTTAAAATAATCAATTCATATTCAGATTACAAAAATTTTCAGTTTGATATTAACAACTTACTTGTTTGGTTTTCTTTCTCAAAATTACAGTTTAATGTCAATAAATGTAAATCTATGACTTTCTCAATGAAACAGAATACATTTAGCTATATCTATAATATGAGTGGTGTAAATTTGGATAAAGTTTCTGAAATAAAGGATTTGGGTGTTATTTTTGACTCTAAGTTACTGTTTACTCCTCACATTAACTCTTTTAGGATTAGCGGTACAGTGTATGTACCACTTTTTTTCAAGCAAGCGCGCCATGGTGGTACGTAAATTGGACCACTTAGATAAATATTATTTCCATTCTTACTAGTAGGCTAGAAACTGTACCACCACCATAAATGTGTTTATGTGATTGTAAAGGTACGATGTGAATAACGTGCGTTTTATTGTAATGCACTTCATGCTTGTGTAAGCTTGTTATAAGGTCAATCACTTGGTTTTTCAGTGTACATTTATAAATTAATCGATTTTAATGAACATAGTTGGTTTTATCTTTAAACTTTTATATCAAGGAACACATTAGTTGTATAAAAAAAGACGGAGATACGGGTAAGTATAAAATTACGCATATTTTTTTAGTTTTGGACAAAAATACGGTGGTACGTTATATGTACCTCTATGTTTTAAAATATAGTTACATAGAATTATGTTTTGTAGAATAATGGACGAGGAATTGCCATTCTTTGTACAAGGTTGCTCAAAAGAACACTTTTTAGCAACCCAGTACGAAGATCTGCCCGTATATGAAGGTATACCCTCTGACCAAGAGTCAATTATTGATGACGATTTAGATGACACAGAATTGATCGCCGGTGTAGAATTGGACAATGATATACAATTAGAGGACAATAATTTAATTGAGGATTCTGACTCTGACGATTCTGAATCAAACATACCTCTGAGCCAACTTCGTTTGAAAATTATCGAATCGACTACTGACATGCCTCCAAAATGGGGTCATTGTTTCAATGTAGCTGCACCTCCTCAGTTTCTCGATTACTCAGGAGTTTCAGAAGTTGTGAAAGAAATTGAAGATCCTACTCCATACAAATTTTTTAATTTACTATTTTCCGACAACATTATTGAAAATTTAGTTTTCCAAACTAATTTATATGCGTCTCAGAAATATCAGGCTTCTGGGAAAAGATTTCAGTCAACTAATTTAATTGAAATGAAAGCATTCTTGGGGATAAATTTATTAATGGGGATTAAATCATTGCCCAGTTACAAGGATTATTGGAGTTCAAGTCCGGATTTACATGATGCGTACGTGAGTCAATTTATGCCAGTGAATAGATTTAGTTGGCTTCTAGGCAATATTCATTTAAATGACAATGCCCTTTTGCCAAATAGAAACGACGCTCAATATGACAAATTATACAAAGTTCGCCCCTTCTTAGACAAACTGGCAGAAAACTTCGAAAAGTGTCTCCATCCGAATCATTGTATGGCAATTGACGAGTCTATGATAAGGTTCAAGGGCAGAAGCTCACTAAAACAATATATGCCCAAAAAACCAATAAAAAGAGGCTATAAAATTTGGTCTTTGGCAGACAAATCCGGATATTTATATAGATTCGAAATATACACTGGTAAAGTCAACGACACTGTGGAGAAAAATCTAGGAGGGCGAGTTGTAAAAGATTTAGTGCGAGGACTTGAAGGAAAAAATCATCATTTGTATTTCGATAATTATTTCAACTCTTACAAGTTAATGTTGGAATTGAAAAATAAAAACATTCATGCATGTGGAACAATCAATTTTACTAGGAAAAATATTCCAGCTATGAAAGAAGACAAAAAATTATCCAGGGGTGAGTTTGATTGGAAAATAAGCAATACTGGATTATCTATGTATAAATGGAAAGATAAAAGATCAGTCCACTTATTATCAAACTTTCATGATCCTAAGGATACGTCGACTGTACGCCGGCGAGAAAGAAATGGAGAAGTGATTGAAGTGCCATGTCCTAAAGTTTTAATTGATTATAATGCGAATATGAATTTTGTTGACAAGTTCGACCAATTGAAAGCATCTTACGAAATAAACCGTAAGAGCCATAAATGGTGGCATCGCATTTTTTTTCATTTCTTAGAAGTATGTGTTTGCAACTCATTCATACTGTATAAGTTACAACACGGAAATATTATTTCACAAAAAGATTTCCGTAGACGGGTAATCGATGGGTTGTTATCAGAAAAATTAATATCATTGAGACAAAAAACTGATAATGGTCCGTCCTTGACTCTCAAGAAACACAAGCCGACGGTACCTGCTGAAGTAAGATTGCAGAGTTCAGCTCATCAGCCAATTCGTAGTACAAGAAAACGCTGTGCCAATTGTAGCACAAAAAAGAAACAAGTGCGTACTGAGTGGATATGTTCTGTATGCAATTTACCACTCTGCTTGTCAAAGAGCAAAACTTGTTTCCAAGATTTTCATTCAAAGTCATAGTGGTACAAACTATGTACCACCCCCCCAGGACACCGTGGAGCCGTTGAAGATGTTTAATTAAATTTATCTTATATTAACACAATGTACTTTTTGTCATTAAATATTTTTTTTCTAAAATAATGTATTTTATTTTTCCGTGACGCACAGGTAAAAAATGTGGTAAATTTTCTGAGACTGAAAGAGTTAATTACATTTTAAAATGCTCGTACAAAAACTTAGGTTTTATAATTAGAAATTCACGTTGTTTTAATAATATATCTACACTAAAATCCTTGTTTTATTCATTTGTTAGATCCAAACTTGAATACTGTTTTGTTATTTGGAATCCAGTTTACAACACTCATATTATGCAAATTGAACGAATACAAAGAAAATTTGTCAAATTCTGCGCTCGTAAAATCTGTCATCCATTTGATCCAATATCATACAGTTATTCTCACACATTAGTACAATTTAACATTATGTCACTAGATAGCAGACGTAAGTTACTATCCTGCTTGTACTTACATAAATTGTTGCATAACAAAATTGATGACATCCCAAGTTTGAATGATATAAATATTTCCATTCCTCGTATGCCTATCAGATCATTTAAACATCATTCTACCTTCACTAATGTTCTTGTAAAAAATAATTACGAATCTAGAGCACCTATTAGAAGATTATGTTCCATCTTCAACACTTTAGAGCGCGAAATATATCTTGACATTTTCAATTATTCGTTCATCCGTCTCAAAAATACATTATGTTCATTTCTTGTGTCATTGTAAATTATTTTGTTTAGTTTTTTGTGTATTACTTTTGTTTATGTAACCTTTGTTTCCATGCATTTATTGCATGTCTAATATCCACTAACATGTTTTATTCATCTGTCACTTTGAATTGTAACTATATGTATATCCAACCCTCAGTAATTGGGATACTTTGTATCCTGTTGAGTGGTTGTTAATTAAATAAATAAATAAATAAATAAGCCATCAGGAACAGATGAAGATGTCGCTCCCAATCTCTTCGACAAGTATCGGTTGATCGTTCTGTTCATTAGTTCAACCATACCATCGGACTGCGAATGTAATGCAGTTGTCCTCGTTTTATTAATTCCTAATACCTTACAGATATTTTGGAAAACGGCAGACTCGAAATTTCTTCCCTGGTTGGAGTGAAGTTCACGTGGTATACCAAACCGGCATACACACTCTTTAACTAATGTTTCAGCGACCGTGGTGGCTTCCTGGTTGGGTAATAGATAAGCTTCAACCCTCTTGGTGAAATAGTCCATGACAACAACGATGTATTTATTTCCGTCGTCACTTTCCGGAAATGGTCCGGCTACATCAATCGCAATGCGCTGAAATGGACTGCCCACGTTGTATTGACGCATTAGAGCTCTTCGCCGCTTATGCGGACCGTTTCTTCCAGCCCAAACCACACATTTATTGCACCAGTTTTTAACATCCTCCTTGCAGTTAGCCCAGTACAATCTCTGGCGCAATCTTTCTAAAGTCTTGTTGACTCCTCCGGGTCCGTCATGGATCTTTTTCAACACGTCTGGTATTCTACTCTTAGGAATGGAGTCCCATTGCGCCCAGTACGATTTTACACTCTGTGAGTGTGGTGTAATATCTTCCCATATTGATTTTCTCTCTTCTGCTTTCCATTCCAGTAATATTTTCAAAGTCGGGTTATTTTCTTGGTCCATGCGTAGTCCATCGGGCTGCCATCTATCGTCTATTTTTCTCTTTAATACGACTACAATATTTGCAGTCGTCTTGGCAAGGCCTACTAGACAATGCATCGGTATTACTATGGCTGGTACCTTTCCTGTGTTCGATTTTGAAATCGTATTCTTGTAATCTTTCAATCCATCTAGCCACCTGACCTTCTGAATTTTTAAACTGTAGCAGCCATTTAAAGCGGCATGGTCAGTTCTTATCAAAAATCTTCGTCCGTTAGTATTTGTAGAAATGCTCCAAGGATTTCACGACCACCAAGAGTTCTTTTTTTGGTTACACAATAATTCCTCTTTGGTTTTGACAAGGTCTTACTAAAGCAGGCAATAACCTTCTCATGCCCGTCTTGTTTCTGGGAAAGGACGCCACCAATTCCAACGTTGCTGGCATCTATGTCTAGTATGAACTCTCCTTCAGGTAAAGGATAACTTAGGACGCTTGTCAAGGAATGTTTCAGTTCTTTAAATGCAAACTTTACAGTCCATTTCCCAGATAAATCGCCTTCCTTCTTCAGTATGCCTTGTCAGTGGCTTAGCTGTGTCGGCAAATCCAGGTACATATCATCGATAGTGAGTACACAAACCAAGGAAACTTCGAAGTTCATGTTTGTCTCTAGGTACTGGCCAGTCACTCACAGCCCTTATTTTCTCCGGGTCAACTGCAATACCCTTACAAGAAACCACATGTCCCAAGTAATGAACTTCTTTTTGGAACAGATTGCACTTCTTTGGACTGAGCTTCAAGTAAGCCTGTCTCAATCATTGGAAAACCTCTTCCAAATTTTTGATGTGGTCCTAGAACGTGTTTCCTACCACACTAATATCGTCGAGATAAACCAAACAGGTTTTCTAAGATAGCCCAGCCAATACGGTTTCCATAAGTCGTTCAAATGTTGCTGGAGCATTGCAGAGCCCAAATGGCATTACGGTAAATTGCCAGTGTCCATTACCGATGGTGAAGGCTGTCTTCTCCTTGTCCTTTGCATCCAAATCTACTTACCAGTATCCGCTCTTTAGATCTAGGGAGGAGAAAATCTTTGCTCCGGCCAAAGTGTCCAATGTATCGTCTATTCGAGGTAGCGGTTAGCTGTCTTTCTTCGTCACGTTGTTGAGTTGACGACAATCGAGCAAAATCGTATAGAGCCATCCTTCATCTTGACTAATACCACTGGTGAAGCCAATGGACTGCTTGAAGGTTCGATTACACATTCCATCTTCATGTCCTCAATAATTCTTTCAACTTCCTCGCGCTTCGCCAATGGCAGTCTTCTTGCTGGTTGACGGATGGGTCTTACATCTCCGGTGTTTATTTAATAGTAAACTATATTAGTCCCGCCCTTGGTTTTCTTGTCGAATTGGTACACATCTTGAAAATTTTCAATTAAATTCTTTGCCTTGGTTCCCTGGTCAGCGGTCAATTCTTGAAATGATGTTGATATCTGGTTGACTAAAGTGTCTGGAACTTCTTGAGATGTGTTTCCCTTGGCCTTCACAGTTCGAATAATCGACGATTCTCCTACAATTGTTCCTCTTTTAAGAACAACCGGATAATAATTTATGTTCATTATCCGAACTGGAATTACCTGGCTGGCTTTGACCAGTGATTTTCTGACAACTCCAGTGCCAGTTTTGACATCATCAATCCTGGGCTCATGCATAACAATACTTCCTTTACAGAAATTACCATCTAAATGTGCCTCCAGGATAGTTTCACTTCGTTCTAGGAGGGTAACGTCTTCGGCTATTAGTACATGCAGAGCCTTGTCGTCTCGAGAATTTAATACGAGTTCTTCTTCATTGACCATCATCACTCCCTTCTTCAGGTCAAGCTTAAAACCGTTCTTTATCATTCCGTACATACCAAGTATTAATTCATCTTCAACACAGACGATGTTTAAAGGAGGTTGTTTCCAATAGTGATGGTGATATCTACTTCTCCTAATGCGGTAGATTGTTCTCCCGTCGCTGTGCGCAATCGCCACTTAGTTGGTTGAAGATGCGTCTTGCCAGTTTTCTTTGCCAAGTCGGGTCTAATTATAGTCTTTGTCGCACCCTCTCAGCATCAATATTTCGCACTCGCGATTGTTTAGCAGCTTCATGTTTTAATGCATATGACAATGCATCGATTAAAGTTTTTGGGCGGGCCAATAGTAGTGCTTGCTGAGTTTCGCTGTCTCGAACTCCGTAGATAAATGATTGAGTGGCCGGACACTCCAAAACGCTATCATGAGCTGTAGGATGTGCGAGACGAACCAAACGGGCTTCGTCGGCTTCAAATTCTTGCAGGCTTTCTTTTGAACTCTGATACCGGTTCCTCAGCTGCGTCTGGTATACCTGCTCCAGATGCGCATTGCCATATCGCATATCCAACCGCTTGACTAGTTGGTCGTTGTCTTCCTGTTCTTCTTCCTTCAGAGTTTGTAGGATGTTGATGGCTTCTTCGCGCAACGAGACAATCGACGCTGTAGCTTTCTCGGTGGACGTCCAGTTATGAGCTTTTACAGCCGCTTCAAATTGTTTTAAATAATTTGGCCATGAAAATTTTCCATCAAATTCCGGTGTTTTTATATGCGTTGTTGAGGTAGTATCTGGTTTTACTACTTTCCTTCCTTCTAACACACTTGCCTTTGCTATATCGGAATTCGAAATTGTCGACGATGTAATTTTAATGAATTTTTTTCGTATTTCTTAAATATTCTTGTCATACTCATCTTTTAAATTCTTCAGGTTTTCTTCGGTTTTTCTAGAATTCTCCTCTAATTTTTCTTCTATACTTTCCGTGACAGCAACACTGCCCAGCAAATGAAGATGCATCGCACAAAATGCGGTGCGATTATTAAGGGGGTTTTAGTTCCATTTTTTCAAAAAGAATTGATACATGACATTGGTGACAGACCATTCAGTCTTTTGCTCGACGAATCGAATGATATTTCAACAACGAAGTTATTAGGTATAGCCGTTATTTATTATAGTGTTTCGCAAGGAAAAGTAGTATCAACATTTCTAAGTCTGGTTGAACTGGAAACTTACAATGCACCTGCAATTACTACAACAGTCGAAGATGTTCTTCAAACCTTGGGACTTGACATAAAAAATATGTATTATTATATATTATATATTAGCTCCAAATTTGATCTCAATCAGGTGTACTTGTCACTCTCTTCAATTTGCAATCTGTTATACTGTTGAGAATGTTTTACCCCGTCATTTGGAATTCCTTGTACATGAGACCCACAATTGGTTTTCCAAATCTGTTTTACGTCAAAATTCGTATCAAAAGCTTTACCAAACTCTCAACGATGATAAGGAACCACTAAAAATTCCTCAGGTGGCAGCTACTCGTTGGTTATCAAATGAAAGACCAGTTAATCGAATTATTGAAGTGGGCGGAATTAAAATTGCACTTCCAGTTAGCAAAAGATGCTGAAAAATGTTTATCAGCGGAAACATTTCAGATGTATTCAAAGGAACTTAATTTAGCTTACTTGTCTTTCCTCAAACCAATTTTAACAGAATTTCAAAAAGTTAATAAATCGTTCGAATCAAACCAAGCGGATCCAACAAAACTTTTGGAGGATTTAATTCTTCTAATTCGATCATTGGCGCTAAAGTTAACATTACCGACATGTCGTGTCAATGTTTGTGAATCGAGTATTTAGATCCGAAACCTTATTTAGGTTTCAACACTGAGAAAAAATTGGAGCAACTGAGGAAAGACAAGAAACTGCAACCAAAAGATGAAAAATGTTTTAGACTAAAATGCAAAAACTTTGTTTTACTATTAGTTAAACAGATTAAAGAAAGGCTATCGGATAATTACTCTACATTGCAAGAATCAAATTTCTTGTCTGTTGCTAATGTACATAAAAGCGTAAAATAGCCTCTGACTCCGTTATTGACGTTATTTAATCTGCCTGATGATCAAATAACAGAAATTGAGTACCAGTTCACAAAAATAAATCTAGTCCAGTGGATTGAATTAAGCAACACTATTTCTTTTTTGGAGCGAAGTACATATAGAAATACCCTAGTATTTTTTAGGGTACCTCTATATACAGGGTATGGCCATGGGCCAAGACCGCCCGCATTTGCGGGCCAATGTCAAACATACTGAGTATTCATTTCCCTATTTATTTGTAAGAAATGTGATATTATATTATAAAGGAATATTAAATAATCACACTATAATAAAATTACCACGCCATCTTATGAGCTGTCACGCTAATGAACTTGAAGTAGTAAAATTTATAAAATTAAAACCTAACGACAAGGAAAGACGAAATGCTACAGAATATTTGCCGTGCCAATACTGTCACGCAACTTTTAATAAAAAAAAAATATTATACAAACATGTGGTGAAATGTAAATATAATATATCTGAATCACGAAAAAAGTGGAGCAGAGTACAAACAAATAGTCAAATGTTGACATCTATCCCAAAATATGCAAGTGAAATATTGTGTGAATTTTTTTACGTAATATGAAACTTGATAATATTACAAAAGAAATAAAAAATGGTTCCTTAATTTTAAAATATGGATCAAAATTATATTTAAAACACGGTCATTAAAAATAACTTACATTTATTCATATCAACCAAAATGCGGGAACTGGCCAGACTTATAATAGAGGTAAAATGTAAAAACTCGAAAATAAACTCATTAAAACATATTTTTAATCCTAAATCGTTTGAATTGCTAACAATCGCAGTTCATAATTTAACGGGATTCGATAGTAATACTTTTTACCTTCCGTCACCTCTAGGTAAGGAAGGTATTGTCTTTGGTCAAAAAATTCGGTGGTTAGTTTTCATTGAATAAGCACGTTTTAGGGTCTTTACAATACGATTTTACTATTTTTACGATGATGTCTGTATGTGTGTGTGTGTTCGTGTGTGCGTGTGTGTGTGTGTGTGTGTGTGTATGTGTGTGTGTGTATGTGTGTGTGTGTGTCCCCGCCTTTTCGGATACGATATCTCCAATACTAGAATTCCAAAAATTACAATTCTTGCGTATTCCTCTTCCTTACAACCATATGCAGACCTGTTTAGATTTTGGTTATAATTGGTCAACCGGAAGTACCCTCATTTGAAGATTTTAATAGTTTTTCTTGGAAAACTCAGTTAAATGTTATTATAACATAAAGAATATATTATTATCTATACGATTTGATTGCATTTTATATTTGTTATTCAACAGATATACAGTTAAAGAAGAATAAAGATAATAAATTTGATATAAATTTCATAATTCAGCCAGCTATGCTAACTTAACCATGGAAACTGCTAATATATTCAGGTAATTCAAATTGACAGATGTCAGTATCAATAAAATGTAAATCAATGAAAGAAAAAGGGAAGTAACTCTAGTGTTAGAAGTGTCTAGGTATAAGAGAGACGATTACATTGGTTTGAACATGTTATGAGGAGAGATGAATATATTAATAGAAGGTGGAAGAAACATAGGAAGACCAAATATAAGATGAAAAGACTGTATTGCAGAAGACTTGAGAGAAAAGGAACTGATTGAGGACGACACGGAAAACAAAAATGAGTGGAATAAGAAAATAAAAAATAGCGACCCCCTAACGAATGGGAAAACTAAAGAAGAAGATGTCAGTGTCTAGTGCAATTTGCATAGTTTGTTTATGAAATAACTTTACTGGAAATATAGGATCTTTTGCAAGAAAAATTATGTATGGGGCCGCGTGCAGTAACATGATTTTTCTGACTTTGGCAAGCAGATATGGGGACATGTGTCAAAATGACAGCAATTAATTATGTCCATAACTGACAAGTGTTATAATTTTTCATTCAAAATTTCATAATTTTCTTATTTCATGTGGTTTGTTTGTTATCATGAGTATGGAATTCAGTTGCCGAGAAAGAGAATCACATAATACCAAAAATTTAGAATCTTTCGCAAGAAAATTTATGTATGGAATTTGTACATAATACACAGGATTGACGGAAGGTATTGTGCTGGCCACATCAGATTTTTTCATTCAAGTTTATTTACAATCTGTTCACCTGAACATAAATAATTTTTCTGACAATGTATGTACACATGTAAGAGATAGTCATTACTATCTCTACTTAGTTTCTTATATAAAGTGGTATAATGGCAATGCAACAGAAAACATGCAAAATGCAACAATTATACGTGTGAACACGAGAACTAACACAGGTACAACTACGTATTTAGATTGTAAATATATTTGGTTTGAAATACTAATCAATAATATATTATATTTAATTTTACGGTCTGTGTTGAAGGTTCAGTGGTGAACATCTCTTGAGTCTGTTAGTCTGGGTACTGTTATCCAATAGATTTACTGCGTATGTATTTGGGTCTTCTTCAAGTTTCTTCAAATATTTTATACTTCTGTCTTTTGCCTATTCTTTGACTGTGGGTATTTTCAAATCGGCATGTATTTTATAATTTGAGATGTACCAGGGTGCATTTGTGGTTATACGTAATAGATTAGATTGGAATCTTTGAATGATTTCTACGTTGGATGGACTTGCTGTACCCCATAACTGGATCCCATATAAACATATTGGTTTTAGTATAGCCTTATAAACAAGGAGTTTATTTTCTAGTGACAGTGTGGATTTCTTTCCTAGTAGCCAGTAGTATTTTTTTGATGTGATATTTAGCTGTGTGCGTTTGGTCTGTAGATGTTTTTTCCAAGTTAGGCGCCTGTCGAAATGCATTCCTAAGTATTTTGCATGCTCGGCTTGCGTGAGTGGATTATTGTTTAGTTGTACAGGAGGGCATGTATCTCTTCTCGTTGTGAACGTTACTTGGACGCATTTAGTTTCGTTCACTTTTATACGCCATTTTTTACACCAGTTTGCGATTTTTGTTAGATGTGTGTTGAGTTTATTAGACGCATGCTGAGGGTTTCTGCTTGTAGCCCAGGACGGCTGTGTCGTCAGCATATGTATCAACCATGATGTCCGCAGAGGTGGATGTAGGTATGTCTGCTGTGTATAGCGTATAAAGTATAGGGCCCAGTATACTGCCTTGTGATACTCCGGATTCTATACGTGTTAATGATGTTTGTTGGTTGCTGCATTTAATCTGGAAAAATCTATAGTGTGATTTTATTATAAGGTAGATGTTACTTGGTAACAGTTTTTTAAGCTTATAAAGTAAACCTGGGTGCCAAACCTTATCAAAAGCTTAGCTAATGTCTAAAAATGCAGATGGACAATATTTTTTATTCTGTAGGGCTTCGTTGATGACGTTTGCAACTCTATGTACTTGTTCGATGGTGCCATGACTTTCCCTGAAGCCGAACTGATGGTCAGGAATTAGGTTCATGTCGTCTAATAAAGGTTTAATTTTTTCTAACAATTGTTTTTCGAAAACTTTTGATATTACTGGAAGTAGACTTATGGGTCGATAGGAGGATACTTGTTCTGCAGGTTTACCAGGTTTAAGGATAAGAATAATTTGTGCCACTTTCCATTGAGAGGGAAAATAGTTATACATGAGTATTGCATTAAATATGTATTTAATTAGTTTGAGTGCAGTATCCGGCAATTCTTTCATAATTTTACCTGTGATTAAATCATAGCCAGGGGCTTTTTTACAGTGAATTTTATATTTTATTATTCTTTTTATGTCAGAAGTTTTAAACTTTTTAACTGGCAATGTTAACTGATGTGTACATTCCAAAAATTCATATATTTCAGATTCTTCTACTGTTATTTCTCTTGAATATGGTGTAAATACTTGTGATAGATGTGAAGCAAATGTTTCAGCTTTTTCTACATCGGTTTTGGCCCATGAATTATCGTTCTTTCTAATAGGTGGATTCGGCTGTTTTGGTTGTTTGATTCTTTTCGTACACTTCCATAGAGAATATTCAGTAGCTTGTGTTGGTGTTAGGTTAGAGAGATATTCTTGTATATTTTTGTTGTTGTATTCTTTAATCATATTTGACAAGATTCTAGAAGCACGATTTAATCTTATTTTATCGTTTGGGTAACGATTTTTGAACCATATTCTCCATAGACGACGTTTTTCGGCAATTTCTCGTTTTATTTCTATTGGATACTCAGTTTCTGCGATGTCTGTTTTGTGGGCGTGCAGTCCCATGCTGCTTCCTGTATGGTGCCAATTAGATATTCGACTGCATAGTCTATATTTTCTTGATTATTCAGTGGTAGATGTAAATTTATGTTATGTTCCACAGTTTGTCTAAATGTATCCCAATCTGTATGTTTGTTGTGGAGCATGACGGGTCTTTCTATTGATTTTACCGTTGTACTTAGTGTTACTGTGACCGGTGAGTGATCTGAAGAAAGGTCCAAACATGACGCAGTCTGAATGTAATTATCAGCGATATTTTTCGTAACGCAGAAGTCGAGTAAGTCTGGCAATTTATTCCTATCCGTTGGCCAGTATGTTGGTTCCCCTGATGATGCATGTGAATAATTATTGTTTCGAATTGGTTTTAGTAGTTCACGTCCGCGAGGGTTGATAAGACGTGAGCCCCAATAAATCGTTTCATTATGCGACATGGAATCGTTTCAGTAAAATTTTACTATCCAGACTAATTTTATTCAACCGAAGAGGAGTTGAAGAGGTTCAACGTTTGAAGTTGTCTAGTTTCAATGAACGAAGTATGCTATTCGAAGACAGTGACGTATATAAATATTTGACAGTTTTAGAAAAAACTGCTGCAAAACATGTTTATCATATTGAAATTAAAGGAAAGAGGGCAGGCCGAAAAGTTCCACTATTACTGACATTAGAAGACATTACTAGAAAAATATTTTCTTGAAACATCGCGAAGAAGCTGGAGTTCATCCAGAAAATCCATATATAAACACCGGCAAAATTAGGGGAACACAAAGAAAAGGCTATGTATTTACGAAACTGTAAACATCCCGGGTTTCATATTTGTATTGTTAATTCTACAGGCACAACAAATAACAATTGGCGATATATCACTTGAATCTAGCCATCTAACAAAGAATAGTTGTCATTTATCAAATTTTTGACAATTTGCCCGATTTTTCATGTTGTTTAATATTCGTACTCCCTCCATGTCAACGGGTCTGCAGTCATTTCTGTTTTTATTATTATTTTAATTCTCATCATTTCAATTAAAAAATGGTCGATTTAATGCTCACTGATGTCGCTAGAGCAGTGACAATGATGGAATCTGGTGCAACCTACATATCAGTCGGAAGAGTCCTTGGCGTTTCTGTTTCTGTGGTACGTCGCAATGTACGGAGGTTCATACAAACCGGATCTTACGTACGAAGACGTGGCCAAGGCAGAAAACGAGCGACAACTGGAAGGGACGATCGATTTATCCTGATGCACACTTTAAGAAATCGACGTGTAACAGCAGTCCAGACGAAAATGCCTTAGTGGATATACGTCAGGTGCATGTAAGTGAAATAACTGTCAGGCGGAGACTTATTGAAGTTGGGTTAACCTTACAGCGGGCGGGTTGTCGTAAAATTTACGACAAATGCGCAAAATCGTGCTCCCCACTCTTATCGCTTCCCCGCGAGTGCTGAGCTCCCAACCGATTCCAAGATCAGTTTCTCCCTAAAGTCCAGACGGACGGATATGAACAAGATTGTTTATTTTAAACGTATATTTAGTTGAGCATAAATTTTACGACACGCGCCTTTATGTGTGAGTATATTACTTGTGCTATTTTCTATGATTTCTTTTACAATGTTCTTTTGCGTTTTAGACATTTCATATTATGGCTCACAGGCCACTTACGCAAAAAGAGCTGGATGATATTGTTGAGCATTTATTTGACGAGTCAGAAGAAGATAACGAGACCAACTTCCCCTCAAGTGTCAGTGAAATTTCGGATGCAGAAATCGAGCAACAACTTGAAGATAGTGCTACCGAACAAGAGAATTCTTCAGGGGAATCTGAAGAAGAAGACCTAGTCACTGAAGAGTTTTACATAGGAAAAAACAAATCTACAAAATGGCGTAAGACAAAATACCGTGCTTCTTCAAAAACCAAGAGAATAAACGTAGTCAAAGTACCCACTAGCGTCACTCAACTAGCTCGTGGTATTGAAAACGAAAAAGATGCGTTCTTTCAAATTATCGACATCCCTATGATTGATGGTGTTCTGGAAGTACACAAATATATACATTGATCAGCTGAGAGTTCAAAACCAATATTCTAAAGATCGAGACTGTAGAAATATCGATAGGCACGAGTTTATGGCATACTTGGGTCTACTGTATTTGATTGGTATAAAAAAATCTCACCACGCAAATGTGAAAGAGATCTTTACGAGTGACGGCACCGGAATTGAAATTGCAAGAACTGTCATGAGCTACAAGAGGTTTATCTTCATTACCCGTTGCCTGAGATATGATGACAAAAATACTAGAGTCGAAAGGAAGAAACAAACTGGCAGCGGTTCGTGACTTTTCTCAAGCTTTTGTCAACAACTGCAGGTCGGCGTTCAATTTGGGCGAATACACTACAATTGACGAGATGCTGCATCTATTTAGGGGTCGTTGCGGTTTCACTCAGTATATTCCCAGCAAACCAGCAAAATCAGGAATAATTTTTTTTGCTTTATGTGATGCCAAAAGCTTTTAAACGTCCGATTTAGAAATATACTGCGGAAAACAACCAGATGGACCATTTGCGGCCTCAAATTCTCCAACAGATATTGTGAAACGTCTAGTCACTTCTATAGAAACCTCGAATCGAAAATTGACTACTGATAATTGGTACACAAGCGTACCACTCGCTGACTATTTGCTCACGAAAAACATAACGGTTTTGGGCACAATGAAGAAAAACAAAGCTGAAATTCCAAGAGATTTATTGGCGGACAAAAACAGGGCTGTAGAGTCCTGTCTTTCTGAATTCCAACAGGACAAGACGCTGGTTTCCTATGTACCTCGGAAAAATAAATCTGTAATATTACTCTGAACATTACATGACGACGATGAAATGGACCCCGAAACCCGAAAGCCCCAGATTATCCTGGACTACAACGCAACCAAAAGCGGAGTGCACACTATTGACAAGATGTGTGCCGCTTACTCTGTCTCGAGAATAACAAAGAGATGGGCCTGTGTCGTTTTCTACAGCTTGATGAATATTGCCCGTATAAATGCTCAAATTTAATTCAAATTTGCCTGTCCAACAAAGGCTCCTCAGCAACGAAGAATTTTTCTGAAATTTGTCATTGAGCTTGATGAAACAGCACCTTATCTTCAGATCAAATCTCAAACATTTACCTCTAAATATAAATACTTTTCTCAAAGTGAATTATTATCGAGCTGTTGAACCTAGAAGAGAAGAAGAAAACCTTCCAAAACGCGATGTGTGTCGATCATGTGTATTGGAGAAGAAAAGATCTTCAGCATCAATGAAGTGTTGCCGTTGCCAATCATTTACATGCAAGAACCATTCTGCGGTTGAAGTTGTCTGCGACAATTGCAAGGATGAGGGTACTGGTCTTGACGAATAGCTCGATGAAATATATTGATTTGATTTTATTTTTTGCAATGTTCTTGTTTTGTTGTTCACGAATGTTGAATAAATTTATTTTGCGTTAGTGTGGTATATCATTTTTTACACCCCCATAGCAATTCCCCAATATTTAAGTAAAGAAAAAACCAATAACTTTGATAAAACTGAATGACGTAAAATTTACAACAAGCGCCCGCACAAAGGAAGAAAAAGAGCGCGCCCGCTGAAAGGTTAATAAGAAAATAGTACATTAAGATACAAGTTTCATAAGACATATGATTTTAGCGCACGAGTCTTTGTTAGAACGGGACAAGTGCGCTGAAATGTCTTCTGAAACGTGTATTTTATACTATTTTTTCTATTTTGGTCCTCTTGTCAAAAAAATATTTACAAATATACGTGATTTCATTTTTAGGAATATTTTAATTTTTATTTGATTGTTGGTAACAGTAACAGTGATTGATATTCGTAACTATGACGTTTCATTGTTATTGTTTACAATTTAACGTAAATTGTGAAAGTCGTGTTTGTGAATTGTTTAAATAATAAAAGGTTATTATGGAAGAAGAAATACTTTGCACTCCACCTGAGTTAAGCCAAATAGCCGAAAATATATTCAATAATCTTCTACCAAAGAAATCACGTGAAGCCTACGAAAAGCAATATGAAAATTTTGATAACTGGTGTAAACAAAATAAAGTGGTAGGGATTTCTGAAAACATTTTAATTGCCTATTTTGACAAACAGAGTAAGGACAAAAAACCCTCCTCTTTATGGACCAAATATTTTATGATAAAGGCTTGTTTAAACGTACATATAAATATAGATATTTCTAAATTTACAAAATTATTAGCGTTCTTGAAAAGGTTATCAGAGGGCTATCAAGCAAAAAAATCTAAAATTTTGGAAATAGATGACATAAATCGTTTTATAAAAGAGGCCGATAATAAAATGTACTTAGCCTGTAAAGTAAGTAAGATTTACATACCTATATTTATTGGCAGGTTCATAATAATATGGCATTTTATAATTTTAGGTTATTCTTATAATGGGTTACAATGGAGCATGCAGACGTGAAGAAATTACTAATATGGCTTTGGATGATATTAATTTTAAAAATGATACTGTTGTGGTGTCTATACCTAAAACAAAGACATATATTTCAAGACAATTTATCATAACAGAGAAATTATGGATTGAATTAACAAATAAGTACCGTAGTCTTCGTCCGAAACAAATAACACATCGGCGTTTCTTCCTAACATATCGAAATGGTTACTGTGTTACCAGTCCAATTGGAATTAATACAATTGGCAAGACTCCAAAAATTATAGCAACATTTTTAAAATTGTCGAACCCAGAGCTCTTTACAGGGCATTGTTTCCGAAGATTAAGTGTATCACACCTTGCTAACAGTGGAGGTGACCTATAGTATTATTCAGCTAAGAATGGGGTTGCGCAATAATAACTGTATGATTCTGAACGACATACGTAATTGTAGATGTTTTTCTTTGCCACAGAGGTTATGGAATTTGTTCATACCGTTACACATGTCGTAACTCTGTTCAGAAAATAATCTTGAACTGGTAACGTACTATGTTCATATTGGTTTGTTTTGTGTGAGGTCGCGCGTGCTTCTCGCTTGGTTATTTTTATAAAAAGATGCCAAAAATTTCATTTATATTCTCATCCAATTGAAAGTCATTTTGTAAAATGCATATATTATGTAATACGCAGCTTGCAATTACATATTTTGGAATCCACTGTAAACTTCTGACATCCAAAAATTTCATGGATCTTTGACGTTTTTTCAAAAGACCAAATGCTCTTTCGATTGTACTACGAGCAGATGACAATCTGAAGTTGTAATTCCTCTGCTCAGGTGTAAGATGTCCATGATCCTTATACGGCGTCAATAAAGTGGATAGACATGGATAAGCTTTATCTCCAAGTAAGTGTGAATCATTTGGAAATTTCTCAGCATTATTCATGAACTCCCAGACTTCGCTTCGTCGTAATACTGTTGCATCATGAGTAGATCCAGCTTCTCCCACGTAACAATTCGTGAACATCAGACGATAGTCACATACTCCCTACAAATGAGGAATATATAAAACTGTTCACAAAGAACTTCTTACAATCAAAATAATAATTACTTGTAAAACAATGCATGGAAAATTTTTCCTACATATATATGCTTGGCCGTTTTCTTTGGGCAATGGTATGGGGATATAACAACCATCTATGCATCCAATAGTAGATGGAAATCCCATATTTTCGAATCCTCTAATGACTTCAGCGGCATACTCTCCCGAGGGCCAAGTTATTATCTGAGGACTAATGTCAAAAAGAGCATCAGTTACACGTCTTACTGATCTCAGTGCAGTTGCTTTCCCTACATTAAATTTAGTGCATATTGATCTGAAATACAAAATTAAGCTATTATATTTTTCAGACTATTATATTTTATTAATACCTGTATGAATCAGGAGTTGCAAAATACCACAGAGCTAATAAAAGTTGCGTTTCGGCATTTATCGTATGCCTACCTTTATCATTTATTAATGATGATATTTCATCTCTTATTACATTTAAAACATAATTAAACGCATTTCTAGACATTCTGAAATTTTGCCTAAATTCATTGTCTGTGTATTGGTGAACAACGGTTAATATGAAATCCTTTACTCTTGGTCTTCGTCGAGCTGGAAAAGTATAATGATAATGAAAAGAAAATCATTGTTGAACAGTTTTAAACACCAAAGTTTTCATTATCATCTGATTCTGAACTATCAGATGAAAATATTAAACTATCTAATAACATGAAGTTTTCAATATCACTGGCATCACTGTCATCATACATTTTCATATATATTTAAACGTACGTTCTTGTTATTGTATCACCCAAAAAATCTTTTAAATTGCAGGTTAGGGAGTTCAAATGTCAAACAAAGATCGTGCGGTAATGCGTTCCGTTAAAGCAAATAAAACTACAGTAACCGCGGTTAACCGCAACCAGGTTTACGTTACTTCACTTTTATTTACGGAACATACTATTAATATCTGCTTGCAATGTTCCTTTTTAATAAGAAAGTAAGTATTCAGTAGGTATTTTTCAAAATTATTAAATAATATAATTTTTACATTTAAGATCGAAGAGTCACAAAATAATTTATTTGTCACAATATTTGATTTGGCGTCACACCGAAACAATAGTTGACGCAAGCCACTCAAGTAAAATTCAAACAAAAATATACAAATAAAATCTGTACGGATATGTATGATTCACATGCTTCTTTAAGGTAATGTTCAATTACGTAATTACATGTTATATTTTGCAAATTTACTCATATAAGAATGGGCTATCATTAACAATACAATTAAGAATAATTTGTTAAAAAATAGAAAAATATCGAACGCCTCCAATGACCAAAAAGAAGAATAATACACGAGAGAAGATTTGGCTAAGGCAACATCAGCTGTTCTAAACTGTGCTATTTTCTGGATGAATACAATTTAGCTAGGCCATTCATTTCTCTGCCAGTTTTTGCGGACGGTTTTTCGACTGGCGTGAAGGAGGAATCCTCGGAGAAGATGCGTCCTCCCCGTCCTAGTTTATGTCGGGCGATGCATCAGAACTAAAACCAGCAAAGCTTGCTGTTTTCTGTGATCAGTCCTAATATATTGTATTAATATCACATTTTGCGATGTTTATATTAATTAATTTTGTATATATTATACATTATTTATATATATAAAAGTTAAACATATCCAGCATAAACTATAACAATAGACTATATGATGTATTTGCAAATTCGTATGTGACTAAATAGGCAATAGGAAATAAGTGATATGACATCTGGTGGTATTTTTCGAAATTATAATTGATTTGATAAGTTATGCACGTGACATTGTCTTGGTTGTATAAACATAATTGTTATCTATTATGTTTGTAATATTTAGGTTAAGAAAAATAATATCTCTCGCAATTAGTAAATGTTAAATTATCCCGTTAACATTAGTTTCATTAAAAGCCAGTTTGGCGCTACGATCTTATTTCCCATTGCCTATTTTTTACTATAAGTGCGTTCGGTTTAATATTTTCAGATGCGAGCGAGCAGATGCTGATTATAGATCACGTGACTTTCGAGTAGATAGATGGCTAAATTTTTGCCGAACGGTTTTCGGATCTGTTAGAGCTGTCAGTTGTAAAAAACATGTGAGGTTAGATTGTATGTACAAATTTGCGGGATCAAAAAATAAATAAAATGGATATGGGAATGGGATTAGCGTTAAATTTGGCCAGAGATATGTTCTTTGATGACAGTGACAACGAAAACGATAATTCAAATATACCGAAAGTTTATGATTATGCAGAAGATGTGGCACCTCGTTTCTCCGATAAGACATTTAAATTACATTTTAGAATAACACCTGAAACATTTGAGGACCTTTTTTGCAAAATTAAAACTATTGCAAATGATGAAATACATCGTGGGCATAAACCAATTCCACTTGAAAAACAGTTAATGATCACTATTTGGTGTTTATCTAATCTTGAGTCATTTCGGTTTGTTTCAAAACTGTTTATTTGTAACAACAAAAATAAACTAATTAGTATATATTCAGTTCAGTTGCAGACAGATTTGCTATAAGTAAAAGTACTTGTTGGGATGTTCTATATAGAACATGTAGAAATTTATTAAAAGTGAATTCAAGATATAAAATCATTTCTTGGCCAAATAGAGAACGGGCGTTAACCATTATGAGAGGATTCCAGAAAATTAACGGTTTTCAAAGTATGTATAATACATTCTGGTACAGGTATTTATTTTAACAAGGAATTATATTACTTATTTTGCAAATAGGAATCATCGGAGCAATAGACGGATCGCATATAAGAATTTTAAAACCAAAAAATCATCCCAATTCTTATTGTAACAGGAAAAATTATCATTCAATTCTTTTACAAGGAGTCTGCGATCATCGAAGGTTATTTTTAGATGTATACACTGGAGAGCCGGGATCTTTACATGATATGCGATTATTTCGGAAATCTGATTTGTACGAAAGAATCCAAAATTTATCTATACATTTTCCAGGAGATAGTCATATGATAGGTGATCTGGCTTATAAATTATCTGTACATATCTTAGTTGGATTCAAAAATTTTGGTGATTTAACGAATAGACAAAAAAACTTTAACAACAAATTATCTCAATGTCGAGTTGTCATTGAAAATGCTTTTGCATATTTAAAAGGAAGATTTAGACGTCTCAAATATCTTGAAACTGTGAGATTAGATTTAATTGCCTTATTAATTGTATCTGGTTGCATTATGCACAATATTTGCATTCTTAATGGCGATTTGCCACAAGAAGTAGTAGATGAAAATGAAATAAGGGAAGTGATTAATGAAAATGGTGAAAATGCAAATGCAATAGAAATAGTTGATCTTGAGCATCAATACAATGAAGCAAACGAAGCAATAATTAAAAGATTGGATATAATGAACGGTTTGCAAATGAATAATGATGATGTATAAATAAAAAATAAGACATTGATAATTTATTTTGCTTTATTGCAGTTTTTCGTAACATAAATCACATATTCTTATTATAAAAATATAATGAGAGATAAAAATAAACAAAAAACATATTCTCTTAAAAACTAGGTACCTATTTTTAATAATCACAGCTTCTGATTATTTTGTACTATGTAATTTAGATAATAAAAAAATATATATATTCCTTGAAAACTAGTTATTACTTATTTATTAAGTTCTTACTCATTTTGTTTCTTGTCTTTGCGGAGTATATCCACATAATTTTCGAAACATTCGAGAAATCTATCTTGTCTAGTCATTTTATCTCTGTGTCTTCTTTCAACTGCATTTTCCATAGCTTTTCTTTTCTTTGTGAATGATGATGGGAAAATACTTCCATCCCCAGATTTTGATTCCTCCGAATCACTTTCTTTTGAGCCAGTACTATTTTTACTTGTATTAGTAGTATGATCTCTAGTTTGTAGACCAGCTTGGCTACTACATGTAGCAACAGGAGTAATTTCGGGTTTTTTATGCAAGATGTTATCCATTGCTTCGAAATATTCCCATCTTCTTCTGTTTTTACCTGAAGTATTATTATGTTCCTTAACTTCTCTATATATTTTGTTTAGTCCCTTCCATTTTGTGTCGCACTGCTGCCATGTGAAAGAGATGCCCAATTTGTCTTTCATAATTGCAGCTATTTTTGTCCAAATCTGTTTTTTGACGCAGTTTTGAAATTTCTCATCAAATTCTTCCACTAATTTAATAAGCATCAGTATGGAATCGTTTGTCCATAATTTCTTCTCCTCTTTTTCCGTCTCTTTCGTTTTCTTCTCCTCAGTTTCCATGTCTTCGTTTTGCTTCTCTTGTATTAGTTCATATGTATTTTCTACAAAATAATAACCAATTTAGTAATTTTGAAGTAATCTTACCATATATATTTACCTTTTTTGTTGAATAAATATTGTTGATTGTTTATTAGATGTATTTCAAAATTTTCGTCCAACACTGATAACTCAAAGGAAGTATCCATTTTTTTTAAAAGGTTATGTTGCTGCCCGGGTTCCCTCGTATGCTACTGAAAGCTCTGTAAAATCTCTGGTAAAATACGGAGCGTTTCGATGTGCTCGATTCAGTCAAGGTCGCCAATAACGAACGCAGATCAGATCAAACCGAGGAACGATTTGTGACAAAAATGAGCGAATCGACGAATCAGATTTACAAAACCGAACGCACTTTATGTAATAAAATCTTATATTTGGTTGTTTTGTGAGATTTATTTTTATCTTTAATTTTAATATTGTTATTAATAATATGTTTGATTTACATATAATTGGGGCATTTTGGCCTATTTGAATGAATCGATAAATGATTAGTTTCAATTTATTCATGTTATTTTAATTATTATGATTTATTCATTCCATTATTTGTATACTTAACGAAACGCCACTTATGTTGAACTAAAATTTCCTTCTGCAGCCATTTCGAATTGGTGATCTACGTAGCATACATATATGATTATACTCAAGGTATGACAATGACGTGGCTCTCGTTTCGTCCGCCATTTGCGGGCCACTGTCATATTCATTGTTGTTGCGCAAATTATTATGTATTTTCGTAGCTATTTGTTTAATTTTAATATTTATTGAAAGTGTAAGCAATACTTTCAATTTATTTATGTATATTTTCTTAAGATACTGACTACGATGACTGGCAATATTGATAATAAATGAAAATTACCAATATTTAGCACAAACATTTACATTTTTAAAAGGTAAGTTTAGAATATATACTTATAATGTAAATAATAACTACAGTTATTAAATTAGATGTGATAATAACCTATACTCATGCTCTACATACCCTCTAAATCTGTCAATAATAATTGCAAATTTCCAGAAAATGAATTTTAATAACCTTTACAGATTCGTAGTGTGATTATTTAATATTACTTTTTAATATAAATATCACTTTTCTTACTAATAAATAGAGAATTGAATACTCAATATGTTTGACGTTGGCCCGCAAGTGGCGGCGATCTTGGCCCATGGCCATACTATGTACCCTAGATCTATGCTAAGCGTTTCTCTGTCTAGCGGAATAAAATGAAACTAACTAATTAAATGTTATTTTGCTGAAAATTTTTGTTCATTAATTAATATAATTTCAATTTTAAAATGAGTAATGTTTATTGTTCTGTAGCTGGTTGCAATTCTATGCATACGTTCCCAAAGAAAGGTTAAGTCATGGTTACATATGTTAAATTTTGAAATGTTATACAAGTTAGAAGATATTCGTAAATGAAAATGGAATAAATTACAAACAATATAAACTTTTTTACATAGTTAATTACTAATAATTGAACATTGCAAATTCTATTTGTTGGTATGTTGAAAAATATGCATGTTAGTTTCATAAATTATGTAATTTTTTGAAACATAACCTATGTTTATTTTGATTTCAGAATGCATTCAAAAATAAGGTTAAAAAAATCATACATATATTGTGAAGGGAAGCAACAATCATATTAAAAAATTAACATTGTATTTCCTATATAGCACACAAATTCACCACTCGATATAAGAATAAAATATAATTTGGAAAACAAATGCGAATTTTAATTTTTTTGTAATAAAGCCTTGGAAAACAAAAATGTTTTCAATAAAATTCAAATGTCAAAGTAAGTACAAGGTATGTTTAAAATATTAATTATATATAATTTATTTCTTGTATTTTTCAGAAATGGCTGAACAAATTGATGAAAATAGTAAGTAAAATACATATTTAAGACATACATAAAATCACGCGTGTCCCACTTAGAGGGTTCGCACAAATCCGATAACAATAAGAACAACATCATACAACAAATCCTTACTCTTAAACATATTAAAGTGACCGATTATCAGTAGCGAAATACCGCATCCGGATCACAATAATAGTTAGGAAACAAACATCCTTTGCCATATATTCCTATCTAAGCAGACATATTTCACCTCGGCCACACTCATAATCCTTACTCTTAAACATATTAAGACATTATTTACAATTAATTAATTTTCAAGAAATGGAAGTGGAGTGGGCGGCGGGGGAAAAGGCGGAGGATCAGGTGGCGGATGTGGTTGAGGCAAGTAAGTACAAGAAAAATTCAAGACATTATCCAAATATAATTAGTATTATTTCACTATGTATAGAACCGGAAGGGACTGATAAAAACACCGTCAGCGAGGGAGGAAGTGATGGCGGTAGGAGAGGGGGAGGCAGAGGATGGGGCGCGGGCGTGGTCGACAAAGGGGGAGAAGAGGAGGCTATAGGCGAGGGCGAAGAGTAAGAAATATGTTCACATAAATTAAAAACAAACACTATATTTAAAAAAAATGTTTCTAGTCAGTGGTGGGCCCTCGCCAATATGCTGGGCAAATTAATTAATGAATATAAAAAAAAATACTTTCAAATTTTTGTGTATATATTTTATTATTATGATACTGTGATCAGTTTTCATTTCTCTTAGTATTTTGGGTGGATAGCTTGCGTACAAATCAGTGATCTTGTAAAGGGCTGTCAGGTATCAGTGTCAAAATTTTGACAGGTCGATCGGCTTTTGTTTGAAATTTGTACAAATGAAAATGTTAGCGTTAGCATTTCACGTTTAAAGTATGCCTAGACGGATTGGATGTACGTATAGACTATCATAAAACACTATCGGCGGAGCCCTAGGGAGAGCTCGGCGGAACGCCGAGCTTTCGCTAGTATAATTACTAAAAGTAAATATTATCAAAAACCTTCTTATGAAAATGTTTTTCAGTGTTTAGTAAATTTAAAAGAATTATGCATAGAAAATAATATAGAATATTTATCTATGCCGAAAATTGCTTGCGGGTTAGATTCATTAAATTGGGAAATTATATTACCAATGATAAAATTTATTTATTATTTGAGGATGATATTATTAACACTTTTAATTCAGTAGAAAATTTGGCATTACCTGTTTGGGATAAACAAATAATACAAAAAGAACAACAAAATGATGTTTTCTGTCAAAATATTATTAATCAAATTTTAACTAAACACAATGATGATGACTTATATTTTTTGGACAGTGAAAATATCTTATATAAATTAAATAATCATAATCAAAATGAACAGTTAGTAGTACCAAAAACACTAATTTCAAAAGTTCTACATGATTTTCATAATTTACCATTCTCTGGACATATGGGTCAGCAAAAAACTTATTTATTGATATGTACTAGGTTCTATTGGCCAAATATGAAAAATGATGTTTTAGAGTATGTATCTAAATGCTACTCTTGTAATAGTAGGAAAACAAGTCCACACTTGAAACATTCATTTATGCAGAAATTTTCTGAAATTTATGAACTATTCGAAAGAACTTCTATGGATATTGTAGGACCATTCGTAACAACAAATAAAGGAAATAAATATTTATTAACTTTTCAAGATCATTTTTCAAGATATCCTGAAGCCATTCCAATTCCAAATCAAAAAGCTGAAACTATTGCCCGAGCATTTGTAGATAATATAATAACTCGTCATGGCACACCTAAACAGTTAATATCAGATCAGGGTGCTAATTTTTTATCAGAAGTTATGAAAGAAACATGTAAATTATTACAAATTGAAAAAATTCAGACAACCCCATATAGACCACAATCTACCTGTGTACTGGAACGTAGTCACCGAGTCCTAAAAGATATATTATCTCATTATATTCAAAAATATCAACAAGATTGGGATGAGTGGATACCTTTAGTATTAATGGCTTATCGTACACATATTCATAGTGCTACAGGATATAGTCATTATATTATACATGGTAGAGACCAAGTATTACCAATTGATGAATTCATAAAACAAATTCGTGTAAAATACGATATTGATCAAAATTATGTTTCAGAATTAGCGGCAAAGTTATCTATTGTATTTAATCATGTTAAGGAAAATCTGGCTAACTCAGGGGAATGTAGAGCAAAAGAATACAATAAAAAAGCAAAAGATCGAAATATTTTGATTGGAGATTTAGTATATTTACATAATCCAAATACGAAATTGGGTTTGAATAAAAAACTTTCAAAATTCTGGGAAGGTCCATATAGAGTTATAGAAAAAAGGGCCAGTAACCTATAAAATTGGAGAAATCGGGAAAATATATAATTATCCATGTAGATCGTTTAAAACATTATTATGGATATCCAAATTTATATTACTCTGATGAGCCAAATCAAAATCAAACTTCAAGTAATGAATAAATTAATGAGGAAACCGATAATCCAGAATATCTAAACGAAAATAGTTTAAATTTGATGTTAATGTCAAACTATCAAAATTTTACACCCACTCTTGCCCCTACTGAAGAACCACAGGAACTACAACCGATATTACAGCCCCTAAGGCGTTCTGAAAGGATCAGGAGACAACCTGATCGTTTAAGATACGAAGTATATCGATCGGATACTATTCTTTTATGGATTTGCTGTGTTTGCTATTGAGTAATGTACAAGAATCTCGTCTAGATGATGAATTCCTGGTTGCACACTGGCAGTCACATCAGGTTCATGTTTTATATTATGTATCATCCGATCGAGGTTTTCTTTTTGAAAATGTATCAACGAAGGCTCGGTTCCATTGGTTGAGTTACACTATTCGTCAAATCAATACGAGTAGCTCAACTGGATACTTTTGCTTATTTTAGTCGGGGAGGTTAGTGACTCACCTTACGCCCTTTGGAAAATTACATCTAAATTAGTGAACCTAATTGAGCCCCTTTGGAATACGAGCGGGCATGGCCCTTTCACATGGAAGCCTTCTGGAGGAAGGAGGCCTAAATGTTAAAATCAGCGTAATCTTTTTTCTATTGAGAAAAGTGTACCTTTTTTAATACATAGTATAAGTTAATAAAACAATATAAATATAAATCAATGTAAATTCTTAACCTTTTGTTGAAACCCTGAAAGTTTATTTAAATCAATTAATTTAGTAAACTTAAACAAAAATAGGAAATTTTAGATTACATGGTCTCAGCAATGGGTTAACCCTAATACTGTTAGCTTAAGTAAAATTAAGTATAAGTTACTGCTGATAATTATTTTGCAGATAACATAATGATTGCTAAAGCAATCATATTTTTAATCGTAATAACACTTTCCTGGGGCTTTATTGCATATGACTGGGAAGGACCTATTCTTAACATGACCACCATATCTTTAAAAGATGTAAAAGAATGACCTCAGCCAGATTCCGACTACAAAGGAATGAAGTAAAATTAGTACCAGTCCAAACTTGTTTGGTGGAAATTACAAGAATTATATATTATTGTGGAATGCATAGTCATACATCCGCCGTAATAAATAGAAGAGCAAGCTACATTCAGAAAATTGGAGCCGAAGAATGTAAAAATCTTCATAGAACTAAAACATTACAAATTTATCAAGTAATTGGAAGAATAAATATGAACGGCACAATTTCTGCCTCGTTAGTAGCGTATGATAGTTTGAAATCAGATGGTACATGTGTAGGGACCACCTATCATGAAAACGGTTACTCCTGGGAGAATGTCGTAATTACTGTAGCAATAAAAATTCAAACTAGTGATAAATCTTCAAGGAGGTTTAGTATGTTCTTATCTTGATGGTTACTGTTTACATTCCACTTACGGTGAAACCGTTTGTAATTATATTCCCGATGCAAGTTGCGATGCTGGCCTCAGTTTGCTGTATGCTGGAACAGCGCAGATAATCACAACGAAGGATGACCAGAAGTACTTAGTCGTCGAACAAGGTGGAAAAATATTCACAGTCACTCTATTGAAAACTTTTTTTTATGTTCTTATGAAATTTGGCAAACTGAACACCCAAAATTAATCGTTTTATTAGGAAAATCTAGTCATATATTTCCAACAATGCCTTTGCTCGTCCAAAATACGGATATGATGATGTATGTAAATAGTAAATTTCTTTACGTTGCACAAAGCTTCAA
This sequence comes from Harpalus rufipes, assembly GCA_951394225.1. Taxonomy (NCBI): domain Eukaryota; kingdom Metazoa; phylum Arthropoda; class Insecta; order Coleoptera; family Carabidae; genus Harpalus; species Harpalus rufipes. The sequence continues at coordinate 7,521,935 of OX596287.1, read as the reverse complement.
GAGATCTTTTGAAAATTTGTATATTGATACAGTTTATCGGCGCTGTTTACTGCACAGAGAACTTTTAAAAAATCGTTTCATTTTGGCGCAAATCTTTCGGGATGCTGTTAGTCCATTGCTAAGTCCAGGAGTAGTAGGACGAATTTTAGGCGAAGTAATTCATATTATACAATGTACTCCGAAAATTGTTCAAATTAGAAGAACCGATAGATGTTATAATCAATTACCTATTGAAATCGAAACTCAAAAATTATTTGTTTCTCCGAATTCAATAACAAGCTGAGGAAGTATATTGTAATATAATGACACCGCCCATTTTCAATATTGATAATCAGTGGATAGAATTTATTCCACAACCCGTTCTCAAAACCACTCCAGAAGTTCTACGTGTTGAAGAATAACCAAAATTACAATTCTCTCCAATTCGAGCAATAGGATCAGAAGGTGTATATACTCTAGAATAAATTAATATAGTGCAGCGAAACTTATTGTTTGGCATGGAAAGGAAAAATATTGAAAACATAATAAGCCGAAAAATAGCAGGGCATGACACTGATAACCAAAATTATACTACCTTAAATCTTTTCGATAAATAAGAATTAAAGAATATGGCTAGATCTACGTTTCGACAATTATGGGTATGGTTTACAGATATTGGCATATTTATAAGCGGAATAATTGGATTTTATATGTTATACTTCTTATAAAATATATATGCGGGGTAGGGCTTCGAGCTGTTACCATTTATCAAACCATTGGATGTGGCTGGTACCTCATCACAAGTATGTGGGGTACTTTAACAACTTGACTCCTCCACCGAAACTTTTTGAAGGAACAGAAGATGACCAATTCTTCAGCCAACAACGTAGAGACGGCAACAGCCCCCGGAAACCCTAGTAATATTTACCCCGAAATTAGAGGTGCAACCCATTGGACAGAAAATAACCCAGGAAATTCATAAGTTATGCACATTCATATTTTATTTCATTTTTATAAATATATGTATTTTAGAACTATTTTGTTTAAAAAAGTAAAACTATGTTTCAGATGATGTAGACCACCTCACCTTCCACAAGTGTTGAGTGCACAGGGACTTAAGTTTGGAACATCTTTTTCTAGCTCCCGCTTCAAACCTTTTATAAGCGCATCACCAGCGCTCATAAAAAGATTCGCATCATATACTCTTTCAGTAATCCTATTTAAATTTTATTTTAAAAATTCTCCAGTGCCAGTCCTATGCAAAACAACTACCTTAATTGTAAGTAATTTTAAATTTATTTTGTTATACTAATTAATGTAGAAAGTGTTGAGTGTGAGAATAAATCTTAGTGTGTAAGATTAAACGTCTTTGCAATAAAACTCCGGGCTACGAACCCATAGTCCGATTAAAACTTCTTAATATTTTATAATCAAATATTTTCATTATAAATTCAAAATTTTAATTTAATTTAAAAAAAAAACTTAACACAGTTTGATTCTCTATTCTATTACATTGGTGACACCGGTAGGAATCTATTTGATTTCACTGGCACTATTAGGGTTGATAGAAAAGAAAATCCAGTTGAAGTTAAAAATGCTAAGTTAAAAAAAAGGAGAAACCATTGCACGTTATTCAAATGGAGTGATGATTGCAAAATGGAAGGACAAGAGGGATGTGTTCTACATATCTACGGAGTTTGGTAATAATTTGCAGAAGTACTACAACAAGAGGCAGCAAGAAAAGGAGAAACCTAAAGCAATTTGCCAATATAATAGTTTTATGGGAGGAGTAGATAAAAAAGATCAAATGATGGCATATTACCCCTGCGAAAACCTAATCCAACCGAAAAAAAAAAAACTCAAACATATCAGAATCATGTTCCAGAAAAAAATCCTCCAACAGGAACAAGAAAGAAACATGCACATAGAAGATGTACTTATTGTAATAAGAAGAAAGTAAGAAAAGAGACTGTCTGCCATTGTCTTACTTGTCCTGGGCAAGCCGGCCTTGTGTTTTGAATCATGCTTTTCTAAGTTTCATAAAAATTTGTAAACTTCTGTTAAGAAAATCATTCGTATGTGACAATATAATGTATTAATAATCCTGACGTCTTTGGACGTCATTAACCTCTGGCTAAGATTTTTATTTCGTGAGACTGATGACGCCTTTACACGTCATTGCTTGTTTAGGGTCAGTTTTGTGTTTTTTTCAAAATAAAAATTTGTTCCAAATTATTAATGTTCTCATTATTCATTATTTCACAAAATGTGCTTTTAGCCCCTTGGTGTATGTAAACATATATTATTAGCAGTGGAAGTGTTGGGTTATAATCACTCTTAAAATTTTGACGTTTTAAAGTTGCGCGCATTTCGTTAAAAACCCAGCGACTTAACAGAAAATTACAGATGGCAGTTAAAGACAGTGTAGTTAGTGACTTCTCAGGTCTATTCTGTAACTCAGTGGTTAATTTTTAACAACTGGTTAAAAAAATTAACCAATAGATATCAATTTGACAACTAAGAATCCATTTTTTGTTATATGTCAACATACTTGATTGGTTATAATTTTTAACCAGTTGTTCAAAATTAACCACTGAGTTACAGAATAGGCCCGAATATCGTAGTATTTTAGAGATCGCTGTTCGCTGATCGCTTGATCATAATCACATCACACAATCATTGATACTGATGTACATCTGATATTACCTCAACTGATCTGTTTAATGGCTATTTGCACAAGTTTCAATTAAAAGCGATGGTTAGCTAACCATAAGTTAGTCTTAACTACTGATTAAATTTCATTTGCGTTACACAGCGTAATTTTAGGTCATTAGGTCAGGTAAACTTTTAGATATTTGAGCTATAACTTTTAACATGCATAATAATTATAGTGACATTTAGTAAATATCTAGGGATTTTGACTTTTATCTGTATGGATCTGTTAGATCGTAAGTTTTCTCCACAAAAATCTTATTTTCCTGTTGTACTATTAAAAATTCAGAAATATTTTGTAAATGGTAAGTCGAAAATAACTACTATGTAAATGGTAGGATTTGATTTTTATTAATTTAGTTATTTTTGTAGATGGCAGATAAAAGATCCAGGCAACCGAATTATACAAATGATGAAAAAATGACTTCATTAAACGTTATTCAAACATACAAATCCATTATTTTAAATAAAAAAAAAACTGATCATACAACATGGAAAGATAAAGAGGAAGCGTGGCAAAATATATGTAGAGAAAAATTTCAATGCGATATCTCCTACAGGTTGATATATCAATTATAAATTCTTTCCATATTAAATTAAATTTGTATCTAGGTAATTATCAGTCTGCAAATCAACTAAAAAGTTATTTTAATAATTTAAAAAAGAAAACAAAAAAGACGCTGCAGATCAGAAACTATCAATTAAAACTGGGCCTCCTGAAAGTGGAGTTGAAGCTTCGGACCCAGCTTTCGAATTAGCATTGTCATTGTTGAATGAAAAAACAGTTTTTGGACTGCAAAATAAACTTGATTCTGACCATGATACAAATTATGTGACCGAACTGAACGAACATACTAATAATGAACTAGACTTGAATGAAAATATGATGCAAGTAATAAGCAACAACACCCTGCAATAACAGGATGTTATTATAGAAATAGACGAAAGTGTACTTGAAAATAACACAACTTTGTCATCACATACAATAATAGCATCAAATAGTTCTAGTTTAACTGGAGAAAGCATACACCAACCCATCTTCAAAACCAGAAGTCTAAAAAATTATGTTCAGGAATTACAAAGAGTACTACGGAAAATATAAAAGAATGGGCAAAAAAGAGACGCCCAGCAATGACAACAGAAAAGAGAGAACTCACCGATTTATATCGTGAAATTGCTGTAGAAAAATTAGCATTTTACAAAACGCAAAATGAAGAATTGGCTATGAAAAAAATTAGAGACGAAGATGACTATAAAAAGCGGATTAAACGTGAGGAAGAAGAACACGAGATAAAGAAACAAATATTATTGTGATATTAAAATAAGAAATAAACAATTAGGCTTAGAATAAATTATTTTTTATTTTGTTAACTATTATAAAAAAGTTTTATTTTATTTTTACAATACATCTTTTTTATATAAAAATAAATATAAAATTATATTAGACTTGCAAAAAAGTTATTAATCATGTTCGTTCGGGCTTGAAATCCTGCTCCTCGATGTTCTTGCGCATTTGGTTATAACTGGTATTTATCCATCATTTATCAATAATTACAAAATATAATCGTCTTGCTCAACTGGTGGATTGTTTTCCCCACTTTTTCTTGCTAAGTTATGTAAAACTGCAGTTGCAACTATAATTATGAATACTGTCTCTAGTTTTAACCGACAGCCATAAGCTAGTATTGGAAATCGCTGCTTCCAGATTCCAAAAACATCTTCTATTCTGGCTCGTGTACGTATTAAAGATTGATTATAGAGCTGCTCTGCATCAGTAACTGGATTTAATAATAGCGTAAACAAATAATTTCGTACATTGTATCCACTGTCACCTACAATAATTATTATAAACTTTCTTATTCGTATTCATTTAAAGCAAATAACGACGCAAATAAAGTACCTAATAATATTGAATTTGAAATAAAATAAATAAATAAATAAATATTTCATCACGGCATATTACCCATTGCTGGGTGTGCCAATCTGCTTTGTATACAGATATCGGTAATGATGGAATATTTGTACCGTGCGGGCGCTTACCAGGCGTCACCTCACGGGCACTCATTGCTGGCGTGGAGAGTGCGCCACAGGGGTCAATTTTGTGCCATTAAAATGCGATGTAATTTTTGGCGTCGGTCGGGATCGAACCCGGGTCCCCTTGAATACAAGTTATTTTCAAAATTTCTTCTTAATATACTGTTATTAAAAATTGTGGAATCGTGTGTTGAGCCCGGACAACGTGCTACTAAATTAGTTATTAGCAATGTCATAGAAGGAATTTTAAGTTTATTTTATTTGATCGGAAGTTGATGGAAATTTTATAAATTCCGGTGCTAATTCAGCAACTGCTTCTGCAACTTTTCGGACGATTCTTGATACTGTTGATACATAAAGTCCTCCAAAATGTCCACCAGTCGCAAATACTCGGAGTGTTATAAGAAATTGGTTGATAGGGGAAATACAATTATTATTCCTGCATGTCAAAGAAAGAAAATTAAAATCATGTGGGAAGAGACCATATTACTGACCAGAAAAATGCTACAAATTTGTTAACTATCTTTTACAAAAATAAATTATTTGGTTATATATTTCTACCTACATAATATATGGATATTCTAGTCGGCGTAGTACAATTCGTAAAAGTGATTAGCTCTTTGATATATTCGTCTTGGAATTCTGAGCAATGTGTATATCGATATCAAGTACTTTGTCGTCATCGTCAAAATCCAAATTTATATTCATTTTAAATCTTACTTTCACAGCAAAAATAGATATAATAATGCAATTAGAAAGTTGAGAAAACGAACAAGTCAAAAATTTGTAGGTTATTCTTGTAGTTAACACTAACCAGTACGTAATCCTCTAGTTAAAATGAATCAGTAGTTTGCCGAATTAACTGCTAGTTACTGATCGGTGCAATACACTTAGGGAGATAACCAATACTCTAACCAAAGGTTAGCGTTAACCCGAAGTGGTGGAAACGGCTATAAGTGAAATAGTGGCTTCTTTTCATGTTTACAACAAAATGGGGAAGTTTTCAAAATACCCAAAAAGGTACAATCCGGACTAGGAACAGGATGTTATATTTAAAGGTAATGGAACATTACAATAATATATATTTGTATTCACTTCTTCAATCTCTTAAATTAAGATTTGCTGACGAAACCAATATTACATTTAAATTGACAATATGACAATTTTACATTCTAGAACGATGAAATCAACCAGTAAGAACATGTTTTTAAATACCATAAACGAAATTAATAAAATTTATATCGAAACTTAGCCGAATTCGTGAACCATTTAAAATCCACTATCAGAAAGGAAATATAACACAAACATTTCCGCCCACTGTATCTCAAAAGGCTTAAAATTCGGAAAAGGCCTAACCAAACAAATAAATGAACAAAAAAGTTCCTTAAGTTTTTATTCTTTAAAACTTTTGGTACCTATCCTGAGCGTCTCATGTCTTATCACCAGTTGCTACTTACATTTAACTTTTTAACCCTTTGCGAGCGACGTAATATTTATTCCGTTTACCATCTTTCTAAGATAATCCACAATAATGTTGATGATCCACAGTCATTAAAACTTATTAACTTTCACGCACCTATATACCTCATTAGATACTCACTTTTTATTTACCAGCAGCGCGTACCAATATTTTCTTCTCTTCTCCTATTAATAAAATGTGTTTTTTATACAATTCTAAATTTTCGTCTCTAGATATCTTCCTTCTATCACCTAAGCAATTTTACCACCGCCTTCTGAATTTTTCATTTGATCATAACCACAATCCCTCGCTATTACCTTGTTAGTTTATTTTTACCTACCTACTTTGTTTCTCAACCTAGTTTTCCTCTATCTGTAATTGGGTTCTGCCTGTTGTATAGAGTACTTAATAATAATTTAATAGTAAAGAATTTTGTAAAAATTATAATAATAATTCAGGTATCTTTATTCAAAATATAAATGATAAAATTATTTTCCATTTATTCTCAAAAGTCACTAACAGAATTACGCGATTACCTGATGAAGAACAATATCTATGAAATTAACATTCCATATTTATCTTGTGATCTAGATAAATTAGAAAGAAAAGATTTAATCAAATACTTAAATAATATTTTTAAAGATACAAATATACAAATTAATATTTATGAATTAGAAAATAATTTCATGAATATTCAAACTGAAGATGGCGGCATTCTTTCTATTATAAACAATAACTCAGAAGAAACAATTCATTCTGCCCCCGAAAACCCAATTAATGGACTAAAATATATAGAAAACAGACTAAATATAGCAAATAATCAAATTATTTTTGAATCAGGAAATAAATACGATGTAAAGATAATTAAACTTTTTAACACTACTAAAAAAGGTTTGAAATTGTAATGAACAAGGATAGAATAAATGAATACAATCATTTTTTTGAAAACGTATATAGTACCTAAAATTCGATATTCTTGTATTTTTAAAGAAGAAAAGTTGGAAAAATATATCAATAAAATAATTAACGAAAATTTTGTACCAAATTCTATTAATTTAATTAAAGTAAATCAACTTGTTAAAGCTATTGAATACAAAGAAGAACAAGACGAACTTGTTTTCGCATATCATTTCGGAAAAACAAACCACAGAGGAATAATGGAAACATCAAAAAAATTAAAAATCTTTATTATTGGCCTAAAATGATAGATACAATACTAGTTTTATAAATAAATGCGAATTTTGTAAAACTTGTAAATATGACAGAAAACCTATCCAATTAAACGATATTTTTACTGAAACACCAAATGCACCTATCGAAATTATTAACATAGATTTATTAACATTAGATCAAAAAAGTTATTTTACTATCCTAGACAAATTTTCAAAACTTGCTAGAATATATTTATTGAAAACAAAAACAGGTAAAGAAATAGTGGATTTTTTTTTTTAAATTGTATAAATTATAAATACCCCAAAACGATAATATGCGATCCTGGCAAAGAATTTGATAATTTTTTATTTAAAGTATTTTGTCATAATAATCAAATAAAGTTACATATAACAAGTATAGGTACTCCAAAATCTAATCAAATTTAAACAATTCATTCTACATTGATTGAACATTTCAGAATTATGTTTAAACTATCCAAATTCAACAATTAAAAAAATAATAGAAAATGCAATGTATGCATATCATAATAGTATAAACTCTATTAGTAAATTAACGCCTTATGAAATATTATTTGGGAAAGATTATTCAAATATTAATCCACAAAAACTAGAAACAACACAAGAAAAATTAAATAAATATATGAAACGAAAAGAAGAAGAAAATAAAAAGGCGTATAACAAATTATATGAAGAAAAAACTAAAAGATTCAAACCAAACCCAGAAATAAATATTAATCAAGATTATGCATACTTGAAACAAAATCGAAGACTGATTACCAAATACAAAAATCTGATGTGGCCAGCACATAACCTCTCGCTGTATATTTTACCTGGCTGTATGCATAAAGCAAAGAATATTTTTATAAATACAAATAATATATTCATATAAATCTATGACGTATAAACTTCTTTATTATTCAATAATAGCATGTCTCAACATAAAGATATTTTACCATAAATTATGTACAATAAATTACAAAGTAGAGTTTACCATATATAAATATTAGGCTGGTAACAGCGATTTTCAATTCGAACAACCTTCTTGTTTACTTTCTCTTCATATTCTTCTAGTAAAAACATTAATTTTGGGCGGTCTAAAATGTATATATCTGGATTGTGCATCTATTCTTACATATCTTCTTTTACATTTTATTTTTTCATACATGTTATATCTAAATAACAATAATTCCCTTTAATAAAGTGACGGATAGATTGCACTCCGATTATTCTTATATCGATGTGTAATTTAATTTCCTGTATTAATATCCATCTTGAGTAAATTATTTATTATTTTAATATTTATAAATTTTATATAAAATCACAATTAAAAAAAAAATCTGAAAAGAAAGAATATAATTAAAACACAATAATCAATAATTAAAGTTATAATACAAATGTTATTAATTATTTGGTTCATTATTTAATAAATGGTAAGTAGGTATAGTTTGTAACTTTATAATAACTATCGATGGTGAAACAACAATACCTCGTATCTGCATTTTATCGGATTTTGAGTTACTTATGCTACTGTATCGTTTAAATTACCTCTTAAGTCGTAAGTACAAATGGACTTGGACTTATGAGGAATAGTACAGAAGTAAATAATATAAAAATATAGTAGGGACATAATTATTAGAGGAAAAACTAATTCTTATTACAGATTTTTTCTGAACATTTTTTAAATACGAATTATTAGTATGCCGGCAACGTCTTAAAACTACGAAAAAATTTAGTACCATCTTTATTTACATAGACAAAAGATACCACCGAACGTGATCCCATATATTCAAAAAGGAAAATTACAGACCCAGAAGATAATATTCCACCTTCATCAAATCACAGCATAGCATTCTACACCTAGAGGATGAAATAATTACAGAAAAATCTAACTTAAACTTTCAAGAAACTATGCTTTCTCCAACGGCTGAAGTACTTATTGAAAATCAAAATTTAAAGTCTCAGGTGCGTCATTAGCACTATTAATGCAGTGCGCATGACTCACTAGTGCATCATGTGCGCATCTACTATTCTAAGCTCAGGGTTGCTTCAGCATTTGTGGCATATGTACAAGGTTGACTTGAGCGTGTAGAGCAAGGTAATTGTTCTTTATATTCTGTGCCGTCCCTGGGTTTGGATTTTTTACACAGATATTAATGGATTTCTCAATTTATTGAACAGATGAATAGCGAAGGCCCTTCTGGTGTTAAAAAGCTAAAAGTACAAGTGAAAAATTCCCAGAATCTTACAGAAAATGAATTGCTAAAAATACTTGAAGACTCGGACCATTGTGAGTGTTACGATATTGACAGTGATGACTTATATGTTCCAGATGAAGACGAATCGTACTCCGAAGATGAAAGTAAGTTTCTAGGGTTATTTTATTGTAGAAAATAAATAAATTTATTAATAATTACAGATATGTCTTCACTTGATATTCCCTGTAATATGTTAGGCGGATTAATTAATTATTTACGAAATAAGTACAAAAAAATATTTTTTGTACGATCAGTTTACCGATAAGGCTTTCCAAGGTAATAGGATTTATTTACAAATTACTAATCGGTAAGTAATGTGATCCACTTACCGATCAGGAAGCGGAGGCGGTAAGTAAAAAACAACGAACAAAGCTTACATTAAAAAAGACAACTTTCAGCAGACGTTCCGAATCCTGTCCTTCAAATGTCAAATTAAACAAATGAAAAACAGGAATAAGCTGGCTACGAACCGATCTAGATGGAAAGAACATTATACTTTTTTTTGTATTTATTTCGTAAATAATACGCAATGTAAAAAATGTTTCCAACAAAAATTATTTGTTTTGAGAATACACATCCAACGATACTACACATGACCTAGGTTCCCATTTGAAATTTTCAACTTGAGTGTAGCTACGTCAACTTTCGGTAAAATCCGGAAGTCGAGACTACTACCATTAAATTCTTCAGATGTTATGCTATTTTTTTGCTGAACCTCTAGGACATCGTAGTTCAGAAAAAGAAGCCTGGGACGGGTGGTCTGAATATTTCACTAATAGAATATTATATTAATAGTTGATTAAATTGTAATAATTAAAACACCAGTTGAAACTTAATTAAGCTTTAATTAAACAAAATACAACTAACATATAAATAACTGTCAGCGGTATTAGCTGTCAATTTTCATTCATTTAACCTCTAAACAGACACTAGGGATGCCCAGAATCGATGCGATTCTCACAGAATCGATTATTTCTTCCGAAAAATAATCGATCTTTTAACGATTCTGGAATGTGCCGATTATTCGATGCATCGATTCTATTTTTGCAAGAATCGAAAATATTTATTGGTGTTTCTAATAAAAATGCATTTTTGTACACAAATATGGAAATGCGTGAAACCGCTACGTCAGTTACATGGCGTCGAATTTATATTCACATGTACAGATGGCGTTGTAGTATAATTTTAAAAGTCCAGGCCACCACGGCGGTTATACGTTCAAACTTGAACGTATAAATCTAGGGATTTGGTGCCATCAAAACACCAAGAAGAAGAAGAAGAAGAAATTCAAACTTGTTCCATTCCAACTTGTCCGCCGAGGAATATTGCTCGCGTGCTCTATTGCGATCAGGTAATCTTAATAAGAACGAAAATATTTTCCATTTCTACATAGAGTGTCCCATTTACTCAAGCATACGAAACGTAGTTTTAATGAAACACTTCCCCAATAGAGATGTAAACTTAGAAAACTTTAACTTGTTATTGAAAAATTTAAATACAGAGATCATGATGTTTAACATATTTTTTTTACTTAGTTATGAAAAGGTTGAACATTCGAAATTTTCCATATGAGCTTATACAAACAACTGATATTGTATATACATACGCAGTTATACTTAAAACCTGTTGTCTTATCAAAAACTAAAGAAGGTTCTGAGAAACCCAAAGTTTCGACTAAGAAAAAAAGATATGTTAGAGATGTAATTTAGTTACAAATATTCCAATTATCATTATGACAGAGAATCACTTTATCACACGTAGAGAATGGAGAGAGACAGCTGGTATTGAACAAAAATCCAAATTGCTACTTGTATATACCACAGAGACGAAAGAACAGATTGAAGCCTCAACAGCGGTAGAGGTAAAAACATAAACCGCTGATAACATTATACATCGGTACTTCAAGAAATCCAAGTTAGTGGATTATATTGCTAGACTTAGATCTATTACAATCCTATATCCAAAACGTACTTGGTCTAATAGTTCTTTAGCAGCAGATCTACTAAACATAAATGGGTATGCAATACCTGATCAAGGATCTGTTGTAAAATCTATCAGGACAGTTAAATCTAATATCCTAGTAAATATTGCAATTGATCGTGATACTGCACTACTGTATGATATGTCAAACATAGCAGAGTTTCCTTTTATTTCCACTGCTAAGGTTCCTTCACCTGAAATAAGAGGGAAAATAATCTCTCTTTATATTAATGCTTATATTTCAACGAGGTACCATAGCACCATTTCCGAAGAATTAGGAGCACCGTGAAGACCTCCAATTTTCGACTAAATTTTGAAACGAAGCCAAAGACATGAACTCCAAGACTTTTAAAGACAACCTTCAACACTTTTACGGCGTTAAGTCAACCACAGGTTTGAAACATCTTATGAAAATAAAAAAACTCGCAAAATTAGAAAATAGATTGTTTTTCTTATATAAATGCAAATATTACAACTTAATTCCAAATTTCATTTCAAATTTAATATATAACAAAAGAATTTCAATACTACTATATGTAATAACAAATATAATAATGTAAAGGCATCCTTGGCATACAAAACCCTCAATATCGAAATCAGTGAAACAGAAACTCAAATTAAAAATTTACGTAAACAGAACTAAAATTATAGCTCAATTTTTAGACATATTCCCCGTGGAAGTGTATATTTATATCATATACAACTCAAATAAAATCTACTACGAAACAAAAAGCAAAGACAAATCCACCTTAATTAAAAAAAATGACAAGTTAAAATCACAGAATCTCAAAGGAAGTGTATGTGATATTATTTTGAAAAATTGTAAACATTGGATATTAAATGTAACAAACCACCAAATAGATAACAAAGTCTTAGCAATTCTAGCCCTTGGCCCTAACTTTGCTTACCACGATATCTCTAACAATTTAAAAAAATTAATGATTACAACTTTCACTCAATTATTACACACAATTAAATTCTCTGATATCCCAGATAAAGAAACGATCAAAACCAGAATATCAAAATTTTTGACACTTCAGACAAGTAAGATTAAAAATCAAAAATTACAATGCTGGGAAATTGAACCCAACTTCTGGATTAAAAGAACCAAAGCTTTCTTGAAAACACATAAAGACGTTATTGTCGTGAGAGCAGACAAAGGCACCAAGACAGTTATTATGACAAAAAATGATTATCAAAATAAAGCGTTACAAATATTAGCCGATGACTCCACTTACAAAAAAGTCCCCACTTCTTTATTAAATAAGACTAACAATAAAGTTAAAAAAAAATTAAAGAATATAAACAAACCCGAATTGATTATACAATATCCTTCCACTGGGAAAATGTACTTTCTCCCAAAGATCCACAAAGAAAACATACCCTTGAGACAGATCACATCTACAATCAATACCAGCACATACAAACTTGCCAAACACCTCTCGAGCGTACTGGGAAGAGTTACCGCGAATTCTCCGCACAATTTAAAGAATTCTTTCGAACTAGTTGACAATATCAAATCCCTCCAAATCCCAGAAAATCATGTCGCTTTCTCTCTGGACGTATGCTCTTTGTATCCTAGCGTACCACAAAACTTAGTTATTGAATGTATCAAAGAAAAATGGTCCGAAATTGAAGAGCACACTGACCTCACATTACAACAATTTTGTGAGGCAGTTGATCTTTGTTTCGAATCTTCCACCTTCACCTTTGAAGGAGAACTATACCAACAAATAAATGGCACACCCATGGGCAGTAGCCTAAGCAGTACTATTGCCGATTTGGTACTTCAAAAATTAGAAAATGATGTGATTGGCGGTTCAGATTTACAAATTTCACTCTATAAAAGATATGTCGACGATTGTTTAGTAATCGCCCATAAGGATAAAATCGATGAAATTCTTTTACAGTTCAACAACTATCACCCCCGACTTAGATTTACGATCGAACTCTCTTCAAACAACAGGTTAAATTATCTCGATGTTACCCTCATTCATACAAATAATAAATTTTTGACAGATTGGTATCGTAAACCCACCTATTCAGGACGTTGTTTAATTTATTTATTTTCAACACAAACCGAACATATAAAACCAGCGTCATCAACGCACTTTTAGACCGCGCCTTTTTACTATCCGATCGCCAATTCCATACAAAAAATATTAAGTTTATACATGCCACCCTACAACAAAATGGCTATCCACTACCCTTTCTAGAGTCAGCAACTAAAAAAAGACTTCACCTTTTGACCAATAGAAACAATAACATCACAAACAGGAAGCCCAGAGAGAGAGTGACATACGTTTCAATTCCATACGAGGAATCTATTAATTTCGGTCTAACTCGTATATTCAAAGACATCCCAATTAAAATCGCAAACTCAAACTCCACATCCACGAAACCCCTCTTCTCAAAATTAAAAGACGCTATACAACCCATAGACAAAACAGACCTTGTGTATCAAGCAAACTGCAAAATATGCCCTAAAATATATATCGGAGAAAATTCACAACCATTGAAAAAAAAGATTATATCAACACGACTACAATTGCAAGTTCAAAAATTACAATCACAGTGCCCTAGTAAAACACCACTGTGACACAGGTCATACTTTTAATTTCATTGAACCTAAAATCCTCCTTACAGAACAAAACAAACAAAAAAGACTCCTCAAGGAATGTTTGTTGATCAATATGAATAAGGACTCATGCACCAAAAACCAAACTGACTATGACGGCTGTTTAAAATTCGCGGCACCACTCCTCAGCGCGTTCGAAAGGTAAAAAAATTTTTCATGGCCATATGTTGTCGCCCTGAACTTGACTCCATTTCCCGCTACGCTTTTGCGCGTCAGTCAGTCGTTATCCCATCATTAAGAAGTCGACCGACAAAAAAATTCTTAATTTTTTCAATTTCATATTTCGGACTTTTGCATATAATTAACTTCAAAATTCGTATTGTATTTTTAACTCAAATTAATTTCATGCATTTTTCTGGTCGTCTCAATCCCTCATTTCAACAGGTAATTTCTCTTTACTTGTTTATAAATTTTCCCTTATCTCACCGTGGTTGTTCTAGTTTGGAGGTGATGTCCCCCCTTTCTCCTTTTGAGGATTTCGATATGCGAAGGAGGCCTAGACCTTTAATATTTTGTTTTAAAAATTGTTCAAATTCAACTTCATAACTTTATAATGGTAAGTTCATGTCAATTGTTCTAATTAAGTTAAATTTAAGATTTTTTCACGCATGTAATTGTTTCCAGTCAATATTTTTTAAAAAATAAACTTGTCACTTGTATGCTGAAGATGGGAGTTGGCCAACTCCCGAAACGTCCAAATTAAAAAAAAATTAAAGAAATTTAAGTTTTGATGATCCAAATTTCTCTCACCTTTACCTCCAGTAGGCGGAAAGAAAGCACTCTTCCACATAAGAAAAAAAGAGTTGATTTTATCTGGTTCCAGCTCTGAGTCAGACAGTGTCTCAGTAAAAAGTATAGATAAGTCGATGGGGAAGAAAGCATTTTCTTTAAAAACAACAAAATCAGGAAAAAGAAGAAACAGCAAGTAAGCAGTGAATCTAGTGAGTCAACAGAATCTGATTCAGAGGAAGATAAGAAAAAGAAAAAAATCCACTAAAAAGAAGGGAAAGAGCCGAGAACCAGTTTTCATTATTTCTTAATATATTATAAGATAATATTGTACTCTATATAATTACAATCAATATTTGATATTTAGAAAAAACCGAGGTATAATTAAAGTTATATCAAATTATTTTAAATATCCTCTATTCGGTAGTTAAATTTACAAGAACATGAATTTCATATTAGTCTACTTATATCATTCTTATAACATCTCTAGTATATTCGGAAAAATGCCCGACAATACATGCGGAACAGGGAAAATTATTTGTTAGCCCTCCTGAGGCATGTAGTTTACGTGTAGTTGGCACATCTGTTCAAGAACAATTTGATTTAAGTACTTTAATTCCAGGACAATGGTATGGTTTGATAGAATACACATTTAAGAATTGATCAGGGTTTTTATACTCGTCTATTAGTAGTTATAGAAATTGTACTATGTGCTTACATGATGAAGTTCTTATAAAATGTAGATCCTTTTGGACTCCTTTTATAGTTGTGTCAATACTATCATTGATCTTAGGGACTATTGGCTATCTCTTACTCTCGCGTGCTCTCCTCCCTAAAATTAGACAGTTCATTAAACAATATCAACATGAAAGAAAAGAAAAGAAGAATGTTAAATTCTCTAATAAAGTAAACTCTCACCTAAGAAGGAGTGAATGGAGTGATGATAATATATCATTTGGTGATATTGAATAATTAGTAATAATAATCCCCATCTTTAACTGAATTTAGTAGAATCATAAATTTAAGTTAATGCCTTCCAATAATCAGCATAGTAGTAATCGGATATAACAAACAATTCATAAGGTTTTTGATAACATTCATTTGGAAAAAATTGAGGTATAGGAAAGTTTGTATATTAATAACAAGACAATGTTCTTCCTAACTCTGATGTTTATTAACACCATTACAATAAGTACATCTTGTGATTTTTCATTATTTTTAAGTTCTTCTAAAACTGTGTGTAGTGATGAAGAATGCCGTAAGGAAGTCTTAAGTCAAATTACTCTTCAAAAAGGAGGGAGAATTTGTCTAGTAGATGAATACGGGAAAAGTACAGTGTATCAGTTGGCTAATATTTATGAAAATTATGAGTATGATTACTATTATGAACATGTGTCTAGTGATGGGAAATGGGAATATTCCCAACGGGAATATTTCCTTAAATGGGAATTTATATGGGAATATTCCCTGTAACAATATAAATTCCGATTTCTTGGGAATTTATTTTTGGTTGCAATTTTATAAGTACAACTGTACAAACATTCTGTAACATGCACCCAACATGTATTTTTCAGTCAGTGTGTTAGAGTTACTCGTGTACAGTGGATGTGCGATGTGCGATGTGCGACGTGCTACGTCCTACATTTTAAAAAATGGGAAGAAAAAAATCTGCCGTCTGGAAACAATTTAAATGTCATGGAAAATCTGCTATATGCAAATACTGCAATACAGAATACAAGGTTGTGAATGCCACAAAAATGTTAAAGCACATTATCAAATGTGTTAAGTGCCCAGATAAATGCGAAAAAATATTAGCGCGCAATCAGATAAAAAACAATTAGCTCCGCTATCGTCAGCATCTATATCATCGCCACAGAGTTCTACGATGGTACTAGCCTCATCCTTAACATCTGATCAACAAGAAATGGAAATATCTCCTGATTCGATTTCACCAAATTTGGTAAAAAATCCTTGGTTCAAACTCACAATCATCTTTACGTTCTTTTATGGACATTATTAGCGCCAATGAACAGGTAAGAAAATAAATGTATCATCTGTAAGTAGATATACTAGGCCGTTCCTGGATAAGTTCATCGAATTGCCGCTAGGTGGCGCCACCAGTATTCAAACTCGATGACCGCCGTCATCCTGGTTTGAAAACTCGATGGCCGCGGTCATCCGGTTTTGACCATTGAGGTAGTTCTTGTACGCAGCCATGGCGGCTGCTGGGGCTGGAGCAGCGTTAGGGGTTAGGGGCTGGGGCTGCGGTCGGGTTTGTAGCTGGTGCTGGGGCTGAAGCAGGGGCAGGGGCGCGGGTTTGGGCTGCAGCTAAGGTTGAAGCGGGGGCAGGGGCTGTAGCTGAGTTGGGGTTTGTGGCTGGGGCTCTAGCAGGGGCGCGGGCCGCGGTTCCGACTGGAGCGGCGGCGGCCAGAGCTGCTGCTTACGATATTTTATTTGTTGTAAAAGGTTAAAAGTTATTATTGATTGCGATTTATTTTTGAGAATTTAATTAATAATTATTTCTTGGAATATTGCAGAATAACATGTTTGTTAGTTGATTAAAATTGTTGAAAATATTTTTGAAACTTTACAAGGTTGTCTGTTAAAAGTTATCATTGATAACGACTTGCAATTATTTTCGAAATTGAAAATATTTTTGAAATTTTACAAGGTTGTCTGTTAAAAGTTATCATTGATAACGACTTGCAATTATTTTCGAAATTTCAGGGTAAAGGTTGTTTGGTCACATGTTCATTGGCTGATAGTTTTATATATAAGTAGATATTTGCTTAAAATATTTAGTTGTACTGTTTCTATTTTGCACCTACATAATGAAGGTAATAAAACTATATTTATATTTATGTAAAATATTAATAAAATTGTTTTAGGCCTCTAAATGCACAAATATATCGTCACAACGTGCAAAAACGTTAACACCTCGAAAACAATTTACAAAAAATTTACTTGATTATGAAACTTATGAGTCTTATATTAATAATAAAGTTGTAGAAGAAAAAATTGATGAAATAATCGGTATTGCAAATGAAAAATTAAATGGTGAAAATAATAAAAAAGAAAATACAAAATTTGTACAAACGCAAAATATACAAATCCAAAATTATTCATATAATTATAATAAGCTAATTTTAGAATATCGATATTTTTTAAGCAATAATATAGTAATATATGTTGGTATTAATCCAATGCAAAATTTTGATATAATTATAAATTTGTGTAATGAAAAGTTGGGGGAAAAAATTAGTTTAAACATAAAAGAATGGAATGATTTTCTTTTATGCTATAATTTAATTGTATCACATTTAAATGGTACTTCAAATTTGGCATCATATAATTTTAGTGATTACAAATTATTTTTTGATAACATAGAAAATAATAAAATTGTTATTATCGAATTTCAAAGTAATGAAATTTATTTAGGATATAATTGTATTAATAATTTATTTCAATTGTCTCATATTATAAATAAAATAATAAATTATTTAAATTCATTAAATTTGTATAATTATTATAACAATCTTTTAAAAGAAGCTATTAAAAGAGATGATAGTGATATATACACAAATATATATAATTTAATTAATAATTGTGATAATGTAAATAATATAGCTATTAGGGAAATTTTATTATATTATCCAAATGTTGTTACAACTACTGTTACAAATATAAGTTCACAATTATTGGTAGAATAGGATAAGTAATAGTGGGAGTGGGGGGTATATATATATATAATAAGTACAAATTATTAATATGAAACATATTAAATTATTTTGTGTGTGAAAATGCATATGTATATTTGTACTGTTAAAAATAGCGATGATATAAAATATTTAATTTATAAAAATATTTCTGGAATATACATAAATAATGATAAAGTAGTATTTGTAACAGAAATTTGTTCAGTTGTGCTTCCTATAAAATATAAAACTCCAGTGTATAATGGGCTTTTGGATTTGTGTATTGAAGATGAAGACGGAATATGTGTTTTTTTGAAATTTTATATTGAATTAAACAGAGGACAAGTGTATGCATTTAAATTAGATTTTGTAAGATCTCATAATGATTTAAATAATTATGAATATAAAATAATAAACAGAAAAGATTGTGCATATATAAAAAAAATGTTTTTAATTTTACCATCTAAATGGTATCTACATGACGAATTAAGTAGAGAATTTACATCAACCTATGGAAAATGGGTATTAAATACTTATCGATATGTTGATGAAGAACAGGAGTTAGATGGAGGACCATGCGATATTTTCCACAACTGTGTAGTATTATGCCGTTTAACAGGTCATATAGATTGTATAAATTGCAACCATGTTAGAAAATGGAATCAGGAAGAAGAAAGGGAAAATACTGGAATAATAACACCTCCAATAAGCGATAATGAAGAAAACAATTAATGTATAATGTAATAATGGTAATTATAATAAAATGTTTTGTAATAATAATAAAATAAAACAATTTTTATGTAAAATATTATATATTTGTGTTGTTATTTTATAATATTCCATTACTTACTCATACATAAACGTATATTCTACATGGCTATTTATTAAATAGTAATGAAAAGCATTATTGTTAATAATAAAAATCAATCAATTCCAAAAAGATTAATTAATCGTGAAATATTTGGTATTCATATAGCTCCATCATATTGCAGAAAAAATGAATGTTTAGAAGAAATGGCAAAACTAAAAAATGTTGAATTATTTTGTAAGGAAAAATTAATACGAGAAGAAACTATATATGATAGACAAATAAAAATACTTATAAACTCGATTATTTTATCACATCAAAAAAATAATAAGTAAAATATATACATAATTTGCAAAAAAATGTAAACAGATTATCTACCCCACCTGTAAGCAATGTAAAACTAGAATAGAAATAAAAATATTTTGTATTTATAATTATAATAATTTTATTAATTTTAAAAATATGGTACATGTTGAATATTTGTTTCTGTTAGCATTGAATGATATTTAAAATAATTATGCTTTTATAATAATAAATACATGTTGGTTTAAAACAATATATTAAGCCTGTTAATTTTGGTGTTGGACGAAAAAAATCCTAAATATCCTTGTTTTGACATCCTAGACATTTAGTTGGTAATCCAGAACAATGTGGCGTAGTACAGTAATCACAAGCTGCATGCATTTGTAATAAATAATATATGTATGGTATGCTTAAAATAAATAAATTATTATTACATTTTTTATATGTGTTTATTATTTAAATAACAAATTATAAGTGATAATAAGCAAGCATATGTTACAGCATTTATAATGATTATACTAGTTTAAACTAGTTATTTACTTATATTTATATTACATAATACGAACACTATTTGTTAAAGGTTTATATTTAACAATTTTATCATGTATTATTAAACAGTAAGCAGTAGTGTCAGCCGGAACATTTTTATTTGTTTCAAAATTTAATTTTAAATCTATTGTACCAGATTTTAAAGTTTCATTTTGATATAATGTATTTATTACAACAATGGGACATTTTTTTATAAATTCCTCAGGTGTATAAACAGGCTCATTATTTTTTTGATAATATGCAAATTGATATTGCATATACATATTATATAAGGTAGCCCAATGACCATTTTCAAAATTTAAATTTAAATTATCATATGGAAACACTTCAGAATTTAACTCAACTTTAAAATTTGTTAAATTACAATGATCAAATTCACTCATATTTTTTGTAAAATTATTTTTACGATCTGTTTGAAATCCGAAAATAATCATTCTAGGTTTTTCCAATTGTGCTGAGGTTTTGACTACCCAGGTGTGCTGCTGTGTTTGTGCTAGCACAGCATGTTCATGCAACTCCCAGGTTCTAAATGCAATTGGTATTTCTATACCACTCTCCAAATATTTTATTAATTTTAATTTTTCTTGATCAGAAACAGTTATATGAGGTATATGCCATTTTACATGCGAAAGTTTTATTTTTAACTTTTCCGTTGCACTTGTTGTAATTAAGGCATTTTTATCAGTATTACCTCGCAAAAGAACTAAATCGTGACGTGAATTTAAAAGAATTTTTTTATAATCTTCTGCAAAACCTAAAACCATACGTAACGGAATACAAAAGCTAAAATTTCCCTTTTTATTATTCGTATTTATAGTATCTGTATACGGTGACCAACATGCATTTATTAATCCACGACATTCAGATTCACTATATGAACAATAGTGTTTTAAAGTTGTTGTGATTCCTGGATTACGAATACGCTCTATAACAATTCCACCAATTTCATAGCGGATTTCATCAAACAGGTGCATTATTCCATTGTTTATAAATTTCCCTGTATCTGATGGTTTATTTTCCTCAGTTAATAATAACCCCTCAATATAAATATAACTATTTGAGGGTTGTATATATAAATCTTGTCTTTGTACTGTTATTCTAATTTCGTCATTGTTATTTAGTAATGAAGCTGCATATGGTACATAAGTATGTGTTTCAGCACTTTGTACACTTTCATCAAAATATATAGGTTCCCTTACATTTAAAATGTTACTCATTTTTATGTTTTTGTACACCACAATAAATATAATTGGAGCACTTACAAAACGATGTACGAATTTTAAAATGTATGTAAAGTAGTGTACGTGTTAATATGTTTTTATTTTTTTTCTTTTTTTCTGACGTTATTATTATTACTTTTTGATATTATTTTAAATCCAAGAGCTTCTAAATATTTTTTATTTTCAGTTGTTAATTGATGTCTTGTTGGGGTTTTACTGACACTAGTATTACTATATTTGTTTTTTATATGTAATTTAGTATGCGTATTATATATTATCCCCATTTTGTTTTAAAATTTTTTTAAATGTAATCTTATCGTGACCAGTTCTTTTCTAAAATTGACTAACTCATTCTTTTGATCAGTTATTTTAAGCGTAATATTGGTAATAAAATTAGTATTAATTGGTAAATAGATAACATTTAACGGGTTTTCAATAATTTTAAATCCTGATGGAACATTTGGATAAAACTCGTGAATTATATAAGCAGGTTTTGAATTATCATATGAACCTGTTACTATATTACATTCTATACGAATAGCATTAACTCTAATTATATTTACAGGATTTTCCGATATATGATATGTATTTTTAATATATTTTTTTGCTTCAAAACCTAATAATTCTCTAATTGTATTTTTCCCAGTAAAATCTACATCCGATTCACAATACATTTCACATTTTAACGTATTATTATTCGCTATAATTGAAATAGCTGGTTTTCCTGAAGTATTTTTCAATTTTTTTCTTAAATAAGTATGTATATCTTTTAGTTCATATGATCCTTCAGGTATAGCAATCTTATATTCACCAGCATAAAATTGATTGTTTCGTGCATCAATGTTAGGAATAGAATTATAACCTTCAAAATTTATTAGTCCTAATACATATTCTTTATTAGGATTGAGTTGGAGAGCAGGATCTATAGTTTGAGATAACTCAGAACTATTATTTGAAAAAGTAAATGTGTACGACATTGTTGTTTGTGTAATACTAAAAATTTATTTATAAAAATGATTATTACATAAAAATTTTAAACAAAGATGTCCACAATTAACAGTGTTAAATAACTGATATTGATTATAATTATATTTAATATTACAGCTACCAAAATCCTATACTAAAAGGAAAGATTCACTATCTATAGTTATATAGTTATATAGTTATATATTTTCTTTCATCATGCCAACCGGGAAAATTTTGCGCACCTGTACAGCCTAAACGGTACGACCGATTTTAATGAAATTTGTACCAGATTGTAGATACATTCGCGACTTGATTTCCTAATTTGGGACATTTTTCTGTAGAATGTATAGTTTTTTAATAAAAAATTATTAAATGTGCAAATTCTGGAAATTAAAACAATGGATCAAAGTCCTCCTTGTAAATTTACAAAGAACATCGCTCTTTTGACTTGTCAATTTGAAACTTTAAATGTAAATATTTATGTAATGAAGAATATTTGAAATAAAGTAAATTTAACATCATAAATAATGACAATAGACAATTATTTCACAAAGGTAAAAAAGGTGTAATACATTATATTTAAAAAATAAAAATTTTGACGTTACATATGTATTTGGTCAGTGTTGCCAATTGTGCAATAATTAACAAAATAAGAGAAACCAAGGTCACGACACATTTGACATAATGAATATGAATATTGAAAAATAGAGTAATATAACAACGATTTATTATAATTTTAATTAATTATAAACATGAGAAAATAGTTTACATTAGTTGTAAGTATTAAAACATGAAATATTTTTGTAATACTAAAATTAAATTTTCAGGTTATCAAAAGAACATGAAATGTGAATAATCTGTGCTTATTACAAGAACGAAAAATTGTCTTACAGGCTAATTATAAAATAATTACATGTGTTTTATATATATTTGCCCCAATTAAGTGGTAATTAATTATTATAAAATTAATCTCAAAAAATTGTGGGTAATTGAAATGTGAAGAAAGTTTGAAATATTTCTTTTATACATAGAGTGTTTTAAAATGAAATATATATTGTAATATTAATAAATGTACATAATTTAATTTATTTGATAAATATTGTGTGTGTAAAATGTCTAGAAATTATAAAAATGTGCACTATTAATCAACAATTTCTTGATGAAATATACGTCATCTTGTCGAGTCAGCAGACAAAAAGGATAAGAATAATACTTTTAGGAAACGTATTTCATTTACAAATAAAGAAACTTTAATATTAGAAATTGTATTCATTATACAAATAAAATTAGCGCCAAATTTAAATAAATATCAATAACACATTCTCTTGGCCTTGAATCATATGATATTTATTTTCTCCATTTAAGTTTAAACAACCTCATAAATAACAGTGTGTGTGTGCCAAATAATTCCTTGTTATAAAATTATAGCCATTTTTCTTATTATACTCTGTTTTTATAAGGTAGGTACATGTATTATTCTCATGAGATCTTTCTTACACATCAGATTTTTCTATTCCAATCGGGTGACAGTCTACGTAAAAGTCTATTACCATATAATACGAATCAGTTAATAAATTATTATATATAACCGCTATAATGAAAAGTAATTATTGTTGATTGCAACAATGAAATTCTTAAAAATACAATCATTAATTCAATCAATAATAAGAATTGATACAGAAAAGTTTTTATATTTATCATAATTAAAATAACACAACATTTAATGTTCATATTCATCGATTTTTTAAATGATTTAAATGCCGCCAAGAAAGGTTTTCACATTTCTATCGATTCCAATCGGGCGGGTGACATTCTACGTAAACGGCTGTTATCAAATAATACCAATCAGTTAAAACATTATAATATAACCGCTGTCACACACACACACATACATAATACAATCATTTAAAAAAAAAAAAAAATATGTTCCCAGTTGGGATCGAACCCGAAACCTCAGATTAACCAGGTGCGCGGCCATATTGGTTTTATGAATACATATTAAATTCTTCAAAATATTTAGTAATATGCCATTATTATACATCAAATCAGGCTAATTTTTTCCAAAAATAAGGGCAAATCCGTGTGAAAATATAAGTCGTCAGAACCCTAACAAGGTCACAATTAGTGATTAAAAACAACTCTGCGAAATTAATATCTGACAAATAAAGATATTTTATTTAACTCACAAATGTTCGTCTTGTATTTTGGCATGATTTTCCGCCAAATCAAAGACAAATATCACTAAATTTTCATATTCATAACGTTCCTTGTACATTTTTATTACACCGTGACATCATTTTTCAATGTGTCACGTAGTGAAATTTTTATGAACTAAAGATAGAAAAGTACTATGTTGTCAAATAAAATAATTAAAAGACCAAGCAATTAATTTTCGATAAAAAAAAAATTAAACAACACAAAAACTTAAATTATTTTTGCTTTGATTATAAAGAAATAATTAATAAAGACAAAACACTTTATTTAAAAATAAAATGAATGGTTTTATACTTATTTGTAACTTTCTTAATAACAAACTGGTAACTACGCAATTATCTGTCACTTTATGTGATATTTATTTGGCATTTTTAGAATATAAAACCTCCTTTTTGATTACGAACTACCCGTTTTCTTGTCTTAAAATATTCATCTTCATAAACGCTTTGTGTTAATGTATTTAATATAATCACGTTTTTATTTCTACCATTTAAAATTTTGTTTCATATTTATTTGGCCTCCCCAATACGCAAACAAACTACTGCGCACTACATATTTATATCTTTGTGTGTAAATAATCTATTGACTGAGATATAGTTACATGCCGCCATTTTGTGTTTAAACTGATGATAGTACGCTACCAGCCAACAGCGGTTTTTAATTCCGTTGGATAGCTACAGGTAGCAATGCGACCAGCAATTACTTTCAGGGCAGTCAGTGATATTCAGCGGCTGACATCAACAACATTTATTAATAAAAAAAAATATACGTACTTTACATGCTATCTATCTTTTCTCCATTAAAGTTGAAAGTTGAGTTGAAAGTTGAAAATTGAAAGTTGGAATTTGAAATTTAAAATTTGAATGTTGAAACTTGAAAATTGAAAGTGGAAAATGAAAAATGGAAATGTAATGTTATGTATGTATGTATGTTTGTTGTCAATTAATTTTTTTTCTTGTATATATGCGACGAAAACACTGTCCACCTAGCGGGAGCTCGGCGAAGTCGAGTGATCACTATCTAATATATAAATCGTAGAAATGGGCTATAGTAGGTCGAGGAGAAATTAAATAAACGAAGAAAGAAATTGTGAAAAATTCATGGACCTCGCTGGTATACTAGATATAGGAAGGCCCTGGGTTCATATCCCAGCGAGGTCCATGAATTTTTCACAATTTCTTTCTTCGTTTATTTAATTTCTCCTCGACCTACTATAGCCCATTTCTACGATTTAAACATTTAGTGGGGTTCACAATAATAATTATAAACTATCTAATATACTAAAAAAAAGTAAAAAGAGCAAAACGTGTAACAAAAGGTTCTACACACTGTATTACTTTAATTAGGTAAGTATTATTATTATTATTATGGGGATGTCATAGTAGGGCCAGCGGCGTTAGCACTTTGTATAGCTTATGCAAGTTTACAATATGAGAATGCGTGTAAACAGTCATAAAACACTGGAAGACAGCGGCGGTAGCACTTTTTATAAATGTTCAACTAAATTTATAAATTAGGAATGCATATAAACAATCAAAAAACACTATCCACCTAGGGGAAGCTCGGCGTAGCCGAGTTTTCGCTAGTCCTATACTAAAAGGAAAGATTCACTATCTATAGTTATATAGTTTCTTTCATCATGCCAACCGGGAAAATTTTGCGCACCTGTACAGCCTAAACGGAGCGACCAATTTTAATGAAATTTGTACCAGATTGTAGATACATTCGTGACTTGATTTCCTTATTTGGGACATTTTTCTGTAAAATACATAGTTTTTTAATAAAAAATTATTAAATGTGGAATTTCTGAAAATTAAAACAATGGATCAAAGTCCTCCTTGTAAATTTACAAAGAACATCGCTCTTTTGACTTGTCAATTTGAAACTTTAAATGTAAATATTTATGTAATGAAGAATATTTGAAATAAAGTAAATTTAACATCATAAATAATGACAATAGACAATTATTTCACACAGGTAAAAAAGGTGTAATACATTATATTTAAAAAATAAAAATTTTGACGTTACATATGTATTTGGTCAGTGTTACCAATTGTGCAATAATTAACAAAATAAGAGAAACCAAGGTCACGACACATTTGACATAATGAATATGAATATTGAAAAATAGAGTAATATAACAACGATTTATTATAATTTTAATTAATTATAAACATGAGAAAATAGTTTACATTAGTTGTAAGTATTAAAACATGAAATATTTTTGTAATACTAAAATTAAATTTTCAGGTTATCAAAAGAACATTAAATGTGAATAATCTGTGCTTATTACAAGAACGAAAAATTGTCTTACAGGCTAATTATAAAATAATTACATGTGTTTTATATATATTTGCCCCAATTAAGTGGTAATTGTGGGTAATTGAAATGTGAAGAAAGTTTGAAATATTTCTTTTATACATAGAGTGTTTTAAAATGAAATATATATTGTAATATTAATAAATGTATATAATTTAATTTATTTGATAAATATTGTGTGTGTAAAATGTCTAGAAATTATAAAAATGTGCACTATTAATCATCAATTTCTTGATGAAATATACGTCATCTTGTCGAGTCAGCAGACAAAAAGGATAAGAATAATACTTTTAGGAAACGTATTTCATTTACAAATAAAGAAACTTTAATATTAGAAATTGTATTCATTATACAAATAAAATTAGCGCGAAATTTAAATAAATATCAATAACACATTCTCTTGGCCTTGAATCATATGATATTTATTTTCTCCATTTAAGTTTAAACAACCTCATAAATATCAGTGTGTGTGTGTGTGCCAAATAATTCCTTGTTATAAAATTATAGCCATTTTTCTTATTATACTCTGTTTTTATAAGGTAGGTACATGTATTATTCTCATGAGATCTTTCTTACACATCAGATTTTTCTATTCCAATCGGGTGACAGTCTACGTAAAAGTCTATTACCATATAATACGAATCAGTTAATATATTATTATATATAACCGCTATAATGAAAAGTAATTATTGTTGATTGCAACAATGAAATTCTTAAAAATACAATCATTAATTCAATCAATAATAAGAATTGATACAGAAAAGTTTTTATATTTATCATAATTAACATAACACAACATTGAATGTTCATATTCATCGATTTTTTAAATGATTTAAATGCCGCCAAGAAAGGTTCTCACATTCCTATCGATTCTAATCGGGCGGGTGACATTCTACGTAAAAGGTTGTTATCAAATAATACCAATCAGTTAATACATTATAATATAACCGCTGTCACACACACACATACATAATACAATCATTTAAAAAAAAAAAAAAAAAAAAAATATTGTTCCCTGTTGGGATCGAACCCGAAACCTCAGACTAACCAGGTGCGCGGCCATATTGGTTTTATAAATACATATTAAATTCTTCAAAATATATAGTAATATGCCATTATTATACATCAAATCAGGCTAATTTTTTCCAAAAATGAACGTAAAACGATTATCTAATTTTTTAAATCACTCATTTACGCTATAAAACGAGATTTTACTATTTAAATATCCTATATACTAAAAGGACAAGATTCACTATCTATAGTTTCTTTCATCATGCCAACCGGGAAAATTTTGCGCACCTGCACAGCCTAAACGGTACGACCGATTTTAATGAAATTTATACCAGATTATAGATACATACTTGACTTGATTTCCTTATTTGGGACATTTTTCTGTAGAATGTATAGTTTTTTAATAAAAAATTATTAAATGTGGAAATTCTGGAAAATAAAACAATGGATCAAAGTCCTCCTTGTAAATTTATAAAGAACATCGCTCTTTTGACTTGTCAATTTGAAACTTTAAATGTAAATATTTATGTAATGAAGAATATTTGAAATAAAATAAATTTAACATCATAAATAATGACAATAGACAATTATTTCACACAGGTAAAAAAGGTGTAATACATTATATTTAAAAAATAAAAATTTTGACGTTACATATGTATTTGGTCAGTGTTGCCAATTGTGCAATAATTAACAAAATAAGAGAAACCAAGGTCACGACACATTTGACATAATGAATATGAATATTGAAAATTAGAGTAATATAACAACGATTTATTATAATTTTAATTAATTATAAACATGAGAAAATAGTTTACATTAGTTGTAAGTATTAAAACATGAAATATTTTTGTAATACTAAAATTAAATTTTCAGGTTATCAAAAGAACATGAAATGTGAATAATCTGTGCTTATTACAAGAACGAAAAATTGTCTTACAGGCTAATTATAAAATAATTACATGTGTTTTATATATATTTGCCCCAATTAAGTGGTAATTAATTATTATAAAATTAATCTCAAAAAATTGTGGGTAATTGAAATGTGAAGAAAGTTTGAAATATTTCTTTTATACATAGAATGTTTTAAAATGAAATATATATTGTAATATTAATAAATGTATATAATTTAATTTATTTGATAAATATTGTGTGTGTAAAATGTCTAGAAATTATAAAAATGTGCACTATTAATCAACAATTTCTTGATGAAATATACGTCATCTTGTCGAGTCAGCAGACAAAAAGGATAAGAATAATACTTTTAGGAAACGTATTTCATTTACAAATAAAGAAACTTTAATATTAGAAATTGTATTCATTATACAAATAAAATTAGCGCGAAATTTAAATAAATATCAATAACACATTCTCTTGGCCTTGAATCATATGATATTTATTTTCTCCATTTAAGTTTAAACAACCTCATAAATATCAGTGTGTGTGTGTGCCAAATAATTCCTTGTTATAAAATTATAGCCATTTTTCTTATTATACTCTGTTTTTATAAGGTAGGTACATGTATTATTCTCATGAGATCTTTCTTACACATCAGATTTTTCTATTCCAATCGGGTGACAGTCTACGTAAAAGTCTATTACCATATAATACGAATCAGTTAATATATTATTATATATAACCGCTATAATGAAAAGTAATTATTGTTGATTGCAACAATGAAATTCTTAAAAATACAATCATTAATTCAATCAATAATAAGAATTGATACAGAAAAGTTTTTATATTTATCATAATTAAAATAACACAACATTTAATGTTCATATTCATCGATTTTTTAAATGATTTAAATGCCGCCAAGAAAGGTTTTCACATTTCTATCGATTCCAATCGGGCGGGTGACATTCTACGTAAACGGCTGTTATCAAATAATACCAATCAGTTAATACATTATAATATAACCGCTGTCACACACACACATACATAATACAATCATTTAAAAAAAAAAAAAAAAAAAAAATATTGTTCCCTGTTGGGATCGAACCCGAAACCTCAGACTAACCAGGTGCGCGGCCATATTGGTTTTATAAATACATATTAAATTCTTCAAAATATATAGTAATATGCCATTATTATACATCAAATCAGGCTAATTTTTTCCAAAAATGAACGTAAAACGATTATCTAATTTTTTAAATCACTCATTTACGCTATAAAACGAGATTTTACTATTTAAATATCCTATACTAAAAGGAAAGATTCACTATCTATAGTTATATAGTTATATAGTTATATATTTTCTTTCATCATGCCAACCGGGAAAATTTTGCGCACCTGTACAGCCTAAACGGTACGACCGATTTTAATGAAATTTGTACCAGATTGTAGATACATTCGCGACTTGATTTCCTAATTTGGGACATTTTTCTGTAGAATGTATAGTTTTTTAATAAAAAATTATTAAATGTGCAAATTCTGGAAATTAAAACAATGGATCAAAGTCCTCCTTGTAAATTTACAAAGAACATCGCTCTTTTGACTTGTCAATTTGAAACTTTAAATGTAAATATTTATGTAATGAAGAATATTTGAAATAAAGTAAATTTAACATCATAAATAATGACAATAGACAATTATTTCACAAAGGTAAAAAAGGTGTAATACATTATATTTAAAAAATAAAAATTTTGACGTTACATATGTATTTGGTCAGTGTTGCCAATTGTGCAATAATTAACAAAATAAGAGAAACCAAGGTCACGACACATTTGACATAATGAATATGAATATTGAAAAATAGAGTAATATAACAACGATTTATTATAATTTTAATTAATTATAAACATGAGAAAATAGTTTACATTAGTTGTAAGTATTAAAACATGAAATATTTTTGTAATACTAAAATTAAATTTTCAGGTTATCAAAAGAACATGAAATGTGAATAATCTGTGCTTATTACAAGAACGAAAAATTGTCTTACAGGCTAATTATAAAATAATTACATGTGTTTTATATATATTTGCCCCAATTAAGTGGTAATTAATTATTATAAAATTAATCTCAAAAAATTGTGGGTAATTGAAATGTGAAGAAAGTTTGAAATATTTCTTTTATACATAGAGTGTTTTAAAATGAAATATATATTGTAATATTAATAAATGTACATAATTTAATTTATTTGATAAATATTGTGTGTGTAAAATGTCTAGAAATTATAAAAATGTGCACTATTAATCAACAATTTCTTGATGAAATATACGTCATCTTGTCGAGTCAGCAGACAAAAAGGATAAGAATAATACTTTTAGGAAACGTATTTCATTTACAAATAAAGAAACTTTAATATTAGAAATTGTATTCATTATACAAATAAAATTAGCGCCAAATTTAAATAAATATCAATAACACATTCTCTTGGCCTTGAATCATATGATATTTATTTTCTCCATTTAAGTTTAAACAACCTCATAAATAACAGTGTGTGTGTGCCAAATAATTCCTTGTTATAAAATTATAGCCATTTTTCTTATTATACTCTGTTTTTATAAGGTAGGTACATGTATTATTCTCATGAGATCTTTCTTACACATCAGATTTTTCTATTCCAATCGGGTGACAGTCTACGTAAAAGTCTATTACCATATAATACGAATCAGTTAATAAATTATTATATATAACCGCTATAATGAAAAGTAATTATTGTTGATTGCAACAATGAAATTCTTAAAAATACAATCATTAATTCAATCAATAATAAGAATTGATACAGAAAAGTTTTTATATTTATCATAATTAAAATAACACAACATTTAATGTTCATATTCATCGATTTTTTAAATGATTTAAATGCCGCCAAGAAAGGTTTTCACATTTCTATCGATTCCAATCGGGCGGGTGACATTCTACGTAAACGGCTGTTATCAAATAATACCAATCAGTTAAAACATTATAATATAACCGCTGTCACACACACACACATACATAATACAATCATTTAAAAAAAAAAAAAAATATGTTCCCAGTTGGGATCGAACCCGAAACCTCAGATTAACCAGGTGCGCGGCCATATTGGTTTTATGAATACATATTAAATTCTTCAAAATATTTAGTAATATGCCATTATTATACATCAAATCAGGCTAATTTTTTCCAAAAATAAGGGCAAATCCGTGTGAAAATATAAGTCGTCAGAACCCTAACAAGGTCACAATTAGTGATTAAAAACAACTCTGCGAAATTAATATCTGACAAATAAAGATATTTTATTTAACTCACAAATGTTCGTCTTGTATTTTGGCATGATTTTCCGCCAAATCAAAGACAAATATCACTAAATTTTCATATTCATAACGTTCCTTGTACATTTTTATTACACCGTGACATCATTTTTCAATGTGTCACGTAGTGAAATTTTTATGAACTAAAGATAGAAAAGTACTATGTTGTCAAATAAAATAATTAAAAGACCAAGCAATTAATTTTCGATAAAAAAAAAATTAAACAACACAAAAACTTAAATTATTTTTGCTTTGATTATAAAGAAATAATTAATAAAGACAAAACACTTTATTTAAAAATAAAATGAATGGTTTTATACTTATTTGTAACTTTCTTAATAACAAACTGGTAACTACGCAATTATCTGTCACTTTATGTGATATTTATTTGGCATTTTTAGAATATAAAACCTCCTTTTTGATTACGAACTACCCGTTTTCTTGTCTTAAAATATTCATCTTCATAAACGCTTTGTGTTAATGTATTTAATATAATCACGTTTTTATTTCTACCATTTAAAATTTTGTTTCATATTTATTTGGCCTCCCCAATACGCAAACAAACTACTGCGCACTACATATTTATATCTTTGTGTGTAAATAATCTATTGACTGAGATATAGTTACATGCCGCCATTTTGTGTTTAAACTGATGATAGTACGCTACCAGCCAACAGCGGTTTTTAATTCCGTTGGATAGCTACAGGTAGCAATGCGACCAGCAATTACTTTCAGGGCAGTCAGTGATATTCAGCGGCTGACATCAACAACATTTATTAATAAAAAAAAATATACGTACTTTACATGCTATCTATCTTTTCTCCATTAAAGTTGAAAGTTGAGTTGAAAGTTGAAAATTGAAAGTTGGAATTTGAAATTTAAAATTTGAATGTTGAAACTTGAAAATTGAAAGTGGAAAATGAAAAATGGAAATGTAATGTTATGTATGTATGTATGTTTGTTGTCAATTAATTTTTTTTCTTGTATATATGCGACGAAAACACTGTCCACCTAGCGGGAGCTCGGCGAAGTCGAGTGATCACTATCTAATATATAAATCGTAGAAATGGGCTATAGTAGGTCGAGGAGAAATTAAATAAACGAAGAAAGAAATTGTGAAAAATTCATGGACCTCGCTGGTATACTAGATATAGGAAGGCCCTGGGTTCATATCCCAGCGAGGTCCATGAATTTTTCACAATTTCTTTCTTCGTTTATTTAATTTCTCCTCGACCTACTATAGCCCATTTCTACGATTTAAACATTTAGTGGGGTTCACAATAATAATTATAAACTATCTAATATACTAAAAAAAAGTAAAAAGAGCAAAACGTGTAACAAAAGGTTCTACACACTGTATTACTTTAATTAGGTAAGTATTATTATTATTATTATGGGGATGTCATAGTAGGGCCAGCGGCGTTAGCACTTTGTATAGCTTATGCAAGTTTACAATATGAGAATGCGTGTAAACAGTCATAAAACACTGGAAGACAGCGGCGGTAGCACTTTTTATAAATGTTCAACTAAATTTATAAATTAGGAATGCATATAAACAATCAAAAAACACTATCCACCTAGGGGAAGCTCGGCGTAGCCGAGTTTTCGCTAGTCCAATACTAAAAGAAGAGATTCACTATCTATAGTTTCTTTCATCATGCCAACCGGGAAAATTTTGCGCACCTGCACAGCCTAAACGGTGCGACCGATTTTAATGAAATTTGTACCAGATTGTAGATACATTCTTGACTTAATTTCCTAATTTGGACCATTTTTCTGTAGAATGCATAGTTTTTTAATAAAAAATTATTAAATGTGCAAATTCTGAAAATTAAAACAATGGATCAAAGTCCTCCTTGTAAATTTACAAAGAACATCGCTCTCTTGACATGTCAAATTTAAACTTTAAATACGAATATTTGCGTAATGAAGAGTATTTGGAAGAAACTAAATTCAAAATTATTAATTATGAGAATGCGAAATTATTTCACACAGGTAAAAAAGGTCGAATACATTGTATTTAAGAATTATAATTTTTGACATTTCATATGTATTTAGACAGTGTTACCAAATGTGCCAAAATTAACAAAATATGAAGCCAAGGTCACGACACATTTGACATAATTAATTTGAATATTGAAAAATAGAGTTACATTAGAACGATTTATTATAATTTTAATTAATTATAAACATGGGAAAGCAGATTACATTAGTTGTAAGTATTCTAAACATGAAATATTCTTGTAATTCTACAATTTAATTTTTAGGTTAATGCTTTAAATACAAATATTTCCGTAATGAAGAGTATTTGCAAGAAACTAAATTCAAAATTATTAATTATGAGAATGCGAAATTATGTCACACAGGTAAAAAAGGTCTAATACATTGTATTTAAGAATTGTAATTTTTGACATTTTATATGTATTTAGACAGTGTTACCAAATGTGCTATAATTAAATAAATAAGAAACCAAACTTGACCAACGTCACGACACATTTGACATGTCTATTTGAATCTTTAGATAGAAATATTTATGAAATAAAAAAGATATAAGAAGGATTTGTTATCATTTTATTGAACTACAAACATGAGGAAGTAAATTACATTAGTAAGTATTCAAAACATGAAATATTTTTGTAAATATACATATATATTTTTCAGGTTATTGTTATTATTTCCATTATAATTAGTAAAACATAGTTAACAGTGTATGTAGCTTAAGTCCAAACAGCTGTATCTTTAACCATGTCTGAGATAATTATACATTTTTGCATATATTGACAAAATAATTCAATATTCGTAAGAAATTAGGTTAGAAAGGCGAATCCGTTTATTTTGTTGTCTGCAAGTGAATTTAAACGCAGATTACAGAAGAAACAGCAAAGTTTATAATAAATATTGTGAAAAATGAGTTGGAACCTTTACAAGTGCGACAAAATACAACTTCTACCGTTATGCAAGTACAAAAGGATTATACCAACAAGATAATGGTAAGTAAAATTTAATTTAAGGGACATAGAGCGCAATCCAATGCAAACGCACTAACTGTGCACAAGTAGCTGTCACAAGACAATAAATAACCTGGATTTAGCGTATTTTCAGAATTTTTATCATATTATTTTGTCTATATTACACACATATATACGAGAACAAAGGTAGTATTTTTACAATAACATATTATATTAATTACAGGCGATCTGCATGGTGTTGCTCAACGCACTGTCAGCAAAATTGTAAAAAGAGTGTCTGTTGCTTTCTTATCACATTTACCGGAATTTGTGAAGCATGAAGACCTATACAATATTAAAGAGGACTTTTACAGAATAGCAGGATTCCCTTCTGCTATTGGATACTTCAAAAGCTGCAATGGCAGTTTTACATAATATAATAATAAATGTACAGCAAAGCGAAGAAGGTATTTTAATCAATAAAATATTTATTCATAGTTTTACTACTATGTATATCTTTATTTTTGCAGATTCTGATTTGGAGAACTCTGATTCTTGGGATCCGACCTCAGCAGTCATTTGAGGGCCGTACAACGAGTCAGAGAGGGTTCATACACCAAGCGGTTTGTCTAAGAAAATGGGGCGAAAAAGTATATTTTTTGTCTGTCAAATCATGGTTAAAACTTACCGTGATACGTGGGGGTCACCAACGTCTGCCGAGCGACGGCACCACAAACCCAGGACTGTATACATCTCTCTGGTGGACGTTGAAAACATCATCATCACGTATCCACCCCCAGGACATGAGAAAAGCCGTGAAAGAAAACCTTTTGACCCCCGAAAAACCAGCTGGTCACCACTAGCACCACCACAGGCGAAAAAGCATACTAATAAATAAAATATATTTATTCTGTTTATATTATTATTTTGTACATTTCACCTGCTGTTGTTATCCACGGAATAACTGGAAAATTCCCTTTTTATAACTGCTTAAATTAAAGAAAATGTTTATTTCAAACACTGGCCGTCAGCTAATCAGAATCTGTCGCGAAACACCACCTCTAACCAAACAAACATTAGCAAAGTTCCCACACCAGAATCGCACGAGTTTCAACCAAACTGGGTATAAATTCTGCATCTACGAGCTCAGAAATTATTTCTAGACACAGCTACTTCGGCTTCAGTATCTCTATTTTCTATGGGCTAAGCCTAGAAGACTAAACCGTCTACAGTTTCTATAGCCGTTTAGCTGATCAGTAACCGCGTGGACACAATGGGGACTTATGATTTTGACGTCATCGGCAGCGGACCTCACTCCACACAATTTAGAAAGGGACAAAATTTTTTTAGAAAGAGCGAGGTAATATACCATGGCCGAGTCGATCAAATGCTTTTACTCTTCAGCACCTCCCCGTTGATCACATAATTTGTTATTTAGTCAGAAAGTTTGGTTAAGTTATGTGTAGTCATAAAGTTAAGAATATTTATTCTTAACTCTATGCGTGTAGTGATTGTTATTAATTAAACATTGCGGAATCAAATCTAGATGTTAAATTATTAAATTAGTTTTCTTTGGCGTTTTTTGGAAATATCTGCAATTCAAATTTGGCATAACTGTGGGATTTAACAAATCATATAGAACATTAAAATGTTCTACTGATAAGCCGGTGAAATACATAAATTTTATATTAACAGTATGTAATAATTTGTTTTGTGAACTTGCATATACAAATTTCTTCCCAAAACAACTTGTGTAAAGAAATAAAATAATCTAGGAAATTTTTGGCGTATCCCCAGATATGTTTAAAACATTATTTTAAAACTATTTTCATTTTATCACTTATATCATAATGTAACTAAAATAAGTGTTAACAGAACTTATTTCAATTTATTTACATATATTATACTAATAATAAACTGGTAACAACGAGATATACCGTGCCACATCTTGAATCCATGGCGTACGGGCGCGGGAAATTCAATTAAACGTCAAATTTTACATGATTGCATAGAAAAATTTAAAAAGTCTTTTCTTTGATGTATATTATAATAATGTTTACACGTTGAACAATAAATAAATAAAAAATATAAAAATAGCTATTTATGACAAAAATATTAAGTGTTATTTTAAAGTGTCATCTGAAAATTAGCTCTCGGGCGTCAGATACTCACTAGACTAGAAAAATTAGAAAAAATGTTTCTCCGATAAGTAACAATAATGATTAAACTTTGTACAATAAATAAATAAATATATAGAAAATATAAATATCAGTATTTATGATAAAAGTATAATGCATCATTAACTTTTAAAACATTTATACAGGGTGAATACTTGAAATCCAAACATAGCCCATCAACACGGGCAAATTGATATTCACAGACTGTTTTAACTGACAACAATGGTTGTGCTATCAATAGAAAAATAAAATATACTTGTAAATTAAATTAATTTCCATTATTAATACCGATAGCTATGGCATTTGTACAGAATATTTTGCCAATAGATATAATCAATAATTTAGTTACCAACGAAAATGCATTGCAGTGAACGTAATTCTAATAATTCTAATTATATTATCTAACAGTATGCAACGGGAAATTATTTCATACAAACTGGTCAGTCTGTAAGATTGTAAATGTACTGATTTTAAGTGGATATCTTAGAAGCACCAGCGGCGTTAGCACCTTGTATAGGTTATACACGTTTCCAATGTGTGAATGCGTGTAAACAATCATAAAACGCTGAAGAACAGTGGCGGTAGCATTTTTTAAAAACGTGCAAATATTTTAATTTAGGAATGCATGTAAACAATCATAAAACACTATCCACCTAGGGGAAGCTCGGCGTAGCCGAGTTTTCGCTAGTATTTAACTATTTCCTTTGGAGGTTTTAAACTACCAAAACTATCAAAATATATTATATTTTTACCAAATTTTTTATATGCAACCCAGTGTGTGCCTATATTGTTATAATCATCTAAATTAACTATTCCACATTCTTTAAAATTAGCACGTTTAGGTAAATTATTTCTCATAAAAACTCCTCTAAAATTTGGTATTTTTAATTTTTTTACATATTTTAATAATTCAATATTAGTTAGAGCATGTTTTGGTAGCTTTTTTAGTAGTTTTTTTGCATTTTTATTTGTGAATATGACTGGGACTGGGGTTGCAAATATAATCCTAATCCTTTTTTATAAGGTTTTAAATATAAACCTTTTCCTAGGGCGATATCTTCCATTGTTTTATTATGACGTTGGTTTTCTTTTAGTTGTTTATTCGCTGATTTTGCATCATTTACTGCCTTTGCAATACCTGCAGCACCTCCTGCTAATGTTCCTAATGCACTTAACCCAGCAAATATTGGTATAAGCGGTAATATACCACCCCTTTTTGGCACTGATATTACTCTTGGATTATGTATTTTTTTTTTATTTTTATTAAATTCTTTTAAAGCAATTAAAATATTTTTGCTATCAGAATTGTTATTACGTAATGTTGAACGAATACGTTTAACTTCGTTTTGAAAAGTAAGTTTGCCCCCTTTACTTTTTGTAGGTTTTTTTAAACGTTTAATTTTTTTATTTTTAAGGGCAAGCTTACCTCCTTTATATTTGTTAATTTTTTTTACACGTTTAATTTTTTTATTTTTTACAGTAAGCTTACCGCCTTTTCTTTTTCTATTTTTTTTAACACATTTTATTTTATTTCCAGCACCTAATTTAATTTTTGCTCCCATTGTTCCTGAAACACCTAGAGCTGCAATTTTTTCTTTTATAGAAGCGTTTTTTGAGCGAAACCGTTCAAATGCTTTATTAGCTAATATTTTATCAGCTTTATGACGATCTTCTAATTTTTCACTTTTAGAATATGCAATGTCATGAATTTTACACGCCTCGTCTAATAAATTTACACCTTTATCCCCACGCGAAAGCCTTTTTTGCAGTTTTGTTCCAGGACCACAGTAATTATATCCAGGTAAATGAAGCTCAATCGGAAGTTTATTAATAGCTGTGTTTAATATGCCACTACCGAAAACTTTATTTTTATAATTTCTTTTTAAATGTTTAATCATTTAGGTTTTATGTTCAACTAAAATATATTTATATAAAGCTGCTATTTATATTTTTTATTTTAGTTACAATGAAAAAATTAAAGCAAAAACATAGGTTTAAAATAAAAAAACAAAAACAAACGCTTAAGGTTAAAAATTATGATTTAAAAGAGAAAAAAATTAAACCACGTCATAGCATATTATTTCCATCAACAATTCGTTGTTTAATAAGCGGTCCTTCTGGTTGTGGAAAAACAAATGTTATAATTGCACTTATTGAACATCCAAATGGATTACATTTTGAAAATATTTATATATATTCAAATTCTCTTTTTCAACCAAAGTATGTGTATTTACAAAAATTATTAAAACCTATTAAAAATATTGGATATTATGCATTTAACAATAGTGAAAATATAATTAAACCTAATGAAGCAAAATATAATTCTGTTTTTATATTTGACGATATTGCTTGTGAAAATCAAAATATAATTAGAGATTATTTTTCTATGGGGCGGCATAAGTTAGTTGATTGTTTTTACTTGTGTCAAACATATACACGTATGCCAAAACATTTAATACGTGACAATGCAAATATGTTAATATTATTTAAACAGGATGATATAAATTTAAAACATGTATATGATGAACATGTGGGGGGCGATATGACTTTTGAAGAATTTAAAAATATGTGTTCATTATGTTGGTCTGATAATTATAAATTTTTAGTTATAAACAAAGACTGTAATATAACTGATGGTAGATACCGTATCAGTTTTGATCAATATATAAGCATATAAAATTATAAACATGTATGTAAATCAGCATACTGAGCTGTTAAAACCTGTTTGACTATTTAACATATATAAATCTGTATACAGATCAGTATACAAAGCAGTTTACAACCTCAATCTATTTAAGCTGTTTAAACTGTTTAAGCCGATTAAATTTATTTTTAAGGTGTTTATTTACTAAAATTGAGTATGAATAAAAACTTAAAACAACAATTAATAGAAGCGCGACGAAATGTTAAAAGAAAACTTGAATTATTAAAAAGTGGTGAAGTGGAAAAAGAAATTAAGTTGGAAAAAACATATATTCCTATAACAAAAAAATTAAAAGAAATTACTGAAAATTTACAAAATATACCTATAAAAAGTAAACAAAGAGAAAAGGATGAAAAAGAAATAGACGAAGAAGAAAATATGAAGCCTGTAGTAAATCCATATGCTGCTAGTACTAGTAAAAATATAGCAGAAACTTTTGATTCAGATGTATATGATAAAAAATCATCGCCCCACATATGTATATAGTCAAAAGGTTATAAATATATATTTAGAGAATTTTAATGAATCAGTTAAACCTTATATTAAAAATGTTATAACAAAATCTGAAGATACAGATTATGCGTATGGCGTTACATTTTATGAAACAGTTGATGAGGGTGATTTTTTTAAAATGGGTAGTAAAAAAATTGATTTTAAAGAAAATAATATAATCATTGAAAATAAAATATTTCCTGGAACTACAGGTTTATATGAACTTATTTTTAAAAAAGTTCCAAATAAGCGTTTATACACAGATGAAGACAGTGATAATTACAAAGAAATTTTAAATATAACAAACGCCGCGCGTCGTAATAATAGTCCAACAGGACAGCTTAAAGGAAGTCAATCACACAAATATAAATATATTATAAGTGAGCTATTAACACCTAAAAGACATGCATCTTTTTCTCTTAGTCCACTTTCAGCAACACAAACTGCAAAATTATTACGTAAAAAAATTGGTAAAGGGTTAGAATTGTTTAAAAATTATAATAATAAACCTGTTGAATATGAATATTGGGATAATCCTAATGAATTAGTTGAAAAATTAAAAAAATTTGTAGCATCTAAAAATGCAGGTAATAATAATCTTGATAATGAAATTATTTCTATAATTGATGAATTAAAAGAAGCTAACATTATCAAATAATATTTAGTAGTAAAATGTCTATTGACAAGTTTGGACGTCATAGTTCACAATTATACAAAAAACAAAAATATTATAATAGTAGCGATAGCGAAAATAGTAGTGATCATAGTAAATATTTACAAGAAGAAATAAATGCTATTGCTATTAAATTAGAAAAACAAATAAATATTGTTGCCAAGTTAGAAGATAAAATACAAAATTTTAATAATAAATTTAGCGAACATATAATTAGTAGCGATAAAAATATGAACAAAGCTGAAATAGTAATAAATAAAATAAAAAACGATTTACATAATACAAAAAACGATTTAAATATTATATTTAAAGAATTAAAAATTTATGATAAAACTGAGTAATAAAAATGTCGAAAATAAAACAAGATATAATTAATGAACTTCATAAACCTGCACGAAAAAATTTTAAAAGAAGACGCGTAATTATAAAAGGATTAAATGAAACCTTTGAAGCTGATTTAGTTGAAATGAAACCTTACGCCAAATTAAATAAAAATTATAATTATATACTTGTAGTAATTGATATATTTTCAAAATATGTTTGGGCAAAACCTGTAAAAAATAAATCTGCAACTGAAGTAACAAATGCAATGCAAAAAATTTTTAAAATAAATAATCGTATTCCTAAAAATTTACATACCGACTTAGGAAAAGAATTTAAAAATAGTAAATTTAAACAGTTAACAAAAAAATATAATATAAATCATTATTTTGCAAAACAAACACCAAAAGCTTCTATTGTTGAACGTGTAAATCGTACATTAAAAAATATAATGTATAAAAAATTTAGTATGCAAGGTTCTTATAAATGGTTGAAATTGTTGCCAAGTGTAATTACAGAATATAATAATAAAATACATAGCACAATTAATA
Source organism: Harpalus rufipes (assembly GCA_951394225.1). Taxonomy (NCBI): domain Eukaryota; kingdom Metazoa; phylum Arthropoda; class Insecta; order Coleoptera; family Carabidae; genus Harpalus; species Harpalus rufipes. The sequence goes on along the minus strand of OX596287.1, from coordinate 7,479,791 downwards.
TGAAACCAATTAATGTGACAAAAAACAATGAACAAAAACTATTAAGTACTGTATATAGTCGTATTAAAATTGTTTCAAATAAAAAACCAAAATTTCAAGTAAATAATAACGTTCGCATTAGCAAACACCGAGGAATTTTTGCTAAAGGTTATATGCCAAATTGGTCTAATGAAATATTTATTGTAAAAAAAGTAAAATTAACAAATCCTACTACATATATATTAGAAGATGAGTTTGGTCGGTTAATTGATGGTGCTTTTTATGAACAAGAATTACAAAAAGTGAAACATTCAAATGTTTATTTAGTAGAAAAAATTTTAAAAAGGAAAAATAATACAGTTTATGTAAAATGGTTAGGATTTGATAATACTCATAACAGTTGGATAAACAAAAATGAAATTGCTTAATCTTAATAATAATTAAAAAGAAAACAGTAGCTTTTAAATACTACTCTACATTTTGTTATAATTACACTATTTTTCTATACTTTGTACGAGATAACAGTTGGATAAACAATAATGAAATTGCATAATCTTAGCCTTTAAATACTGCTTTACATTTGTTATAATTGCAGTGTTTTTCTATACTTTAAACGGGAAGCATTAAAGAAAAATGAATACTAATACTTTTTCATCTATACCTGTAGTTGCTGATATTAAAGGATTTACGTTTACTAAAAATAATCGGTTTATTTGTAAAGAGTTTGCTTTGTTAAATGTAAACACAAATGAATGTAAAAGTGGTGTTTTTAAACAACCATTTGCATATGCATTGTTAAGTGAGACAAGTAAAAAACATATTCAATTACAAGAAAAAAATAATCATAACATTCGATGGAGTTCTGGCAGCATTATGTACTCTAAACGTAAAGAAATTTTACAAGATATAATTAATTATTTTAATAGTTCACGTGTTTATGTGTGGGGGGAAAATATTAAAAATTGGCTGCAAAATATAATAAATTGTAATGTTATAAATTTGGAGCCATTAATACAAGAGCTTCAAATTAATACAAATTATTATAATTATAATACAAATTGTGTAATACAAAATGCTGTAAATTTAGCAGCGTTATATCGTTCACGATTTAATACATACAATGCAATAAATTTATTTTATAATAAATTTGAAAGCTTGTATAATATGTGTAATGAAGATATAGAATTATTGCCCATGGAGCTGATAATGGTGTATGGATCAACAGAAATAGATTCGAATTGGGATAGATTTCCCATGCACTGGCAAAATGATAAAAAATTTCAAACTTATAGAAAATGTAGGAATCATGCAGAGCTAATGGAAAACGACCAAGCCGAGGATAATTGGGATGCAAATTGGAAACAAGAATATATTTTAATTAAAAATTGTTCTAAATGTAATAATTAATTAATAATCTCTTTATTAAAAACCATATAACATATTATTGTAACAATATATTATCATCTTCGGTTGACGATGAATTACTGTAACAATAAAATACATTATTAAAATATATATATATATATATATATATATACATACAATATTTATTTCTTTTAACTTACTGTGGTCTAACAAAAGCACCTTGTCTCATATTCCTGCCACTATTAGTATATTGAGTAAATGTAATATGTAACTGAGTGTGACACGTAGGACATTTTTCATATTTACTAGTTGTCGGTGAACGAATTTTTGTTACCTCCCATCTATTAGTACAATAATTGCAATAATAACGCCAAATAGTCCATGACGTAGATGTAGCTCTAGTAGATGAAGTTGAAGAAGACTTTAACAACAACTGTTTCCACGTAGGTGTAATTCTAGTAGATGAAGTTGAAGAAGACATATTGTTAATAACGCGGACTTGGTTTAACAACTGCCCCCATCTTATTTGCTTTATATTTTATATGTAACATGTACATTATCAGATTGATATTTTGTACATCTGTTATTAGTAACGATGGATGTTCAAAGAATAATTTTACAAAAATTACGCTTAATACATTTAATTTGTATCTCGTACATAGTAGTTCGTAGAGTATATCACAAAATATGCGTACTAACTAATTTCATATCAATACGTAATTCTATTTATAAATTATTATTTACCAAGAGGTCAATAGTTTACATACTTAAGATAATATTTTGTTATTTTATTAATATTTGTACATATACATACTGCATATACATTTATGGTATGTGTAATTTTAAATATAATGTGTTACATACTTGCATGTAATGCTTATTGCATAATTATATAATAATTAGTATGTTATGTGTGTTGCGATAAAAAATTTCAAACTTATAGAAAATGTAGGAATCATGCAGAGCTAATGGAAAACGACCAAACTGAGGATAATTGGGATGCAAATTGGAAACAAGAATATATTTTAATTAAAAATTGTTTTAAATGTAATAATTAAAAAAATATGTAATGTAATGTAATGTAACAGGGTTATATATTAAAATAAAAAATATTATTAATATAGTTATAATTGTTTTATTTTCATAATATTACATAATATAATTGTTATTTTCACTTACATATTAATATTAAACAAACATATTTTATTCATTAATCTTTTTAAACTCTAAATCAACCACCTGTCCTATAAATCCGTGCGACAATAGGCACAGACAATCTTCCTCGGCATCCTTATTCATTGCAACCAATTGTTCTTCTGTTATTTGATTGTATCTTTCCCCCAAATATATGCGAAATTCTTCTAATTCAACTTCGATTCTTTCTCCAAAATTGGTTTTGGATCTCTTTACTTTCACTACTTTGTATGGTTTATTGGTTTCTAAAGCCCGTAACCCTCGAATTTGAGGAGGTACTTTAGCTAACTTGTTTATAGCCGAATACAACGACATAGTAGTAATAGTAGTAGAAAGTTGTTGTTTTACTTGCAGTATAACTTATACTTATTTGTAATATAACTTCGCTACGGTATTTATATGGTTTTGTTATCTTAAATGATTATATATATATATACTTGCAAAATATGCAAAATAATTTCATCATCTCATTAATTAAAATCTAATTTTATTAATTTAGATAAAAGATTTTTTAACTGTTTTAAAATAGATTCATTAGGACAATCTATATTAAAAAAAGATAAATTAAATGGCATTGCTTTTGTAACAGTTTTTAAATATTCGCTGTATTCATATATTATATTATTTTTTAAAAAATACATATAGCCATTTATATATTGAAAAACACCATCTATATTTGGTGGTATACCAGGAAACATTGAATTTATTGTTCCGCGGTTTATAATAGAATTACTACACTCATCTAGCTGTATTACATGGATATTATTAAAAAATATATAAGTGCGACCCATACTTGTATGAACAGCACCAGTAATATTTTTAATTTCTTTTGAAATAGAATTTTTATCAGTAATTTGTAATATTTTTAATAACGGCCACTTAATATCATAAAATTTATTATTATTTATTAATACTATGTTACCATTGGGTTTGCGATATACAGCTGATAAATTTTTAAAACTATCATTTAATTCTTGCACCCAATCGTGTATATAATATGGGTTAGTGTAACCATTTTCTAAAATATTTTTTACCCATACCCAGTTATCATAAAATATTAATAAATTATTATTAACAATTAAAATTTTTGTTAAATTACTCGTATTTATATTACATAATTCCGGTTCTTGTTTTGCAGGTATTTGTTTTTTATTATTTGTTTTTTCAGCTGAAAATGGTTGTGGTAATAGTGGTGTTGGAGGTAAATACGTTGTTGATGGTGTTATACTGCTCATTTTTTCCCCATATAAACTTTGTATATCCTCAATATCTACGGGATGTAACGGAAAATCTAAAATATTTTGAAAATGCGAATTTCTATGAATACTGTACATAACAGAATTTTTATTTCGCACATGATCTAAGCCTAACGCATGTCCAATTTCATGAACTAAAACTTCAAAAAAATTTACACCTTCTTCATCGTTGTTATGATATAATTTATAACTCCAAACTTCAAATACATCCATATGAATATCAACAGAATCTAAATCTGTTTGTGGTAAGGCTGCATGTCCTAAAACTTTCCCGGCTCCATCAAAATTATAAGGACAATTTTCATATGTAGAATATGTATAATGCTTTGTTCCACCTAGTGATGCCGCGAGACGAGAAATGGCGAGAAACAGTTCACTCTCGTCTCGTCTCGAAAATTCGAGACGAGATTTGTTTACGTCTCGTCTCGTCATATTTTTCATCCTCTATTCTCGATCTCGACTCGAGAGTCTCGAATTTCTCGCATTTATAATTAGCTGTATGGGTGTTCCATAAGTTCGCAGGTCAGAGCGTGTTTGTATGGTTGAGGGTAGTAAGCAGTGACGCTGTAATTATCTATTATTTGTATATAAATACATATAAAATAAATTCATAAAATATTACCTTTATATCTTATAAATTTTCTATACTTTCATCTATCAGGAAAATAAATTAGCATCAACTTGGACGTAATAAAGGAGTAAGTAGATACCACTGATTAAAACTTTATTTTTACTAAGTCTGGCATTTAACAGGTAACAGGTAAGTAAAAAAATACTGAACAAATATTACTCGCAGCAAGGGCATTTAATACTAGCGTGGAGAGTACACCACAGGGAACACTTTTGTTCCTATTCTTTATACTAAAACCCTATAAACTTAAAATGAATAAATAAATATGAATGTAAATAAACAGGCAATGAAAATATTTGTAGGGATAATTATTTTTCTTATTGTATATCTGTATAATTATATACATATTAAAAAAAATCGTGCAATCGAGATCTCGAATACTTACTCTCGTCTCGAGCAAATCTCGAGGGCATTACTCTCGTCTCGTCTCGATTTTTCGAGACGAGATTTATGATAGTCTCGTCTCGAAATATCTCGATTTTCGAGACAAGATCTCGAAAACGCGAGATCCCACGGCATCACTAGTTCCACCCATTGAAATTATAATATTTGGTTTAGCATTATTTTTACTATTATAATCACATGGAGTATATTCAAATTTAACATTTATATATTTTTCCCATATTTTAAATGCCTCTGTTGCTACTTGAATTTGATAATTATAACCATAAATAAAATCCCATGTAATAACCGATTTATTCCAAATATATTTTTTATCTCTGTTACTATTATTATCAGGTACTCCACATCGTTTAGATTGTAATGAGCTTAGCACTTCGGTATTTAAAATTCCTGTGACATTTAAATTATAATAGGTTTGATAATTTTTTAGCGCTTCAATATATATATTATTAGTATCAGATATTGTTGTTAGTTCATTTTTTTCAGTTTTTAAATATCCATAATTTTCTAATAATTCTATTGATTCAAAAAATTCATTACTATTTAAACTTGTATTTCCACAAAAACAAAAATAAAATAAACACACTATTATTAAAAATATATGTAATAATTTCATTTTATATATTTTGTACATAGGCACATACACACGAACAGTTTACAATAATAAGAAAATTTGTAAAATACATTTTCTTTTATACCTCCTATTTCAAATTATTATGCATTATAAAATGTTTACACAGCAATTTATATTATTACAAATTTAAATGCTACATATGCAGAATTTGCTTCTTATATTATATTTTGTTGGAATTCAAAAATAACATTGCACAAAGTTATCAAAACAAATATGTTTAATATTATTTAACATTATACAAAGTTATCAAAACAAATATGTTTGAACTTTACTCAAATTATTAAAATATTCATTGACATTGACATTGTACAAAGTTATCAACACAAAATGTTTAAACTATTTTGTAGCCTTATAACCTACAATACATGTTTTGCTATCAAAACAGATATGTTTAATATTATTTGACATTGTACAAAGTTAAGCACCAAAAAATTTTACTATTTTGTATGAAGAAGCGTGTTCTGAGCAAGCAGATGCTGACGCTGAATTTTTCTAGTTTTTCATTGCAAATAATAAAAATAATATTAGTGATAGTAATAGTAATAATAATAATGTTAATAATGTGCCAACAAACCTGCTTTCATTGTTACAAAACACAATGAACGTTTGGAGCGACAGCGACGATAAAAATTTTGATTTGAATTTTGCGCTATAGTGATAGTTAATAATTGTAACTTATTTTATATTGCACCTTATTTTATAATAAATACCCCCAAGGATATGTATCTGTACATGTAAAATTAACAATACGTTTATCATCATAAGGACTTAACACTATCTTTTCTTGTTTTACAGTATAAACATTATGTTTTTTTGATAATATTGAAAATTGTGTTCTACTTATTGTATTATTATTAAATAAACAATTGTAGTAATCATTAAACATAATATTTTTTAATGTTGCACCTGTAACACCTTTAGCCTTTTTATTTACTTTTTCTTTTATATTTTGTAAAATTTTAAAACAATACATTTTTGAACGTAATCCTATAAATTCAGTCATAATTTGACCGTTATTCTCATCCTTCATAAGCCCAATTACTTTTTTATTTACTTGAGGCATATTATAAATATTATTTTTACTGTAATCAGAAGTATCAAATTTATCAATATCACGTTTCATTATTTCATAAATATCGAAATTAAAAAAATTATAAATTAAACTATCTGTGTCTGTATATAATAATTTGGCATTTTCACCTAAATTTGCTTTTATATAATTAAAATGGAAATCATAAATGTAAGTTTTCGCTAAATCTAAAATTGAAAATCCTACATAAATTGGTTTATTAAAGAAAACATGCTGATTTTTTAGTTCAATGAGTACCATGTTATTACTTAATATAGTACAGCTATGAAAATTTGGTTGTGATATGAAATATTTTGCACCATACCGCCCCTCATATTTTGTAACTAATTTGACTGTTTTATGTTTACGAACGTTTTCCATTGTTTTACCAAAAACAGCATTATTCATTAATTTGTAAAATTTTTAAGGAACTCGTTATTTGATTGCTTACGCAATTCTGTATTCAGATCTATGTACTTTCTTAGCCAGGGGCTTTGCTTAAATTTTAATATTTTATGTATACGTGTGATTTTCATACCTAAACTTATATATTGTTTTAAATTTGTATAGTGTATTACATAATTTTTTTTATTATGTAAATTTGCTATTAATTTTGATTTTTTTGCGTTTGGCGGAATAAAATGTTCCACAGCGAGCGGTAAATCTTTATGTTTCTCATGTAAACATGTTGGATATTCCGAATCTACCTCAAAAATATATCCTATATCGCTTTCATCGCTTAAATTTAGCACATCAATGATATTAAAATTATTTTCTTCAACCCATTCAAATTTTGAATGAGGTAAAAACATTCGCATAGCTGCACCATATAAATTATTAACATCGTAATACATTAAATATGATTCTTTTTCATTTGAATTGTACATATCCCCCATATATTTATTATTCGCTTTTCCATACCGATTAGAGCATTGGGATAAACCACCTCGAATTCCTTTTTCAATAAAAAGTATTTTATCTACATCTGTTAATAACTCTAATTTTACATTTGTACATTTAAGCATAGCATCAAATGCTAATCCTGGGGCTGTATAATAATGCAACGCATCTAAATCATATGTTTTCATGCAAGTATTACGAAAATTTTCAAATACGTCACTTAATAGTAAAACGTCTGTTTTCAAATATAAATTAGCGTATTCACCTAATGTTTTAATTTTAAAAATACTCCAAACACTTTTTGCAAATTCATAATTTTCTTCCGATACACTTTCACCTTTTATTGAACTATAAAATTCGTTTATGTCAGGCAGTGTTGTTTCATTCAATTTATCCCATGAATCAATATACTCATATGGAAAAATTCCTTTGCGAATTAGCGCTTGAAATTCTGCATTTGAAGTACAAAAACTTTTTGTAATAAGCTTTTCCTCATTAGATAAATATGAAGATAATTTGTCTAAACTGCTACTCATAAAACGAAATGAATCTATAAATCTAAATTGGATACGTGTATTTTCCACATATTTAGTAAAAGATATATATTTTTCTTTATTTATTGGAAGAAGCCTAATATTTCCAGGGATTTGTTTTGCAATTGTTTTAATTATAAAATGGGCGTCATATGAAGTTAAATTATGAAAAACTATTGGAATTACACGTGACTTTCGGTACTTTAAATTGCATAATTGATGTGCTGCCCCGTTATACTTTCCAGTTAGGTGACAATGATCTCTTACCTTAATATCATCAATTTTAAAATTGTCATTACATATATGACATACTGTGGCAATTGAAAACTGATGTTTTTCAAGCTGTGTTAAATTCATAGGTACTATATTATTCATAATATTATTTACAAAATTTGCAATATTTTGTAATTCTTCGCAAAACAATTCCAAACAATTATTACCACTATACAAATTAAATTTTGATAAGTTATTATTGTAACTACATTTCATATAATATGCTATACTAAAAGGAATATGTTTTTGAGTAAATATAGTATTTTTTCCGTGATTTTCATTATTTTTTTCCAAAATCGATTCTATGTCTCCATATATAGCAAACGGCACCATTTCTTTGTGATGAAAATTTTTAAATTTCAAAACATTATTTATTGCTGTAGGTAGTTGAATACTACATTTATTTACACGTTGACAATATTCCACATGTTTAAGATAACTATTTTTTACATAAAAATGATTTAAACATGTATCACAAAGTAATGCTTTATGCGCTTTTTTAGATAATTGTCTAAATAATAATTTTGATAAATCTTTTATCCACATATAATGATAATTTTCAGGCGATCTTATCTCATTAACATCAACATCTATTAATTCATTATCATCGTTATTACTATCATCATTATAAGTATTATTAGCATTGTTAGAAATAAGTAATAAATGTATTTTTCTTTTAAAAAGTTTTGTTGTTAGTTTAACAGGTACAATAACATTATTAGTTTTTTTACCAGCACCATTTTTTTCAAAAGTATATACATTTATTGATAATTCATTCATATCCTCAAATTTTCCAATATCTTTAAGTTTCATAGGAAAATCTAATCCTTCATAATTTAAAACGTTTGAAAAATGTGGATATGATGAAGTGTGATTTGAATTAATTTTAGCAGGATATAAAGCTGATACAACAGCCCAAAGAAAACAATAGTTATCATTATTTCGCACGTTTATAATAGCTTTTTTATGTTTTATATCGGGTGGTAAATCAATATAGCTATTTCCACTAATAGGTATATATTTATTAATATTTACCTTCAAATATAAAATTTGGTATAATGCCCAACCTGAATCCTGTTCTTGAAATTCTTCAAGCTTATTTAATAGTTTATCTTGAATATTAACGTTATACCAATCTTTTATATTTGTAGAATTATCAATAACTTTGTTGGCTGTTGTAAAATGCTTTATATCCAATTTTTCTGTGTGTGGAAGTATAAATTCGCAACAAAATATTACATTAACTTTCAATATAGATTCTACCAAGATATTTTTAATTTTGTTAAAAAATATTTTTCTAGCAGCTTGTAAAAACAGTTTTGGATCTTTAAAATCTGCTTTATTTATTATACAGCCGGTTTGAATTCTACTATTAAAAACAGATTGAATGTTTTGCCATACTAATTTTTTATCCACTTTCACTTTTTTCTTCTGTTTATAATCTACACCTGCTTTTGCTCCTGCTTCTGCTCCTGCTCCTGCCCCTGCTCCTGCTCTTGCTTCTAATGCTATTTTACTTCTTAGTTTCTTTTTTAACACTTCACGGTATGTTTTTAACAGCGTTAAGTTGCCTTCTAATTTGAACAAGTTTTTAAACGTATTATACTTTTCTTTTTGTTGTTTAATACATTTCGTTATTATTAATATTGTTTTATTAATATTTTTTCTCCAACTATTAAATTCTTCTTTTGTTTTAAGCAGTTTTAAAACACTTCGAATTTTTTTAATAGCTGTACTACTTAAACAACTCACTGAATTTGTTACATTCATTGTAAAAAATAATATTAAAAATAATTAATTTTACTTATACTCATACAGTATGAATATTTAACGTGTAAAAATATACGCGCGCAATTTCATTTATATGCTATATAAAAGCTGTTATCAGTTTAAAAAATATAACATTTTAAAAAATAATTATTAATTAAAATTCGAAAATAATTGCAAGTCGTTATCAATGATAACTTTTAACAGACAACCTTGTAAAGTTTCAAAAATATTTTCAATTTCGAAAATAATTGCAAGTCGTTATCAATGATAACTTTTAACAGACAACCTTGTAAAGTTTCAAAAATATTTTCAACAATTTTAATCAACTAACAAACATGTTATTCTGCAATATTCCAAGAAATAATTATTAATTAAATTCTCAAAAATAAATCGCAATCAATAATAACTTTTAACCTTTTACAACAAATAAAATATCGTAAGCAGCAGCTCTGGCCGCCGCCGCTCCAGTCGGAACCGCGGCCCGCGCCCCTGCTAGAGCCCCAGCCACAAACCCCAACTCAGCTACAGCCCCTGCCCCCGCTTCTACCATAGCTGCAGCCCAAACCCGCGCCCCTGCCCCTGCTTCAGCCCCAGCACCAGCTACAAACCCGACCGCAGCCCCAGCCCCTAACCCCTAACGCTGCTCCAGCCCCAGCAGCCGCCATGGCTGCGTACAAGAACTACCTCAATGGTCTAAACCGGATGACCGCGGCCATCGAGTTTTCAAACCAGGATGACGGCGGTCATCGAGTTTGAATACTGGTGGCGCCACCTAGCGGCAATTCGATGAACTTATCCAGGAACGGCCTAGTATATCTACTTCTGTAAACTGTAAACATTACTTATATTTATTTTTATAGAAAAATGTAAATGAAATGCTGGCCCAAGCAATTTTTGTTAGTGGAACACCACTTTTAATTGTTGATCACCCATTATGGTTGGACTTATTTGCAAGACTCAGACCTTCTTACAAACCGCCGACAAGAAAAACAATTGCAACGACGTATTTGGACAATGAATATAATCGGATGATAAATCAGGTTGCTCAATAATTGTTGAAAGAAGCGAAAATTTTAAATCTCCAGTGCGATGGATGGAGTAACATTCGAAATGAGGGTATATTGAATTTTGTCGTAACAACATCTAAGCTAGTTTTTGTAGATTTTATTAATACAAAAAGTAATCACCATACTGGCGAATATTTAGCCAACGAAATGGACGAAATATTAACAAAATATGGGCCTACAAATTTTTTGTTATTATTGGAGACAACGCTGCAAATATGAAAAATGCATTTAGAATTTTGAAAGAACTCATCTCATTCGTCTTGGATGTTTAGCACACACTTTACATTTGTTGTGTAACGATATATTAAAATGCAATACAATTTCCAAATTCTTAAGCAAAACAGTGGATATAGTTAAAAAAATTCGCGGATCGCAGATACTTAGTGCCCTTTTCGTTAAAATAAATAAAGAGAAAAGTTATAAAACTTCATTAAAATTGCCATGTAAAACTAGATGGGGAAGTTATCTTCAATGTTTACAAAGTATGGTAAAATGCAAATCTTGAATTTTCCGTAAGCGAAGAAGAGTCAGAAACAACATATTTTGATGAAGAGGACATTCCTACACCCACACCAAAATCTGATACGGGATCTGAAGATGAAGATTCTGAAAGTGAATGCGATTCCGATGAATCCGATAACACTGCATAAATTTCTTTTTTGTACAATTTTAGTTTTTACATTAGTAATATTTGAAAAAATGTTTTTTTTTCCTGTCAATGTCAATAAACATTTAATAAAATTTGTTTTTATTTATTTATTTATGCAAAATAAAGTATTATTATTTAAAAGTAAAGTAATGAGGTATTCAATGAAAATTTTTAATAGATATATACCTAGTTACCATATAAAATAATAATATAAAAGAAATTAAATTTTCCTTAAAAATTCCCAATATGGAAGAAATATTCCCGGGAATATTCCCAGGGAATATTCCCCATCACTACATGTGTCCCTGAATTAATAACGAAGACTGAGTATAGATGCTTTGGAGCAGGAAAGTGTAACTATGATGATTGCTTAGGAAGTGATAAAAATGACTCAGGATTGTTAAAATCTAGAGATAATAATAGTGCAGTATATTTACTGGTTGTCAAATTGCTGGGAAATGCCGAGGATGGTGCTTTTATGATCAAGATATTCGGTGTGGTTGGGGGATGGTAGAGATTAACTCTAAGACCTGTTACAGAGTTTATAGAAGAAAATCATTATTTTGGTCGTTAGAGGTACAACGTAGTGATGAAAGAACAATGACAAAATTTTATTTAGACCAATATTCTCGTGTACATACAGAAAACGGAATTCTAGCTGTTTCTAATATAATAATATCATCTGATGATATGCCTTTATCTACTTTTGTTCTCCAAACATCAGACGATAGGTTTTACAGAGTTCATGCAAGTGAACGTAATTCACCTGTGTTTGGACAGATAGGAGATTTTCAAAAAAGTGAATCTGATAAATCAATATCTTACAACCTTTACGCTATGAGGTACACTTATAGTTTTTGTCATATAAATTGTGAGAGTCCTACATCTCCTTTATTAAGTATGAAATTTAATAATCCCTAGTTTAACGAACATACAAAAATAAGTGTGGTACAAAATGTCATGACCAATACTATAAGACTATAAGACTATAAGACCTATAACTGCAACTGTCTCCTTTTTAACTAATACTGAAAAAATAAAGAGTATTAAATTAACAAAATCTAGTTGTGGTTTGGATGTCGTATTCTCCATAGGATGCACTGAATGTATAGACAAACGTCTAGTGATTGTAAAAACCAATAAACTCACAAGTACAGGGATATTGAGGTGTAGCGAACTCGCCTCGGCTAACCTTGGCGCTCGTGGCTCAAGCAATAGTGACGTCACGCACGCTTGAGCGAGCAATGGCCCGGCCAATAGGGAAGCATCTCTCGGCTACTTCACAGCCAATAGGGGAGCATCCCCCTTCCACACCTCACCACTTGCGCGCGTCCGCACGAGTATAAGAAGAGTGGTACAGCTCATTTCAAATCCATAGCCACGACAAGGAGATAGAGCACAAGCTCCTGGCTCTCCGGCAGATCATCGGCCTATACGTTTCTATCGAGGGTCCCAGGGAGAGACATCCAACGACCACTAACACCTCCACTCAGCCAAAACTCCCATCATTTTCATGCGTAATGAGAGGAGTCCACCTAGATATCTCCATGGACGATGTCAAAGCCCAACTTGAGCACAATGGCATCAGCTTTAAAGGCGTCTGGAGAATCCGTTCCAAACAGACCAACAAATACACACGTCTCGTCCGCGTACTTACAACGGACCAGAAGTCCATGGACAGGATGCTGTCAGAGGGAGTGTGGCTGTTCAACTGCCCACATTCAGTGGAACGCTCGCACCCGCCTCCGCCGCAACCGTTCCAATGCGGACAATGCGTAAAATACCATGAGCCTCAACAATGCAAGGAGAAAATAACCTGTGCATACTGCTCAGGAATCCACCATCACCAACAGTGCACCAAAACGCAGGAACCACCAAAATGTGTGAACTGCGACGCCGTGGGTCACGTAGCCACAAGCAGACAGTGCCCCAAAAGGCCGAAACAACCAGCTAGTGCAGCCGCCACAGCCCTGCTAAAATCCGCCGACCAATCTAGCTCTGATCCTGAGGACGCCCCTGCCAGTAAATACGACGTGCTCAGATTCGTCACGGTAGCCATCCTGAACGCCGTCCCAGACCAACACACTCGAGTGGAGAAGTTGTGACGATACATACCTTATTGCAGTGTCCATCTCCGAGTATTTGTAAATTCAGTAAATTCATTACAATCCGCTGTTGAAGTTCATGAATCCCGAACACATGTGTTTGTACTTTGAACATGCTACCACTCACAAACCGGATTAAAATTCATAAATAATTGATGTTGAACTGTCTACATTGGCCTTTAGTAAGCCACGCCCGATGCAAATCGTATCTAGGTCATGTTTTTGTATTTCTAACCTGAAAAGTCTTATGAATAAAAACACATGTTTGCCTGAATAAGGATTGATGATATTACTATGTAAATCATACCTTGTATATTGTATTGTTGTATCATTTGTGTATTTACTTTGTACAGGTTTTATTTTACGTTGTTAACCATAAATCACAACAATGTCATGGGTTTGACAAGCCCGAGAACTAGCGACCGACGTTCTGTCAAAGGGTCTACCGTTACAACAATGTTTCGTAGCTGCCATTATTTATTTTGTGATGTTTATTGTTGGTTTTTGATTGTTGTGAGTGATAAACTGGTACAATCGGGTTGTTTAATGACTTCTAGTTATTTTTACATATTTTATTTTTATTGTACAAACGCAAGCAGCGCCATTTTACATCAACTAAGTTTGAAACGTTTCCCCACCAAGTTTTCTGCGAGATTCTGCCGGATTACCAGATTTTGGGTATAAAAGACGCAGCATCACTTGGAGAAATCAGTTCTCGAACTCGTCTTGATGGTCTCCTGAAGATCATCGACTGAGTGCGAACGCTAGAGTCTGAGAAGTCTTCCGTGGATTTTGTCACCGTCGTTGGTGAGTGTAGAATCACCGTCCGTATTTCTTGTGTGTGATAGAAACTCCGCCGTCAAGTTTGTGCTATCACAAGAAATTGCTGCAGGCACAAGCTGCAATTTTTAAACTTAGCGTTTGTTTGTTTCTTAGAAACGTATTTCATTTTTTTTGGTTACTTACCGTTATCAAAGACTGTGCCATTGCCGTATCGCGGGGGCACAGTCACCGTTCTTTTGGGGTTGTAAAGTACCAGTTTGTGGCTCGACACAGTTTTGTCGTACACTGTATTATTAATATTATTATCATTATTATTATTTTTCTACTTACTGTTTTGTTGTATTTTGGGTCACGCTAGAATAAAGATTATTTTGTTACGGGTTAAACACGTGCTTCTTCAACCAAACCTTGGCCTCCCTCCTAGAGCTATCCCGGCACACATTGTCCCCTTTTCAGCCACCACCACCGAAGGCGCCCGAGTAATCCGACCGACGGCTGAAGGGACAATACGACGATGGCTCAGCCACCGATCACGACGGGGCCACCGTCACAAAGTTCATAACCTCTCTGGCCGCTACCATCTTCGGCGTCCGCATGACAATCAGTTATGCGGGCGGCAACGTACATATTGGCTTCCACCCAAAACCACTCAAAGACCATTCCAAACCCGCATCCTATAGACCAATCTCCCTCCTAAACACCATCGGCAAAGTATTAGAAAAGTTCTTAGAAAGACGACTAGCTGACGCGGTATCACCGGCCATCCCGACAACACAGTTTGGCTTCCGCCCTAAATTCTCGGTGCAAGATGCACACTTGCGCCTGATCACCGACATCACCAAGACACTGAACGACAAGAAGACTGCCGCAGCAGCGTTCCTGGACCTGGAGCGGGCCTTTGACAAAGTGTGGCACAAAGGTCTGCTCCACAAGCTAGCAACGCTCAACGTCCCTCGACCCATTGTCAAATCAATCGCCAGCTTACTGGACGGCAGAAGAGCAGCGGTGAAGGTGGGCAACTCACTATCAGCAGAATTCAGACAGGGAGCAGGCATTCCGCAGGGTAGTGTCCTCTCACCACTACTATTTATAATATACTGTCACGACCTGCCGATCCCGGAAAGGCCAACAATGCAACAACAATACGCGAACGACACCGTTTGTTGGTCCACAAGCGTAGATATCCGCGACGCTGTCCGTAAATTACAAACCTACCTCGACGCTCTACAAGAGTGGTTGTGTGGGTGGAGGATCAAGCTAAATACCACCAAAACACAACTTATATTGTTCCACCATCGTCATTATCGGCTAACAGACACTCCAAGCCTTCGCCTCGGAGAAGACACCGTAGACCCCCAACCCGTCGCCACATACCTCGGGGTCAAGATGGACCACGCGCTCAACTGGAGAGAGGACACCAGGGACTGCGCTCGGCGGATGCGACAGCCTCCGCGGTCGACTCAAGGGCTGCAGCACCAAGGTGGCCAAGACCACTTACAAGGCCTTCGTTCGTCCACTGGCTGATTTCCGGGTCGTCGCCCATGCGGCTGTTCGAGAGAAACAGCTACATCCTCTCACTACTTTAGAACGTGCTTTCCTCCGGTGGTCTCACCATCTCGACAGGAGATACCCGTCCCGCCTCATTTACCAGCACACAAAATTGCAGCCAATTGCAGACCGCAGAGGAATCCTGCAGGGGAGGTTCACCAACCGCCGGATCCAGGGGGGCAGCCACACGCTCGAGCCCCTCTACGTCCCTGGAATACGACGCCCCAGACGCCACCCTAAACACAAATATCGACACCCGCCATCGACCTGCCCCAGCCCCTCCAGGAACTATTGGACAACACCCCCCTCGCTTAGATAAACTCCAGCCCCCCACGATAATATAATAAAATAAAATAAAATGCTAATTTAAATCAACTTACTTAATTCTAAATATTTTTTTTGTTCAGTTTTTTTTTCCAAACAGATTATATTTTACATTACTTGCTGAAGAGGGAACGATCCCTAAAACAGCAATCTATTTCTTAACTTGTGTTCTCTGTATGCAATACTATGTATTACAAAAAGATAAATAAAGCATTTTTCAATTCAATTCATTTCAAATCAGTCTCACCCACGTCTGACTCACTCAGCTAAAAAGGCGAGAAATCATCAGCTTCACTCAACTGCAAAGTCGAGCACGCATCAACTTCACTCAACTACAAAGTCGAGCCACATACACACTCACCCAGCGGCAAAGCAGGGAATCACCCGCTCTCGCTCAGCTGAAAAGCAGAGCGGCGCACACACCTACGCACACCACCCCAAGACAGACGCAGGAGGCACACGACCGGCGTCACCACGGAGCACCAGGGGAAACCGAAGAACGCCGCGAGGCTCCGTCGCGACGCCTTGCGCTTCACAGCCAGAACCGCCCGCGCCACCTGGCCCGTGTCGCCGCTGCCACCATCGCCGCCCAGGAGGATCCGCGTCAGCCCCCGTAAGCGACCCCGTTTGGTTTCACCAAGAAAACCGCTGCCGAAACGCTTCCGACAACAGACGCCGAGAGCCGCCCCGACGACCGCAGGCAGTTACCAACTCATCCCGGTCTCGCCCACACCCCCACCGGTACCACACCGTGAATCGTAGCCGAGTCCACCCTCGTGACCCACGATTGGACGTAGTTCGCCGGGCTTACAGTGACCACGCCTAGTCCAGAGACATTCGCCCCCTTTATCCCCGTATAAGGACACTTTTAGACACGACAAGTGCGGAGCGAACGTGCCTTATATTCATGTGATGTCAAACTTGTATTTTTGGGGTGACGTTCATCATTTTTGTTGATAAACTTTTATTTTATACTTGTAAATACTTCTGTGTGAATCTGTGTATATAACTTTTATTTTCGGTAAAAACTCAACAAACCAAACAACTCTGTGTTTTATATATATATATACATATATATATATATATATATATATATATATATATATATATATATATATATATATATATATATATATATATATATATATATATATATATATATATATATATATATATATATATATATATATAATATCAACAGGTATGAAATAGTAATCTAATGATTTAAATAACGTTCAGTCTTTCGTTATATCCAACATTATCGATTTTCGCGAAAAAACTTGTCATTTCTTTCTTTCTCTCTCTCTCTCTCTCTCTCATAAGGATGGATTAGAATGAGCTATCTTTCTTTGCACATAAATTTGTAACAATTTATTTCAAAAACATAAATGCAGAACTCAGGCAAGGGTATGGCTATAGCGAAAATGTTGAACCGGTATTATATACGCGTATTTAATTATCGTATTTTAGGTATTAGATGATACTCTTCAAAATATGGAAACTGATGATTTTGTGGGATTTACATTTCACACTCCCCGATTGATAGACGGACCAGCATGGGTTAGTTTTCGCCGCGTGGACCAGATGCACATCGATGTATTGTGGGATGCAATAGAGAAAATTCTGCAAAGCAGAATTTTTTTCCGATGGACAATTTACGCTAGAGGGAACTCAGGTGACAATGCCCCGAGGAAGAGGAAAAACGTTAAAAGGCCAAGGATTAAATTATGTTGAGTTATGTCGTAGAAAATATGGTATTGTTGAGATAAGCAACGCTGATAATCTTTGTCTTCCTCGTGCGCTCGTAGTAGCTGAATCTGTTGTTAAAAAGGAGCCCAGGTTCAAACAGGTATATAAAGACAGCAATGGAATTCAGCGTATGAGGACACAGGAGCTGTTAAACAAAACAGGTATAAAAATAAATGAAAATGGAGCAAGTATTCCAGAATTATTGAAATTTCAGAGGTATTTTAGGAATTATAACATTTGTGTCTACGAATATAATAGTCCTGGTGAAGTGATATTTGAAGGTGCAAAAGATTAAAATATTCCGAGGTTAAATCTTTTGCACTTTCGAAATTATTTCTCGGTCATAAAAAGTTTAACCGCTGCATTTTCATCTAGATATTTTTGTGAGCAATGCCATGTTCCCTATAACAATATCGTCGGGTGAGTTCTTTTTTGGTCTATAGACCATTTTAGGTTTTTTTCAGTTATGAGTACGGTTGAAATCTCTGATTTTTGTACTTATAATACAATTTGAAATTATTAATTAATTATTAATCAAATTTGAGATACATAATTCCTAATTCTTTTATATCCGCATTTTTCTCCTAATTTTTAATTCTTTTTTGGTCTATGTCCAACAGCCAATCAAACGACGCATTCATAGTTCCATTTTGTTTCACATCCTGCGACAATTTCAACCAACCTTTTAATTGAGCCATATCCAGCAACTCGCAAAACGAATATTTATAACCTGAAAATTAAAGCAATTGCGTAAACGTCAGAACTATTTGTTTGTGTATAAATAAGTGATTACAAAGTATGTATGTAAATCAACATTATTACTGAAGTATTTGATATTGTTATATTATTTATTAATCAAATGAACATAATTTTGTAGAATAAAATCATGAATATAAATCGCCCTGTGAAAGGACGACTTTTTGATGATGAATCTCCTGCGCCTATGTTACCAGATGAATTGAATGACCTACTTTATGACAATACTTTTTGGAATGAAGACTTAAGTAATGAAATTCATTTCGACAGCGACGATTCCATAACAGATCCTGATTTCAATATTACTAAAAGTGAAATTTCAAATTATGAAATCGAATCAGAAAATGAAGAATTTATAGAAGAATTACTAACATTATTAGAAGCATCATCGGTAGTAGAATCGGCACCAGTATTAGGATCATCATTAGAATTAAAATCGCCGAAAAAAAAAAAACGCCGACCAAAAAACCAAAAAAGCGTATGAGAAATTCAGATAAATGAAAAAAAAATATCAAGAAAGTAAATAGGGAGCAAGGTAAAGAATATAAAAATGAGAAAGGAAAAAGTTTGTGTTTACCAAAGTGTTACTTAAAATGTACAAGTTCTATTAATGAGAATGAAAGACAAAATTTATTTAAAACTTCACTTACAGAAGAGAAAAAAATACATTTTTATGCAAAATTCATAAACAAACATCAAATAGAAAAATGACCTTTGCTGTTAAGAGTAGGAAATTAATGACGAGCATGTTCGTGTATGTTGGGATTTTTTTCTGACTACACTGAATATAACCAAAGCACGTATTTATTATTTTTTTAAACACCATTATCAAGCTTCCACAGGTGTAGTGATAACACCCACTAAGGGTAAATTTGCCAAAAAATGTATATCGAATGATATTCTTAACGGAGTTAGAGAACATATCAATTCGTTTCTAGTAATGGATTCCCATTACTGCCGTTCTGAATCGAAAATAAAATATGTATGATTTATGTCTTAAAGTAAATTTGTTTTCAATAACAATCCAGTCAAACTATCCAAATATAGGCACATATTCAACACCGAATTTAATTTATCACCATTAATACCTAAAAAGGATAGGTGCGATTTTTGTGAACGCATAAAAATGTTGAAAGGTAATATTACTGAACAAGATACAAATGCGCTAGAACTTCATACAAGTAATAAAATAATAGGTAAAGAAGAAAGAGACAAAGATAAAAAATTATATACCAAAGGCCATGAAAATACAGCAGTTGTTTGTTTTGATTTGCAAAACGTGTCTGCTCTTCCAACTGCTCAAGTTTCGAACTTTTTTATAAAAGAAAATTTAATGTTTACAACTTGACAGCACATTGTTTTTTAGTCAATATATAACATACTGTGGTATTTGGCATCAAGCAATACCAGGTCGAGCTGCCAACCATTTAGCAAGCGTATTAATAAAAATATTAAAGAATATTGTTAAAGACAATCCAAAATTAACTAAACTTATTTTAGAGTCGATTCTTGCGTTCCCCAGAACAGAAATAGCATAATGACTATAGCGTTAAAAGACTTCTTAAATAAAGACGATCATAAAATTCAGTTTCGTACACACCCAGCAATGGGTAATATGCCGTGATGAAATATTTTTTTTTTTTTTATAAAATTCAGTCAATAGAACAAAAAAATTCCGAACCAAGACATGGTTTGATTCAAGTAGTTGATGCGGTACACAGTAAAATAGAATTTTTCTTGCGGAGAAGAGAAATCTGCAGTCCAATTTCTTTATTGCGTGCGTTGACGGATATTCCAGACAGAAAAGCGAAGTTGAAAATAATTCAATTGAATAAACCAGACTTCTTTGATTATCAAACTCTTTGTAAGTATCTACTATTCATTAATGTCGCGTATACAAAAGTTAAACATTTAAAATACAATAAAAATGATCAAAATCATATTGAATGTAGACACAATTTTAATGAAGATTTACAAAAAATTCGATTAATTAAAAATACACCTACCAGAAAATCGAAAACAAACAGCACAGTTTGGAATGATTTACCAAAACTTCAGGTGCTTAAATCTAAAATAATATTGACAGCAATGAGTGCCCGTGAGGTGACGCCTGGTAAGCGCCCATACGGTACAAATATTCCATCATTACCGATATCTGTGTACGAAGCAGATTGGCACACCCAGCAATGGGTAATATGCCGTGATGAAATATTTATATTTATTTTATTTTTTTAAAAATAAAAGTCATAAAATCTATGTTCCCATACATGCCAGAAACTGATAAAGTATTCTACGAAACAGTGTTATCAGGTTTTTAACTTCATAAATAACACTCTCAAATAGAAATATTTTTATATTGTAAATAACATATTTCCTTGCTTATTAGATATTAAAGCAATATTAAAATAATTTGTAATAGATTTAACCTTTTAATGTTTCGTTCACCGAGAAGAATAATTATTGTTAATTTTGTTTTTCATTTGTCTATTTTTATAAAACAATTGTATTTATGTAAAATACACTAGAACTAGAATATACCAAAATAAATTGTTAATTTTTGTCAACCAAATCTAATTTATGATTTTTGTTGGACATGGCCAACAAATTTTTACAGAAAATTCCAAAAAGCTTACTTTTTGTTCCATATCGAAATCTAAAAATCTTTTTTTTTTTAAAACGCGTAAGAATAATGAAACAAACTTTTGTAAGAATAATAATAGTTAGTTTATTGATAGTTTAAAATAAATAATTTTTAAATAGATGTCTTCAATTCGACTTATTTAATTATTTTTCAGGTCCAGAGGGCATTGAACATCGGTAACTGGAAATATGTTTATCATTTGCAAGTTCAAATAAGATTTGTTTTTAAAATAGATATTATATCTGACAAATATTTTTCGAACTGTCTGTCATCTGTATTTTTCGGGTTGTTTTTAAGGGTGAAAATTAAATTAAATAAAGGAGGAATATATAAATAGCCGTAAGTAGACATCATTATTCAGCGTTTTTCCTGTTTACAACATTTTACACCATCTTGATGAATTTCGAAAACTTTGAAGATTTTAAAAAATGCATCCATCCTAAGTGGTAAGTTTATTTATTTATTTATATATTTCTAATACACGGGCATACATATCCAATTTTACAAAATTAAATAACAATAAAAGTAAATATAAATCAGAGCAATATATTATACCATATAGCAAAATAACATAACATGTAATATATCACTCATAAGACAGGACTTTATTATTTATAACTTTAACAAGATCACATATTTTAATATTAAATATATCAATTTCAGTTTTATATAATTTCCTTTGTTGTCTATAACATAATTTTTTCGCAGTGGTCTGCATCGGGGGAATACGACCGAACTGCCCTCCGGAGACATGCTTCGAACTTCGACTACCAAGTCATCAGGGAAAAAGAGGAGTCATGAACCGGCATCTATTCAGGAGTCGAAAAAACTCCGACTCTATCACCCGAAGATGAGGAATCCACGAAGCGGTAAGTTGATGTTTATATAATTTCCTTTGCTGTCTATAACATACAATTTTGCGCAGTGGTCTCCACCAGGAGAATACGACCGAGAATATTCAGGCTTCCGAGAACATACCTTCGACTTCGGCTTCGGAGTTATCGGGGAGAAAGAGGAGTCATGAACCGTCATCTCTCCAAGAGCCGAAGAAACCTCGACGCGAAGAAGTACCCCACGTTAATGAAGTAGAGGTGATCTCCTCATCCGAGGAAGACGAGGAATACGGGCAGCGATGGACGCCAACGACGGCGGATGAAGACACGGACAACTCCATAGATTCTGTTGTGGGCGACAACCTTTCTCTGCTGACTGGTTCAGCGGAAGTAGTGCCTTTCACGATGCCTAACAATCGCGATTTCAGGGACAATTGGGATCGTTTGTTCGATTGTCGGGTGGTTCCTCTAATTTGTTTTCATTGTGGTATATAGTCGTTGGTATAGTACAATGTAAGGCGGGAAACAACATTGTTGTACTTAGTAAACTAAATATAGACACTATAGAAATTAAAACAGAAAAAAAATTCAGGGATATTAATCATTTTCAAAATAAATATAGAGACATTGTGTTAGATTACAAAGAACTTTTGCAGAATATAACAATTTATAAGTTACAGTATAAAACAAATTTAGAAATTAGTTTATTTAAATATATTATACATTGTAATAAAATTTATGACGATTTTTTTATGGAGATGTATACACATTATCGTCATAAATTGTTTAAAGACTTTAGTTGTGTAAGTAAATTCATTGAAGAGAGGAAGAAATATATTATTTAATATAATTATGTAATATGTACGTATATGTAGAAATTAAAATATATTATTGATGATGTTTAACATATTTTTTTTTACTTATTTATGAAAAACTGATATTGTATATATATATATATATATATATATATATATATATATATATATATATATATATATATATATATATATATATATATATATATATACACGCAGTTATACTTAAAACCTGTTGTCTTATCAAAAACTAAAGAAAGTTCTGAGAAACCCAAAGTTTCGACTAAGAAAAAAGAGTTGATTTTATCTGGTTCCAGCTCTGAGTCGGACAGTGTCTCAGTAAAAAGTATAGATAAGTCGATGGGGAAGAAATCATTTTCTTTAAAAACTAAATCAGGAAAAAAGAAGAAACAGCAAGTAAGCAGTGAATCAAGTGAGTCAACAGAATCTGATTCAGAGGAAGATAAGAAAAAGAAAAAATCCACTAAAAAGGAGGGAAAGAGCCGAGAACCAGTTTTCATTATTTCTTAATATATTATAAGATAATATTGTACTCTATATAATTACAATCAATATTTGATATTTAGAAAAAACCGAGGTATAATTAAAGTTATATCAAATTATTTTAAATATCCTCTATTCGGTAGTTAAATTTACAAGAACATGAATTTCATATTAGTCTACTTATATCATTTTTATAACATCTCTAGTATATTCGGAAAAATGCCCGACAATACATGCGGAACAGGGAAAATTATTTGTTAGCCCTCCTGAGGCATGTAGTTTACGTGTAGTTGGCACATCTGTTCAACAACAATTTGATTTAATAGTTTAATTCCAGGACAATGGTATGATTTGATAGAATACACATTTAAGAATTGATCAGGGTTTTTATACTCGTCTATTAGTAGTTGTAGAAATTGTACTATGTGCTTACATGATGAAGTTCTTATAAAATGTAGATCCTTTTGGACTCCTTTTATGGTTGTGTCAATACTATCATTGATCTTAGGGACTATTGGCTATCTCTTACTCTCGCGTTCTCTCCTCCCTAAAATTAGACAGTTCATTAAACAATATCAACATGAAAGAAAAGAAAAGAAGAATGTTAAATTCTCTAATAAAGTAAACTCTCACCTAAGAAGGAGTGAATGGAGTGATGATAATATATCATTTGGTGATATTGAATAATTAGTAATAATAATCCCTATCTTTAACTGAATTTAGTAGAATCATAAATTTAAGTTAATGCCTTCCAATAATAAGCATAGTAGTAAGCGGATATAACAAACAATTCATAAGGTTTTTGATAACATTCATTTAGAAAAAATCGAGGTATAGGAAAGTTTGTATATTAATAACAAGACAATGTTCTTCCTAACTCTGATATTTATTAACACCATTACAATAAGTACATCTTGTGATTTTTCATTATTTTTAAGTTCTTCTAAAACTGTGTGTAGTGATGAAGAATGCCATGAGGAAGTCTTAAGTCAAATTACTCTTCAAAAAGGAGGGAGAATTTGTCTAGTAGATGGATACGGGAAAAGTACACTGTATCAGTTGGCTAATATTTATGAAAATTATGAGTATGATTACTATTATGATACATGTGTCCCTGAATTAATAACGAAGACAGAGTATAGATGCTTTGGAGCAGGAAAGTTTAACTATGATGATTGCTTAGGAAGTGATAAAAGTGGCTGTTAAAACCTAGAGATAATAATAGTGCAGTATATTATTCTAGTTGTCAAATTGCTGGGAAATGCCGAGGATGGTGCTTTTATGATCAAGATATTCGGTGTGGTTGAGGGATGGTAGAGATTAACTCTAAGCCCTGTTACAGAGTTTATAAAAGAAAATCATTATTTTGGTCGTTAGAGGTACAACGTAGTGATGAAAGAACAATGACAAAATTTTATTTAGACCAATATTCTCGTGTACATACAGAAAACGGAATTCTAGCTGTTTCTAATATAATAATATCATCTGATGATATGCCTTTATCTACTTTTGTTCTCCAAACATTAGACGATAGGTTTTACAGAGTTCATGCGAGTGAACGTAATTCACCTGTGTTTGGATAGATAGGAGATTTTCAAAAAAGTGAATCTGATAAATCAATATCTTACAACCTTTACGTTATGAGGTGCACTTATAGTTTTTGTCATATAAATTGTCAGATTCCTACATCTCCTTTATTAAGTATGAAATTTAATAATCCCAAGTGTAACGAACATACAAAAATAAGTGCGGTACAAAATGTCATGACCAATACTATTTCTTATAGAAGACCTATAACTGCAACTGTCTCCTTTTTAACTAATACTGAAAAAATAATTTTCAATAATCCTAGTATCATAACTGGTGCATTAACTACCTTGAGTATACTTACAGGTATTATATTAGGAACACGAGTTCTATTGGCAATAGTAGCTATTTGCACAGCGTTCAGTATTTTCAGAGTTGAAGGAGTTGTGTTGGTTTTGTGAATTTATAAAAATGAATTATTAAGAAGATTTTGACAGTTTGTTAACAATTTTTCAAACATGCGAGGTATAATAAATTCTACACGTATGGAAACTTCGAATGCGGATTATTCAAGACGCAGGAGAAGAAATTCAAGGTACATCAACTGATGTTACACATTCTCAAGAAAATTTTGAGAATTTCTTTGAAATTTGTGAAAATTTGGTAACTTCTGAACTTGCGCAAAATCAAGTTCAAGACGCTGAAGAATAATAATAGTTAGTTTATTGATAGTTTAAAATAAATAATTTTTAAATAGATGTCTTCAATTCGACTTTTTTAATTTTTTAAACTTTGAAGTCGAATTCCCAGAGTTGTTATATTTGGATATGTCTTAAATAAGAACTCACCCGACGATATAACAGGTCATACTTACAGTATATATGTCGACTTGTTGTCGAACGGTGCATAAGTGCAGAGCTCTTTATTTTTTTTTTGAAATTTAGTCAGTATATGTTGAATATTCAAATATTATTTTTGTACCTGTCTGAGCGCAAAAGCCTAATAAATCTAGTGAGCTACTTAATTCTAGTCTACTGAGTGGTCCGTGAACGTAAAAGTGGTTCAAAATTCATTACAAGTGAAAAATTGTTCTTACTTCAGTCACTGGTGTGTGCACGTTCCAAAGTGTTTATAAAATTATTACATTTTTCAAGATGTCCGCCAACAAATGTTCTGTTTGTAAAAATACGTTTGATAAAAACTCATCCATTATTTGCGGCAGATGCTCCGGCTCCTTCCATTTACCCTGCACTGATTACACTCAATCCGATGTCAGAGTACTGCGATCTAAAAGAAATTTTAAATGGTTCTGTGATGACTGTGAAAAACTACCTATCAATCCACCCAATGATGAAATTAGCGAAATGAAAAAGATGTTACTCTCTATGCAATCAATTATGCAAACAATGCAAGCAGATATGAATGAAATGAAAAGTAAATTAGAATCAGTTAGAAAGTCTGACCTTGATAAACATATCGAATTTGAAGAAATCATCTGTGAAATAAATGAGCGTAAACGTCGTGAACTGAACATTATCATTCGTGGCCTTCCTGAAAAATCATCTATTGCTGAAGATCGCAGTTCTGTTGATACTGTTATTTCAGAATTACTACCGGAACCATCATCATTCAGTTATGAATGTATTCGTCTAGGCAATAAACTGCAAAACAATAATAAACCGAGAGTGATTAAAGTGTCATTCCATGATGTGAAATATGTGAAACAAGTTTTTAAAAACTTACATAAATTAAAGAAACTTCCTCTATATAACAATATTTCCATCACCAATGACAAAACTGTCAAGCAGCGTGAGCATCTCATCCTCTTGCGTGATGAAGTAAATAAACTTAATGCGGATGGCAACAATAAGTTCATAATCAAATATAACAATGGCGTTCCAAAAATAATAAAGTCAAAAAACTAAATCATCACCATAGTGTAACTGTGTCTGTGTATTACCAAAATGTCCGTGGTTTGAATACCAAATTGTCTCAGTTTTATAATAGTGTTTTGCTCAATAACTATGATGCCCTCATTCTCACTGAAACGTGGTTACAAGACTCTGTTTATAACCCAGAACTGTTTGACAGCCGATATGTGACCTTCCGAAACGACAGAGACCTTGATCAAACAGGTAAATACGGTGGTGGTGGAGTCCTCATCGCGGCTAAGCATGAATTGAATCCGACAAGCGTCAACTTTGCCTTCAATATCGATAATGTTGAAGCCACCTGTGTTAAGCTGTCAGCATATAATACTTGCTATTATTTTATTGTTGTATATTTTGCCCCTCCCACTCTTGTTAAAACGTATGAACTATTTTTTGAAAAGCTGTTAACTTTTCCATTTATTTTTTCCTCCAATGTACTCATTGTTGGAGATTTTAATTTAACAAATCTATATCAATTCTATAGTAGTGGATATTCAAGTGATTTGAAAGTAATCAAATTTGTTAACTTTTTAAATCTAATGCAATTAAATCAATATAACAATGTGTTAAATTCAAATGAAAGAATACTTGATGGTGTCATTTCTAATAATAAATGTGAGGTCATTAAATGTTTAGATCCCCTTGTCAAGGAGGATGTACATCACCCTTCGCTAACTTGTGAATTTGCATTTTCGAGTAATTTTAAATCTAAAATACTTAACAAAAATGATAGTTATTATCAATTTAAAAATGGTAATTACCAACTACTATACAGCTTATTAAGTGATGTGAACTGGAGCTGGATAAGTGAATGCACTGATATAAATTTTGCTGTTGATAAGTTTTATAAAATTATATATGATATCTTTGATCAATGCATACCAAAAATTCAAAGACGTAGAAGTCAATATCCGACCTGGTTCACTTTAGATTTGATAAAATTAATAAAAAATAAAGAGCGTTACCGTAAACTTTATAAAAATACTGGCCTTAGTTATTATCTTTTTAACTTTAGAGACCTCAGGTCTAAATGCAAATTATTATCTGAAAAATTATATAACAACTATATTGTAAATATAGAGGAAAATATCGCATCTAACAATGATGTGAATACTTTTTGGAATTTTGTAAAAAGTAAAAAGGGTGGAACCGGAATTCCTTCAACTATGTATAACGAAAATAATATTTATGAAGGTGGTGATCGGATTTGCGAAGGATTTGGTGAGTACTTTAAAAGTACCTTTACTAATGATAATAATAACACATTTGCTAATGATTTTTTCCCATCAAATAATACTCATATCATGATAAATGCGATATCTTCCTTGGATGTAATTAATGCAATCAAAGCTCAAAGCAATAGTAAATCTCTTGGTCCTGACAATATACCAGTTTATGTTATTAAAGGTTGTTCACAATTTTTTTTCAGAAGCTTTAACTTATTTGTATAATTTATGTATTCAACTAGAATCGTTTCCTGATAAACTTAAATTAGCAAGAATTCGTCCAGTGCTCAAAGCTGGTGATAAAACTCAATTTAAAAATTATCGTCCTATTTCCTGCTTAAGTCCTTTTGCTAAAATTTTTGAGTACATAATGTTTCAATCTATTAAAAACCAGACACTGCATATTTTATCTGATTGTCAACATGGTTTTGTCGCAGGGCGGTCTACAGTTACTAATTTGCTTTGTTTTACTCAATATGTTTCTGATGCTTTTGCGGACAAATTGTAAGTTGATTGTATTTATACCGACTTCGCAAAAGCATTTGATACAGTGTCCCATACAATCTTAATAAGCAAACTGAAGGCTATTGGCTTTGCAGATAATTTATTGTCATTACTGTTATCATATCTGAATAATAGAAAACAGTATGTATTTATTGATGGTTTTCAGTCTAATTTCTATATAGCAACTTCAGGTGTGCCACAGGGCAGTATTTTAGGCCCCATGCTTTTCCTACTTTTCATAAATGATATAACTCATACATTATCGTTTAGTTCATGTTTATTATATGCTGATGATTTCAAACTATTTTGCACTATTAATGATATTAACGACTGCTTAAATTTGCAAAAGGACTTACACAGTATCTTTCGATGGTCCAACAAAAATAGATTATTCTTTAACTTGAACAAGTGTGAAGTTGTAAGTTTCACTAGAAAAGTTAATGTTGTTGAGTTTAATTATATTATGCGTACTTTTTCTTTAGCGCGCCAATCATCTAAAAAGGATTTAGGTGTATTATACGACAAGAATTTAACTTTTCATTTGCATATTAATAATACTATTAACTCTGCGTATAGAACTTTAGGGTTTGTACTAAGAATAACTCGTAACTTTAAAAATGTATTATGCCTAAAAACTTTATTTGAATCACTTGTAAGATGTAAATTAGAATACGCAAGTTTAATCTGGTCACCTTTTTACAATTGTCTCGTTCTAGCCATTGAAAGTGTACAAAAAAAATTTTTAAAACATTGTTATTATCGAATTAATTTAGAGTGGCCAAGTCTTGATTACGATTCGTTATTAACTACATTTAGTGTAGAATCATTGAGCGCTCGACGAATTAAGCAGCAAATTATTTTGGTATATAAAGTTGTTAATAATATTATTAAAGCTCCTGATATTCTTGCTCAGCTTAATTTTTATGTAAGGCCATTTAACTCTAGGAGTTCCTTACTTTTTGCGTCTAATTTTGCTAGAACGAATTATTATCAAAACTCCCCTGTATATTCAATGTGTAGTACGTATAATAGATATTGTCTTGAATTAGACTTTTCCGTTACTTTGAGTAGGTTCAAAAGTATGCTATTAGAAATTAAGTAGCTTTAGTGCTTGTTTATTATTATATATCTTTTTATGTATATTTTTATTCTTTCTTACTGGGTATTGAAATTTTTTCTTGTTATCTCAAAAACAATTTCTCTTATAATATTGTCTATGTACCGTATTATGTATTATGAATTTATTCTGTAATTGGGGTTTTCCCTGTTGAATAAATATTAAATAAATAAATACTTGTGAAAATATTTGCATGTTTTGTAAATCAGCTCCCGCGTGTAATCGTACGCTGCAGTTCATACCATGTAACGATTGTAATATGTAGAAAATTTCGAGGACAAGACTGTTACGATAACCACAAGAAATCAATTTTCAGAATATTAAAAACTTGTCAAAATTGTTTTAAAATATTTAATATTTATAAAAATCAGGTATGCGGAGAAGTATTCTGCAAACTTTGTTATACATAAAAAACGAAAGAATAAAAAAATTAAGAGAAGATGATGAATATAAAGAGGAGGAAAATGTTAAGACAAAGAAAAGAAAAGAAAAAAAATTAAGAGATGTTGAATATAAAGAGGAGGAAAATGTTAAGACAAAGGAAAGAATCAAAAAATTAAGAGAAAATGATTAATATAAAGAGGAGTAAGATGTTAAGACAAAGGAAAGAATAAAAAAATTAAGAAAAGATGATGAATATATACAAGAAGAAAATGTTAAGACAAAGGAAAGAATAAAAAAATTAAGGGATGATGATGAATATAAAGAGAAAATGTGAGAACCAGAGAACGTTTATACAAACTAAGATCACAAGAATTATATAAAACCAAAGAGCGATTAAATGATAAGCAATAAAAAACAAATAAACGATATAATGATCAACTCCGACTTAGAGAGAATATTGCCCGAAATTATCAGTGAAGTAATGTAATAAAAGATAAGTATTTTTTTTTGCAATTTTTGAAAGATCGAGCATGTATGCCTGTATGTATATGTTGTTCTTGTGAGGGTCTATTTTTCAGCCACTCTGTAGTTAACTTTAATGTAGATAAAATTAAAAAGACTGTTTCCGAAAACATTTTTTCAAAAATTTACAATTATAATTCAAAAGTTGTTTGTAAAACTTGCAACTCACATATAAGTAAAGGTAAAATACCTAATTTATCAATTAATAATGGATTTAAATTTGTTGATATTCCGAATTGTCCGCAAATTCTATCTCCACTTGAAGAGAGAATGGTTGCACCTTATATCAATTTCATGCAAATTAGACCTTTAAAATCTTTTGCAGTAAATCCACAACTTGGGTTTAAAAGGTAGTGTAGTAAATATACCAATTGAAATAAATGATGTGTTTAAAGGTATTGCCGAGAAATTTCGATCAGATGGCGACATTACAGCTAAAGTTAAAAAGACATTTTGATCACAAGAGCAATAATTATATGTTTGAAACGATTCGCCCTGCTGTTGTCTGCGAAGCTCTAAACCATCTCATTGAAACACCACTTTACAAGAAACACGATATCCATATTGATGATAAATATTTACATCAGTTTCAGAATAATTATAATGCAAAAGTTAATTTCATTGTAGATAATTCTGATATTAATGATAACATAGCAATAAGTAATAGCCAAAATAATTTAAGTATTTTGCATGATGTAGATTTTGAGTCAGATTTTGAATTAGAGGTAGAATCAGATGAAGAAGTTATGTTAGTTGATAGAAATGAAGAGATAGTCAACAATGTTAAAATTATTGCTCCAGGACAAGGAAAAATTCCTGTACCTTGGCATACAGTGGAAAATATAGACGAATTATGTTTTCCTAAGATATTTGGTGGTTATAAAATGGATATTCCTTCTTTTATTTCTTATAGTGATCGGGCAAAGTCAGAGATTAGGCGTTGGGATCGAAGGTCTTGTATACCTACTAGGGTTCTTTTTATAGTTAAAAAGAAAATAGAAAAATCATGTATAGCTAGTTTAAATATTTGTTTGAGGAAAACAAAGCGAACAGCAAATGTGCAAGTGAAAAATGTTTTAGATATGGCGTATTTAGACAATATGATAAAATTAGATCAGAGTCATAAAATTTTAAAACAAATTAAATTTGAACAAAACAATTTGAAGTGAACAAGCATTACATTTAGATGACGCAGAAAAATCAGAATTAGTTACGCGAGATCCAGTAACCTGTGCACGGTATTTTGATTACAAAGCTAATAAATTAATGTTATTTTTAAAGCGGAAAAACAGTGTTTTTGATGAATATTTAGTTGATAACAGTTATGAACGGGTAGAGTTTCAAGTACACGGATTTCCGCAGGAACACATTTTTCTTTGGATTAAAGAGGCTCCTAAATATGATCCTTCCAATAGTGAAAGTGTAGATGAATGCATTCGATTTATAGATAGATTTATAACTTGCACATATGATGAAAATGATGTTTTTATGGCATTTCAACGACATAAACATACTCATACATGTTACAAAGGTAGAAGAAATAAAATGAAATGTCGATTTAATTTCCCACAACCTGGTATGAATAGGACAATGATTTTAAAGCCATTAAATAATGATGAAAAGACTGATGAAATTACAAAAACTTTATCTGAAAATCGTAATTTAATGTTATATTTTTCAAAGAAGCAAGAATTTGTTACTTTTGACGATATTTTAATTAAATTAAAAACAACAGAAGAACGATATATTTTGGCTTTAAGGAGTTTATTAAAACGAGCACAAGTATTTTTAAAACGCAGTAGTTTAGAAGTAAATATTAATAGTTATAATAAAACAATATTACATTTATTTGAGGCTAATATAGACGTGCAGTTTGTTTTGTAAGAATACGGTATAGCATCGTACATAAATAAATACGTAGGAAAAGTGGATGCAGGACTTTCTAAACTTTTACGTGATGCAGAATCTGATGTTATTAGTGGTAATATTAGTGTTTTTGAATAGTAATTTAATGTCGGCACAAGAAGCGGCATATCACGTTTTATCGTTGCCATTGTGAAAAACTAGTAGACAAACGATTTATATTAATACAAGTCTAATAAATGAACGCGCTTTAATGTTAAAGTCTCCGGCTGAATTACGAAAATTGAATTCTGATTCTACTGAAATATTCATGGATAACGCCATGACAAAATACGCCAAAAGACCACCAAGTTTCGAAAAAACATGTTTAGCAGATTTTGTTTCAAGTTATTCAAAACGGAAAATTCAAAATAATGACAATGATGATGAATTAATTGAATACCGACCTAAAGAAAAAATTCCTATTATTTGATACAGGCGGTATAAGTTAGATCAAGACTCGTTCAATTATTATCGTGAACAAATTTTGATATTTTTGCCGTGGCGAAATGAAACTAATGAAGTAGAAAATGTAGATACAGAAAACGTTTACAATAATAATAATATAGAAACAATCAAACAAAATCGACAAAAATATTCGGTTATATGTGATGATGTATTAGATCAAGCTTTAGAAAATGCTCAAAATGAATTTCAGAATGTAGAAAATGAAGAAATTAATAATTTCTTAGATGATGAATTATCAGGGCATCAACGAATTGATATTTTACAAGATGGAAAAGAGATTTATAAAGACAAATTTTACAATCGTTTTGTGTGCCCTAAACGAGTATCATCTAACGAATTGCTAAATATAATGTCCAAGTTAAATAATTTACAACGTGAATTTGTAATGCATGTGTTGAAATGTTTCAAAACACATAAATTACCATTAAAAATATTCTTAAGCGGTTCCGCTGGAGTTGGAAAATCTACAGTTATTAAATGTATTTATCAACTGATTACTAGTTATCACGATAATTGACCTGGTTCTGAAAAAGATAAATTGGTTGTTTTACTTTGTGCACCTTCTGGTAAAGCTACCTTTTTAATAAACGGAGTAACGTTACATACCGCTTTTGCTCTACCCGTAGTACAGTTTGGTGGCCAAATGCCTGAACTATCTGCTGACTTAGCAAACAATATTAGAGAAAAATTGTGTCATTTAAAATTACTAATTATAGATGCGATTTCAATGGTAGGCAGTACACTTTTAAGTCGTGTAGATACAAGATTGCGACAAATACGAGGAATAAATAAACCTTTTGGTGACCTATCAGTTATTGTAGTTGGAGATTTGAATCAGTTACCACCTGTAATGGATTCGCCCATTTATAAAATATCAAAAAATAATGAAATGTTTAGGCTTTTTGACATAAATCCTTTATGGCAAGATTTTGAATTCTTTGAACTGATGCAAATTATGAGACAAAAAGATGAAAGACTATTTATTGAAGCATTAAATAATTTAGCTTTAGGCCAAATGACTTCAAATAATATAGACCTATTTAAATCAAGACAGGTTGAAGAATCAGATGTTCCTGAAAGCGCAATACGTTTGTTTGCGGAAAATGTTAATGTGGATAATTATAACCAGATGAAAATAGAAAAGCAAATAGGCAGAGAATACA
Organism: Harpalus rufipes; assembly: GCA_951394225.1. Lineage (NCBI taxonomy): Eukaryota > Metazoa > Arthropoda > Insecta > Coleoptera > Carabidae > Harpalus > Harpalus rufipes. The sequence goes on along the minus strand of OX596287.1, from coordinate 7,445,267 downwards.
TTTCTGAAGCAAAGGACACGATTTTAGGCAGAGTATCAGATACAAATAGAAATCGTGTAATAGAATCATTAAAAACAAAAAATATGACTCAGACGAATGGTTTACCCTTTAGAGTAAGATTTAAATTAAATATTAAATACATGATAACTAGTAACATTGACGTCGAAGACGGGCTTGTGAACGGAGCTTGTGGTTGCTTAAAGCACATAACTTTTAATCCAAATTCTACAGATCCGTATACAATATGAATCGATTTTGCATCCAGCGTTGTTGGTAAAAAAGCTAAGCTTCCGTACAAAGAATTTATGAAATTCGAAAATATCGATTCCAATCTAACGCCTGTAGTGAAAACCAGTGTTTCATTAAACATTTCGAATAAATTACAGTACCAAATATTACGAAAACAATTTCCAGTAGTACCTGCGGAAGTAGGGTTACAATGTTATCTGGGTTATATATTTTAGGTACATTTAAACCACCAAAATTAATCAAATCGAATGATCCAATTTTGCTAGAATTACATTTTGCAGCTTCAAGAGATATTTATATTTATGAAGAAATAGAGAGTGGCGACATGGATAAGAAAAAGACTTTACGGGAATTACAAGATAGATGTGATTCAGGGCTATTGAATAAAAATAATTTCTTACTAACAAAACATACTTTCAACAATGACAATGATTCAGAGTCTTTAAAGCCTATATCTGTTTTATATACTGATAGTGAAACAAACATTGCTCATTATTCTGCAATTTTACCAAAAATTTTCAGTGCTATTCTTTTAAAACCAAAGTATAGTAGAGATGTAAGGCCTACTGAAAATTCACAAAGCCACAAATGTTATATATTTAGAGTAAATATACAAAGAGATGGTTTGGTCATGTGGAGAGAATGGCGAGTGAACGACTTGTTAAATCTTGGTGAAGTTGAGGGTGATTATGAGTGTGGCCGAGGCGAAATCTATTTCATAACTATTATTGTGATCCGGAAGCGGTATTTCGCTACCGAAAATCGGTCACTTTAATATGTTAACAGTGAGGATTTGTATAAGGGTATAATATGGCTACTGGCGAACCTCCCTTACACAAAAAAGGTAACGCACCGTGTAATAATTCCTCAGTCTTTTTCATGATAAGGAGGTGGGGTAACTTATTATCTTTCAAAGTATATACATTTTTGCAAAAAACTATAAAAAATTGTATAAGTACATAATTACGATATAGTTCCGAAAAACGGAAACCTCCGATTGAGATAAATTTCTGTAGATACCTTCTCTTTAGCTGAAGAATGAAAACCCTTAAAGGATTTTTAGTGACAGCTCCGTTTACCCCCACCCTCACTTAAAGTTTGAACAGTTATTGTGCTGTATCTTCAAAAATATTGATGTTAGAAGAAAATGTGTTAGACAAAAATTGAAGCTTTTGAAAAGTTCTATAAGAAAAGTTATATGCTATTTTAACGTAAATATAAAACTTTGGCTGCTAAAGTAAAAAATATCTATTTTTGTCCACGCGTAAGTTGCAAGTGCGTTTTGCACGGCACCTAACCTAACCCCACTCCATGGCAACAAAGTCAAACAAAATGTACATGTCATTTACGTAACTATAATAACAACAAATTGCCTTAAATCTCACTGCCCCCCAAAAACAATGATCACTCGAAACCATTGTGCATCTCAAAGGACTGTATACAGGGTAGGCTAGGATGTTAGGTTTGAATGATTTGTAGTTTAAAATCTCTATAGACGCTGCCGCTGTGCGCTCAAATAAGGTCTACATGTAATATTTGTATAAAAATAACAAAGTATATACGTATAACCCGTCGAAAATCAGCACACAGTATTTCAAGAAAAGTCTATTGGTTCTTTTTTGTGCAAAAAACCATTATATTTCTGATAAGATTCTAACATCGCCTCTTGTTACAGAAATTTAGGGACGTTGTATATATTTTATTCATTAGCTTTCTTATTGGTTTTTGTATTTAAGTTTAAATTTACGTCAAATACGTACAATTTTTTAAAGTTATTATACTTCACAATTCAAATTTAATTTTTTATTCATTATTTTGTCTTATTCATAGCAAACTCAGTCACAAAAACCAGAAAACACCTCACACACTCCATTACAATCCCACATTCAAAACATCATATCACACCTAAACCTTGAACTACCCGACAATAACTCCTCGCACAACTTTCCAGATAACCCACCTTGGATATCTGCCCCCCATATTTTTAACTCAGAACTCACAGAATACCCGAAAGAGACCACGAACACAGAAAAATTCATACAACTATTCACCAACATTACTGAAAATAACAGTCACCGAAAAATAATGTACACCGACGGTTCTCAATCAAGCAACAAAATAGGAGCAGCATTTGTCACCGAAGAAGAAATTTTTAAATACCGTCTACCCAACCTTTCAAGCATTTTCTCCGCTGAACTCCATAAACCAAGCACTAAAATTCATTTCCGAACACCAACCACAAACTCCATATATTATATGCACAGATTCATTATGTTCACTAACCAGCATACAACATCCTTTTCCTACACACCCAATAGCCCAAGACATCAGACAACTACGAATTAAAACATCCCACAACAACTCTATCATGTTTATATGGACCCCCTCCCACGTCAACAATCGAAGAAATGAAAAAGCAGACACTGCTGCAAAAGAAGCCTTACAAATTGAGAACATCACCAACGCACCAATAACAAAAAACGAACTTAAGAACTACATTAAAACACAAACAGAATACCACTGGTTGAACAAATGGCAACAAACAACAAACTAATAATAATCAAAGAAGACACCAACCCATGCACAACACGTGGATCGAAAAAGGACCAAACAATTATAACAAGAATGCGCATAGGCCATACCAAACTTTCCCACAGCCACCTACTTGCAAGAACAGGCCCCCAAACATGTAAACACTGCAATACCACACTGAACATCAAACACATAATAGAAGAATGCCCACAATACACGCAAAAAAGAAAATTCAACATCCCCACAGACTTGAAACGGGCACTATCCAACAATAAAGAACAGAAAGAAAACATACTATTTCTCAAAAGACAGAACTGTACAATAATATATAACATAAATATGTATACAACATACAATATAATGTAAAAAACCATACCATATAATATGTCCACATTGTAAATTAGAATGTATATATATATATATATATATATATATATATATATATATATATATATATATATGTTACTGTAAATGCCCGAAAATGTATATAAATGTATATATTATGTATATATATATATATATATATATATATATATATATATATATATATATATATATATATATATACATAATATATACATTTATATACATTTTCGGGCATTTACAGTAACATATATATATATATATATATATATATATATATATATATATATATATATATATACATAATATATACATTTATATACATTTTCGGGCATTTACAGTAACATATATATATATATATATATATGTTACTGTAAATGCCCGAAAATGTATATATATATATATATATATATATATATATATATATATATATACATAATTTTAAAATAAAATATCTTGCTTATAGAAAGAGCAAATTTAATATTTTTTTTATATATTGGAGGTATGAAATCTATTAGACCTCCCGCTTTAGAGATACGAGTATTCACGATAACTCAAAACGTGTAAGCCGTAAAATGTTGAAATTTAGTATTTACGACTTGTATAAAGTTTAGTTGTGCACCTCCGTTTATGGTCGCTATATATCTTACCGTTTTGAAGTTAAAATTAATATTTTGTAATTTAGTTATGAAAAAAATATTTATAGTTTAATAATCGTACAAGGAAGTCGTGTGGTGTCCACATCAGATTTTTTTTAGACATTTTGGCCTCTGGGGCATTATTGCAGCGTTTGTAGACTTATAAATAGAGTGACGAAAATATTTTTAGGTAGTATATACTTGATTTTCTTGTCTTGTGTGTGCTTTCAACGAGTATTTTACTATTTCGGTATATCTTCGAATAAAGTGGTTATTTTGAGTAATGTTTTAATCAAACCGGCGAATTCGCTCGCAAGCAACGGTCTTATGGAAGACATCGAGCCTTTGAGTTTTCCTGCAGGAAATGAAATTTTCTCTAAAAAATGAAGATTGACAACGTCAAGCTATGCTTCACTTGATAATCTTGCTAAAGCAGAAAAAGTTCCATCTAAGAAACCGAAAACTTCTTTAGGCAGCTCCCAAAACATTTTAGAAATGGCAGTTTCTGCGATGTTTGCGGATCTTGTGGAAGATGAAAATGAGTCGGTACCCAATACCGCTTCTACGCTGTTTTCGGCCCAGGGTGAAGATGTGAGACCAAAAGATGCACCAATTGAAATAGAAGATGATTCGATTGTCATCGATAATACTAGTGATGTTGTAGAAGAAGAACCTTACGGACAGCGTATGGAAGATTGATATGTGAACGAACTTGTATAGAAGATGAAGAAGAAACTTATGGTCAGCGCTTGGAAGATTGCAATGAGGCGGAACTTGTTATTTCTCAGGACGAACTGAAGAAACTAGATTTAATATCAGGAACGGCTGAAATAACAAGTTTCGCATTTCCTCGTAACAAAAGTACGAGGGATAACAATGATCGGCTCCTTGATGTCAAACACGATTCCTTTCGACCACGAAAGACGGGTATCATCACTACCGGAATTAATCCTGTGCTAGTGCCGTGAATAACGGTGGGACTTGTGGGATCGGTAGTGAACAAAAAAAATTATAGACATTAGAGACTTTAAGGATGTTATTAGATATTTAAAAAATAAGGGGCTTAAAATTAAGTACAGCGAGATGGACTTGAAAAGAGTGCACCAGGTAAAAGCTGTAGAGTTTAGTCTACTGCCCAATGAAAAGATGAAATGCAGAACAAGCCGCGAGTACATAGTGCTGAACTATGAGCATATTCACAATTTAATAAAATTTGAAGAACATAGTTTAGAAGTTGTTGAAAAATATGAAAATTTGTTTACTTGTTACAAACAAATAATACAAACAGTCACTTTAATAGTCTTAAATATAAGGTAGATTTAAGTAGTAGTTTACATAATTTTATTTATTTAGAAAACAAAAATTTTGCAAATACTTTTAAGGAAATGTATCTGTATTATAATAATTTTAAGTTCAACAAAGATTTAGAATGTGTGTCTATATTTATAATACAAGAAGGAAAATTTATAATATCACGTTGGCTACCGCTCGTCACATATATGTGACGGACAGTTTCAATTGATAGACTAACGTCACAGGCTTGGACATTTTCAATGGCGTATACTACCTCGCAGTCTGTACTGAGCTGCTCGAGCTTTTGTGCTGGTCTGTAGAAACGTGTGGCACACATGTGCGACGCGTGGTCTCACAGTATAATTTGTAATATTATGTTGTTTTGATGTCTGCAGCAGTGCATGTTCGCCTGAGTATATTCGCGACTAACAATATCGCATCAAATTGAAATCTCAAATGAGGAATTAACCTTCGGAAGCCCGAAACTGGTTCTCAAGTGACCTGAAAAATACATTTTTCGCTATAATTCTCCGAAAAAAAATTCTTGTGGTACATCCTTTTGGACATGCTCCTATGTATGTATTCTACGACTTATGGATTGGTTGGATATAATTTTTATTTGTCGCCTTGCGATTTATAGCAGATTTATATATTTGGGTCATGACTGACCCGTTTCGGGCATTGATGTTGCACTGATTTTTAATAGGATTTTCGGTTGCGTCTGCGCAATTGCGCAGATATACATTGCGCAATATCGTGTCATTTCATTCTTGATTACTTATTTAGTCACAATCTGTCAGCTGTTATTGTCGCCATGGATTCTAAACGGTCATTAACAGACCAAGAGCTTTGGCAGGCCCTAATCGAAGATTCAGATGATGAAGGTGATAGGGAATTGAAAATGAATAAAGTGTTTAGTGATGTGCCCTCAGACGAAGATATTTTAGAAGAAAACGTGGGTAATATTCCTGAAAGTGTATATGAAACAGAGCAACCTTTATCCTCGGACTCCTCGGAGAATGATAAAACAGAAGATCAACCTACAGTTGGTCCGCAGGTTCGAGGGGCAGATGCTTTTGGCCGCCATTGAAGTTACGTTGCACCCACAGCTAGGAAGGTTAGAGCAGCTGATTTACTTAAAAACAAAAAAGGTCTAACTTATAAAAGCAAAAGTGTTACTTCAATTTTGGACTATATCAAATTATTTGTCTGATGAAATTATAGAACAATTTTTTTTATACACGAATCAGAAGGCCTGCATACATCGATAAATACAATAATGAACATGAGGCCAAAATGAACGCTTGGAAGAAGGTAGATGCTACAGAAGTTTATGCTTTTCTGGGGATTCTAATTTTGACCGGTCGCTTTAGGGAATCACGTGAAGATCCACACAATTTGTGGTCCACATTCAACCAATCTTTGAGTAGGCCTATTTATCAAGCCACAATGAGCAGAAATAGGTTTATGGACATAGTGAGATTCATACGCTTTGATGATCTAACAACAAGAGTTGAAAGAAAAAAGGATGATAAACTTGCACCTATTCGTGAAATTACAACCAATTTTGTAAGCAATTGTCGAAATTCTTATGTTCCTTCTAATAATGGGACGGTCGACGAAAAATTGTCATTCAGAGGTAGATGTCCATTTAGAGTTTACATTCCTAACAAACCTGGAAAGTATGGAATAAAAGTGTGGGCTCTTTGTGACTGAAAATTTTTACTGTTGCAATTTCGAGGTTTATACTGGAAAAGAAGGGAATGAGGTAGAACGAAATCAAGGACCTAGGGTTGTAAAGACATTAGTGAATCATTGGTATGGCAGCAGACGTAATATTACCTACATGCGACAATTTCTTCACATATATTTCTCTTGCAGAAGAATTGTTGGCAAAAAACTTGACTGTCGTAGGAACAGTACGGAAAAATCGCAAGGATTTACCAAAGAGCCTAATTGATATAAAATCTCGAGCATTGCATTCTTCTGAATTTCTTTTCACCGAAGATCTTACTTTAGTATCATATATTACGAAGCCACGAAAATTTGTAGTACTTTTGTCAAGCGCACATCATGAGCACGAAATAGCAGGAGAAGAAGAAAAGTTCAAACCAGAAATTATCCTTTCATACAACCATACAAAAAGCAGTGTCGATGTACTCGACAAGCTGGTTAGAGAATATTCTTTCAAAAGAAGCACCAGGAGATGGCCATTTCGTATTTTTATGAACTACAATAGATGTGGCATGCTATAATGTCTTTATTATATGAATAACAAAAAGCCCCGATTAGATTAAACAAGTGGCGCTGAAAAAGCGACGAAAGAACTTTCAACAAGAGCTAGGAATGGCTTTGGTGGATGAACATATTTCAAGGCGTACGGCCCACATTTTGGATGATGGAAGAGAGTTTTCAAAAGCAGTGTGTTCTTCAATTGAAAGCACCGGTAGAACACTCAAAAAAACACAAGAAGAAACACCGCCCACTAGGAAACGAGGTCGTTGTCATATGTGTCGAGGCAATGACAACAAACACTACACAAAGTGCAAAGAGTGTACAAGATACACTTGTCGGGATCTTGGCAGTGTGATCACAGAAAAAACAACCATTATTGTTTGCCTTAGATGCAAGAGGGATGACGACGGGGAATAAAGGTAAAATATTAAATCCACCTACACTGTATTGTACTTAATATTTTGTTTCTATTAGTTTTTAGGTTCCAAATTCCAGATGGCAGCAATTCAAAAATACATATATTAGAATTTACACATGTTTTAGTCATTGTTATTATTTTAATAATATAATATCCTCTTCTTTTTGCGTTAATAAAGTTCTATGCAATACGAAAAACATTATCCGAAAATTTTAAAATGCATAAAAAAGACAAATATAGGGTCATCAATGACCCATTTCGGGATCCCTCGTAATATGATTATTTTGGTATTCTGAAGGTTATGTAAAATAGATCATTTTATTTTGTAGAATGCCCAGAAATTATAAGAAGAAAACGTCCGGCCCTTCTTACACTCTAGAAGATTTGGTTAGAGATGTTGAAAATAGAAACAAAACATTTAGGCCGGCTGAAGTATTTTACGGAGTATCCAAAGCTGTTATATATCACAGAATTAAAGGGCGCAAAGTCAGCATCGATAAAATGGGTGCTGGAAAATCCCCGACTCTCTCAACCGAGGTCGAATCTGAAATCGAAAATTGCATCAGGGCCAAGGCAAGGATGGGATTCCTATGCAATAAAGATGACGTGAAAGAGATTGTCGCAGATTACGTAAAGATACAGAATTTGAAAACTACGTTTAAAAATGGTATCCCTGGCAATGACTGGTACTATGGGTTTATGAAAAAACACCCTAGGTTGACATTTAAAAAGCCGTAACATCTTCAAAAGTAAAAATGCCAGAAAGCCAGACATTATTTACAACACTGCATGAAGAACTCACTGTTATGATCGACGACGGAATCATCCAGGAGTACGAGAGTCCCTGGGCTGCACCCATCATAATGGTGGCGAAACCGAACGGCACATACCGCGTATGCGTAGACTACCGCAGACTGAACGCCGTCACAGTTCCAAACGTGTACCCTCTGCCCCGGATCGACGACCTGCTCCACAGCACGAAGGGAGCCATGGTGATGAGCACCATCGACCTACAATCCGGTTACTGGCAAGAGGCCGTCCGTGAGGAAGACCAAGAGAAAACCTACTTTATCTGCCCGTTCGGCGTGTACAAATTTTTACAAATGAGCTTCGGACTCCGCAATGCTCCAGCCACCTTCAAACGGCTCATCGACCGATTCAAGGCTGGGTTGCCAGAGCTCACGATACTGGCATACCTGGACAACCTTATCATCATCTCGACCCGCCATACGGAATATCTGCGAAAAGTTTTCGAGCGGATGCGCACTTTCAATCTACGAATAAAACCAAACAAATGCCATTTCTTTCGGACGGAGGTAAAATACCTCGGACACCTTATCACCACCACCCAAGGAATCAGGCCAGACCCAGCTAAGGTTCAGGCTATTTTACGCATCGCCGCCCATACTAACATCAAGGAGTTGTTAACCTTCCTCCAAACATGTTCTTGGTTCCGAAGGTTCATCCCAGATTTCGCGAAAATTTCTCAACCCGATCCAGCTCACGAAGAAAATGGCCACATGGCAGTGGGGGTCGCCGCAACAAGACGCCTTCGAGACCCTGAAGAAAGCGCTGATGAATCCACCGATTCTGCAACCAGCTGAAGTCACTAAACCTTTCACTTTGCGCACCGATGCCAGTGGTTATGCTCTGGGAGCAGCCCTGCTCCAGGGGAAGGGTGCCGATGAACGGGTTGTTGAGTACGCCTCCCGACTACTCACCACCGCGGAGAGGAACTGGGCCACCACAGAACGAGAGGCGCTGGGGGATGCTCACGTGACAGTCGTGACCGTCCACCAGCCGATACGTTGGCTGATGACGCTCAAGTCTCCTACGGGTAGACTTCCCAGATGGACTCTACAACTGCAGCCGTATAACCTGCAAATTAATTACATCCCTGGACGAAGAAACGCCCTCGCAGACACACTCTCTCGCTTACCGGACAAACCGTCCACACAGCAACACGAAGTCCCGAATCTCCAAAAGGAAGCCGCTGGATATTCATCGTAGAGGATATCGCCACTAGATGGGTTAAGTTAGCCGCCCTGAAAAACGCCACAGCCGAAGAATGCGCCACCTATCTACTAAACGAGGTATTCCTTCGCTACGGAATACTAAAACAAATCATCTCAGACAATGGCCCCCAGTTTATCAGCGCCGTGATGCAGCACCCGATCTTTTGTCTGGGAATAAAATTGTCCTTCACGCTACTATATCACCCCGCTGCGAACCCGGTTGAGCGGAAGAACCACGAGCTAAAAATTCAACTCGCGGCCCAGATAGGATCTAGTTCGTACTTCACTTGGCCCGAAAAGCTTCCCAGCATACGCTTCGCGTTGAACACAGCTAGAAATTCTAGCACGGGATGCATCGCCGCCTATCTAAATTTTGGACACGAACCTCGCACTTCAGATGATGTCACCAACGATCTCCGAGCCGTGATACAAAAAGAAAACTTTATCCCGGAAATCTCGCCCAAACTACTCCACCTCGCACACGTTTTTAAACAAGTGCGACAAAACTACGAAAAAGCTCAGGATCATCAAAAGAACTATGCTGATCAAGATCGACGTCCAGGTCCCACCTATTTCCCAGGAGATCTCGTCCTTCTAGATCGACGTATCCTAAGCCGAGCAGTCCTGGGACGCACTTCAAAGTTCGCACCTCGCCGAGACGGGCCCTATCGCGTCCTAACCCAAGTAGGACCGTATTCATACGAGATCGCAGATCTTCAAGCCCCATACGTCTCGTTAGGGAAGTATCACATTTTCGCTCTTCGACCGTATCCGGAGGATGCCATAGCCCCGCAACATCCAGTCTCCTCAATACGCCGGAGGGGACGCCTGCGTAAGAAGTAGGAAGCCCATCAACATCCAGGACCAACGTTTCCATGTCACCATTGGTCCTGAGGGGGAGGTTGTAACGTAGTTCAATTACTCTCCGCACTACCCTCCACGCTTACGCCAGTATCAGTCCTTAGCGATGCGCCACACACCCCAGCGCAACCCCCACCCTCAGTCGCTTCTCCCACCCGCGCGGACACAGTTTCAAGAGCCGTGCTGAAGGCCCTGAGAGCAGAGTTGTGTGACTCTCCAACTTGCTTGCACCTCGGCACCTGGATTGGTCTACTGATCTAGCTAGCCTACTAGGTCGCGTGAAACAACAGTTTACCTCGCCGTCATATCCTACGCCTGTGCTAGTTCGTGAAGTGCGCGTCAGTGAACTACGGGTGATTTTATAGCCCTGTGTTTTTTTTTCTGTTCTGTTTCTCCTGTACATTTGTTTGTGTAATTTTGTATATAGTTGTTTGGTTAAATAAACATATTTTTTCAACAAAATTGTAACAAAATGTATTTTTCGAACTGCTCAAAGGGATTGACGGACAAAGACCTTGAAGAAAAGCTCATTTCTTTTTGTGACAATGATCAATATGAGAGCATACCATCCGACACAGAATCAATAACTGATGCAGAAGAAGAAGGTAAAACCCCAGATGAAACTGTGAATTTGGAAGTATCTGATAATGAGTGAGAGTCAGATTTACTTTTAAGTTCTTTTCTAAACGTACATCAATCCGCCGTGCAATCAACAAACACAATTGTTCCTAGAATTTGGAATAAAATTAATCATGTAAACAAACCTAGTGAATTTTCTATTTCTGGTGGTCCCAGTGATTACGTTCGTGGTCTGATAGATCCAACACCTGCATATCTTTTTAAATTATTTATTTGCAAAGATTTTTTTGAAGCTTGTAAGTGTTTAAGACAAACTTTACGCTGAATAAAACAAACAAAACACTGGAAAATTCTACCAACCAACAAGTTTAACCGAAATAGAAACATTTATTAGAATAAATTTGCTAATGGGAATTAAACGTTAAGTTAGAGATTTTTGGTCAAGTAGTCATTTACATGGACCCATAGTTCTTTGATGACGGTAAACAGATTTGGTTGGCTTTCATTTGAACAACAATTTACTTATACCTAACATAAATTCGGATAACTATGATAAACGGTATAAAATACAACCCATTCTAGACACCTTCCAAACTAAATTTAAGCAATATTTCGTACCCAATGAACCTGTGGGTATAGACTAGTCCATGATTAAATTTAAAGGCAGAATGTCAATAAAACAGTACATGCCTAAAAAGCCAGTGGCTATAAAGTTTGGGTATTAACAGATGAGTCACGTTACATGTTAAATTTTGAAATATATGCTGGAAAATGCAGATATTCTGTTCAAAAGGATTTGGGTGGATCCGTTGTACGAAAATTAATTGAAGATATATAATTATAAATTATATTTTGACCACTATTTTAGCAGCGTACTACTAATGGAAGACCTGAAAACTGAAAATATATACAAATGTGTAATTATTAATTCTACATGAAAATTTTTACCTACTGTCTTGTCGGACAAAAGTTTAAAAAGAGGAGATTTTGATTACTATTGTAGCGATACAGATTTGTTAGCTGTCTAGTAGAAAAATAAGAGGACTGTCCATCTTATATCCAATTACTATTATGCAAATGATGTCACTGTTGTAAACAGACTACAATAAATTTATAAACGCTGCTGATAAATTCGATCAGATGAAGAACAGTTATGAAATATATAAAAAGTCACATAAATGGTGGCACAGATTTTTTTTTACTTTCTTAACGCTTACGTATAAATGCATTCATTTTACATAAGTATTTAAATGTTCCACAATTAACACATAAAGATTTTAGAAGGAAGGGGATACAAGAATTATATCTAATACTGTTGTAAACAAAAATACAAAATCTTGTTCAACAACAGTACAAATAAAGAAACAAACCATTTGTGGCAGCTGCGGTCAGATATAAGGAATCAGCCCACCAACCAACATTCAGTACTAGATGACACTATACTCTGTGCAGTACAGTTAAAAAAAAAATACGCACCCAATGGGAATGTTCTACGTGCAAGGTCCCTTTATGTGTGAAAGAAGAAAAGAACTGTTTTAAAATATACCATAATAAGTAATACCTAATATAATATTATATTAAACAATAGCTATTTGTGTATTAAGAGCGCAAAATAGGACATTGTCGATTGAGAGGTTGTTGCCGCGCGACGCAGGAGCGCGGCATTCTTTCGAAATCGACAATGTCCATTTGCGCTCGAAACACACACAAGATTTTTTCTACAGTCGCTACCATAACAAATAATAAAATGTACACTTTGTACTTACACTACTACTTAATTAATAAGGGTTAATATAAAGAAAAAACGTCTTTTATATTTAATTTTAATTTATCGTTATTTCCCATTCATCTTGACCTATTGCTTCAATCTAATCTAAACATTTTATACTTTCGTTTTTGTAAATGAATGCCCTATATTATTTTCACAATAGTGCGTCATTTTTTTTGGTTATGTAACGTACCGACAGAGCAGTTATATGTCAGATTGATTTGTAAAGGTGGTAAATGTGTCACTACAGTGTCATTAGTTCCTGACTAAACGTTTTCATTAAGTGACATTTCTCAACATTGTGTATAGTTAGAAATTTGGACAGCGAGCGTTTTTTCTACTTTGTCGCGCTAGAGCGGCAAAGTGACATTTTGCGTTGACAAAAGAGAGCGCAAATGGCTACTTTCTATGTAGACTGTAGAAAAATAGATTTTTCATAATGTGAAATATTATTACAGCGGTAAAGTGATGTGGTAATTAACTAATTATAATAAAAAAATAATTTAAAAAAATACTTAGACTATTTTTTTAAACTATTATTATTCGAATATATGTATTTCGCAAAAATATTCCAATATCTGTTTTGTGTCGCTAGGGCTTTTATTTTCATAAAATTCTTGTGCTTGAAAGAATTAAAACGTTTGGGGAGACGATGCAGCATTCCAAGAATGTGGAAGAACTCAGAAGTTGTGGATACAATTTATTGAGATAGTGAACTTTTTACGGGTGTTCATAAAAGCAGAGAGAGATGGAGGCAGTTGAGAAATTTGCATCTGTTGATTCAGCTTCTTCAGAGCAGCACGTACAGTTATGCGATGCAAATCAGAAGCGGAACTTTAAGCACTTACAGGTTTTTATATGATGGTTTCAAAAACACAACCCTTTTACAAATCCCACACAGTTGTCTTCTCTCTCTACCAGTGTCTTGGCAGACTTGGGTACTAATTGGGATGAGGCCCGTGAAATCGGCAGCAATAAAAGAGGTTGAAGGTATGCAGTTTAGTGACATTCACTTAAACAGAAGAAACACAATCCAGTCATTAGCTGCTGTACCAAAATCTGTCACCGTTCGAAATGACGCTATGTACATTAATCCAAACCAGCTATTTCATCGCATGGTTTGTACTGTGAGGACAGAAGAAAGATTAGCAGAATATTCTACGTACCCTCCTTCATTGTACGTGAAAGTGATATGATAAGGAAAGGAACCAAATCGTCAATATTGAAAGTTTTGCCAAGTGGAGAAAGCGATCACCTTCCTTATGATAAGGTGACTGTGGGAACATGTTATGTATTTTGTAGATGGAGGGCATCTCCTTCATCGTGTGGTTTGACAGCGTCCTGCAACGTTTGGAGTAATATGCTAGCAATATTGTGACTATAATGTGAATTATTTACAGTTCCACGTGCAACATTGTGGACAGTAATACTGACGATACGTAAATCGAAAATTCGTAGTATAATAATGAGGAAGCTAATGATCTTAATTATATTGTAACAACTCAAGTGGATTCACTAGTGTCTTTTACGGGATCAAATATAAGCACGTCACGCACACACATCCCTCACATAATGTCATCTCACGGTGAAACACCGACTAGCAGTAGCAGGCTACACATAAAGAAAACGATTGCTTTCCGAAAAAAAAAAAAGAGAATCCGCAATGTATCTTCCACAATGACGCTGATGTAACTGTACGAAATTCTGAATGCGAAAGTAAGTGATTTAAATGTTTCGCCGGTAGCAATAAATCTGTATGAAAATAAATGTTATTTAGATAAAAAAAAAAAAAATGGAACTGTTAGTTTTTCTTCTGGAGGAATTGGAAACTTCACTGAATTGGTAGGTTTTTGCAGATCTGCTTCTACAAGATTTAACACAAACTGATATTGATCCTGATATGTATTGTCATTTACATTTATTAGTATATTTATTTAGTAGAGTATAATTATTTATGTATAGGCACTAAATGTAGGTTTGCACACTACCACGACGAGTTGCTGTTTTCAGGTGACAGGACACGTCTCTGTCTGTCGTCGGCCAGCTGTGCTACGAAATATAACCTATGTCTGTCTATATTTATTTAAACATTATTTATGGTGTAAATAAAGCAAGTATTACAACTACAAGGTATGAACATTGTCTGTATTTCCCAAACATATCAGATCCTTATTTAGTCTGAAAAACTCGGAATTTCTCATTATGTATATGTAATTTGTAATAATTGGTTACTAATTCCACAGCTGAAGTAATATTTCAGTTAATTAAGACCATGTTAAATGAATATGAAACTCCGTATGAAAATGCGATTGCTTTTGGAGCAGATGGCGCTAGTACAATGATGGGTAGCATAGGAGGAATTCAAGCTAAATTAAAGGAAATTATCCCCCATAATTATGTACAAAAAATATTTGTGTCACTTTGTATACTTGTGTTCGTCAGCAGCTGCTAAAAATTACCAAATGTTAGTGAACAATTTGTAAGAGACATTTACTCTTATTTTGCACATAGCAATAAACGTTTATCAGAATTACCACAGTGTCAAGTTTTTGTAATCGAAAAGCCTCAGTCAAACAAGGTGGCTCTCATTAAAAATAACTATATAAACATAATTTTCCAAACATATATTTATATATCTTTGCGTTGTGGAAAGAGTCTTGAGCAGTGGAATTCTCTTAGTCTTTATTTTCAAGGAGCTGTATTAGAGGATGATCCACCTACTGCACGGGCTATTTTAATTGACCTAATGAATCCAGCCGACCCCGCAGTCCCCGCGGGCGACCCCATTCACTCCCCAGAGGAGGACGGCCAGCCGGGCCCCGATAGTGACGCCGCCGCCGCCACTGCTGTCCCCACTACCGTGCACTCCTAGCCCTCGACCACGGCCACAGCCAAGCGACGGGTCCCCCGTACCCACTCCACCCACGGATCGTCTCCCGCCGACCCCAGGCCGCGGGTGGCTCTACTACGAGCCCAAATATATTTAGTTTCTTTATTATTTTTTTCTTTTGTTTTGTAATTTTTAATAAAATGGTCGAAAAAGTAAACAGTGTTTTAAAGGTACTGAGATAGCCCTATTAAATATTTCAAAAAGATACAGTTATGTCAAATTTTAATTTATTACCGAATTTAGCAGTTGAAACTAAAGATGAATTACTATAAATAAACATATTAATTGAAACTAATTACGAATCATCAGCCCAAATGATAAGAATATAATTTCCATAGTGATCAACTTCAGTAATATTTAATTATAGCATAAACTAGTGATTTTAACTGGAGGGTCTAACTCGAAAAGTAGTAGCAGCAGATCTCGCACTATTGCCATTGCACTTTGATACATATTTTGCATGAACCTACTACCTCCTTGAAATGATGACGGCAATAGGCAAAGATTTTCACAGACAACTTAGCTCAGAATTGTTCATGGACCGGGGCCAAGAATAATTTTAAACTGAATAACCTAAGAATAAAGGCGGTGATTATAGATATAAAATAATTTGTGAATTGTTATCGTGAAGAAAGTTAACATTTTCTGTAATTACAGAAAACTGTTAAACAATTTTTTTCATTAACCAGAGATTCTGATTATGAAGAATACCTGTTAACTGCGGAAACTGCGCGTAAAGGAATGGAAGAGGATTCCAAAAAAGATGCAGATTCAACCACAACTATAGCATTTGATTTGATGAAAACATTAGCAACACCAAGTATTTCCACAGGGCTGGCATACTACAAGAGGCAGTTGTGGACATACTGTCTAGGCATCCACAACCTAACTACAAACCAAGCGCACATGTATGTGTGGCATGAAGGCATGGCTTCACGTGGTCTACAGGAAATTGGTTCATGCATCATGCACTACGTAAAAAATTATGTAAGGACAGAAAATTTGATTCTATATAGTGACCAATGTGGCGGGCAGAATCGCAATATCAAAATGGCATCTATTTGCACATACATGACTTTTTCTAATGCATTCAGCCCTAAAGTAATTCATCACAAATTTCTGGTTTCGGGGCATTCCTATTTGCCATGCGACAGGGACTTCGGCCTGATTGAGAAGCAAAAACGTTTTTTTAGAGATATTTTTCTGCCAGATGATTGGATAAAAGTAATTGAAAGTGCCAAAAAAACAAACAAATTCGAAGTCGTTAGAATGAAAAATAAAGATTTTAAGAGTACAAAAAAGTTAGAAAGCCTTATTACAAACAGAAAAAAAGGAGAAGACGACGTGAAAGTAGAATGGCTTAAATTTCAGTGGCTTATGTTTAAAGCTGATGAGCCATTTAATATATATTTTAAATATTCTAACAATGAAGATGTCCAATTTTATAACGTAAATGTAACAAAAAAAAGAACTGAAACTAAAGAAATGAAGGCAGAAAATTTTCAACTAGATGAATTTTATCCTGCAGGACGACCAATTGAAAAACTCAAACATAAAGACCTCATGAGCCTTCTTCCCTATATACCGCCTATTACTCATCATTTTTATAACAATTTAACAACAAATGAACATGCAGTCGATGAAGATATTATAGGAAGAGAGGACGATGAATGAGCTCAACTGTCAAATCACAGTATTTTCTATATAATTTTTGAAGGGAAAGTGGCCCAACTGAGTTTTTTTTTGTAAAAAAAACATTGTTTATTTTTGTATATTTCATATTAGTTTCTATGTTTTATGTACTACGTTAAGAATTAATAAATCATTTATTATAATTATTATTTCGTTGATAAAATTATGTTTTATTCTGACGCAAATTCTCTTTTCCATTATTATCTCAAAACTCTATTTATTCACTTAGGCCATTTTGCTCCTGAACGCCTCAAATATACTGTTCATGTTTGTAATGTACGATGTTCTTACGTTTTTGCGTATTGCGTAAGCCATTAATAAGAACAGTTTTCACTATAAGTTGAGAGATGAGTGTGCTAAGAAAATACAAAAAATCATGGGAAGAGGAAGCTTGGGCAAAAGGTGGGAAGTAGAATCTAAGGAATTTGATAAGCCATGTTCGTAACTTTATACCTGTGTTCCAGGATGGTTAACAAAAGCACAAACCTCCTTACATTTAGAGGCGTTTTGCAAAGTTTGTAAAATTGAATTGAGAGCACATCAGGCTGATTTAAAAAAGCATGGATCCACTAAACATCATCTGAAGAATATGATGAAAATGAATCCAGTTATGAATAAACAATCTGTGTTACCTAATATTTTCCTGATTAGTGACGCTGAAAAAGTTCGAGATTTGCAATTGGCTATTCACATTGCAATGCACAATACCATAAGAAGCACTGACCATTTGTGTGACCTTCTCAAAAAGTTGGGGAAAGGTAGTCAATTAGAGTCATTACAACTTCATCGCACTTCGTACAGGACTAATAAAAAATGTAATTTCTCCATATTTACTAGAAGAAATAGTTTCCGATATTGGCGACCACAAATATGCCTTGATAATAGACGAATCTACAGATATTTCTGTTTTCAAATATTTATGTTTTTGTGTAAAATATTATAGTGACAGACAAAAGATAATTGTAACGGACTATTTAGGTATGACCATTGTAGAAGAAACAACTGCCGATGCTCTAACGGAGCACATAAAAAAGTTTCTTGTGAAAATTAATTTAAAAATAGAAAATTTAATCGGACTGGGAACAGACGGTGCGTTAAATCTTTGTGGGAAACACCACTCAGTTTATACTCTTTTAAAAAAACAAATTCCACATCTTCAGCTCGTTCGTTGCGTATGTCATTCTTTAAATAATGTTAGCAATAAAGCCGCAGAAGAACTACCTACGAACATTGAATTTTTATGTCGCGAAATTTATAACTTTTTTAACTGCAGTCCTTTACGTCGCTCTATGTATAAAAAAACCTTTGATTTGATCAATAGTGGCTCTGATGGAAAACAATTTTCTAAATTCGTACAAATATCTACGACAAGATGGCTTTCACGATACAAATGTGTCAAAGTAATAACTGAACATTGGTTAGAGTTAAAAACTCAATTTGAATTTGTTGTGAATAATGAAAAATGTTATACATCTCGACTGATTGCTGAAATGTTGAATGATAATAAAAATTATTTACTTTTATTAATTATTAAACCTTTGTTATATGAAATGAACAACTCAAATTTAATTTTTCAAAGAGATATGCTGGACGTAGGCAAAGCTTACGATAACTTGTGTTGTTTGCTATTCTTTTTAGCAAGAAAAATATTCAAGGAAGTATTTTTACAAAATGACGTTACCCTAATAATACAAAATTTACAAAACCACTTAGCATACAAGGAAATACCGGAGTGTGATTATGGTGTGGAGTATTACCAGGCTGCACTTAAACTAAACATAAATGCACAAGATAATTTTTTTGTGGAACATAGGGCTTTTAAGTATATTAAATCTTTATGTATTGAGCTCTGTGAAAGATTACCCACTAGTTTAAATCATTTCCGAAAACTTAAAGTATTTTCTCCGGAATATTGTTTAACACAATTACAATGTAAATTTATAGATTTGCCTTTTTTAAAAGAATACTGCCAAGAAAAAAATTGGGATATTATTGAGGCGCAATGGAACAAGATAAGAGATAATGAATGGCAAATTAATTATGATAAAAACGACATTAACTTGTTTTGGTGTCATGTATATAATTTCAAAGATGCGGGAGAGTCGTTCTGTTACAGAAACATTGCAGAATTTGTTATAACACTGCTGACATTGCCAACCAGCAACGCTGTTGTAGAACGTGTTTTCTCGGTAATGAATACGATAAAAACTAAACTCCGGAATAAAATGTCGTTTGAATTACTGGATTCTATCATTAGAATTAGACTGTATTTATATGCTCGAAAATATTGTTGTGACAAATTTGTAATCCCACATGATATACTAAAAAGATTTGTGTCGAACATGGTGTATGACTCCAAACCCAAATACGAACACGAGGAGTCTGAATTAAATAATTACATTAACGAAGTGATACAAATTTTAGATGAAGAATCTCACTAGAATAAGTACTATTAATTTTTTATTCAATTTTGTGTCTTTAAGAGTGGTACTTATTTAGTTCGTGTTTACAAAATAAATAATTTATTTTTCAAATGTGTTTTTACTTATTGGAAAAATGAAAAACAATATTCCAGGGAGACCCTCTCAATTTGAAACTTGGCGACTTTTGGCGATATTTTTAGTTTGACAAGGCGACTTTACGTTGTGGCGATCTGGCAACACTGCGTACGGCCGCGGCCTGCCTCATTCGTATTCGTGCTCAAGTGTGTGCGCAGCTTTAGATGTAAATACAT